>JAQMCX010000034.1:4631324-4848197 GCA_029814765.1 Acanthurus leucopareius
CCCCCCCCCCCCCCCCCCCCCCCCCCCCCCCCCCCCCCCCCCCCCCCCCCCCCCCCCCCCCCCCCCCCCCGTGTTTGTGTCTAGTGTACATTTGGCACAGGCTAAATATAGAAAAGTGCATGCATTTTTATTAGCATTTTTATTCATTTAAGCATACTTAAAAATACATATGTTTTGCCTACTTTAAATTTTTATCTTCTCTTTAGTTACATTACACTCTTTTTTGCATGCAAAGATGCATCACATGTATTGCAGATAATCCTCTTAACAGCACAGTTTACAAGTGAGAGAGACAAACAAACATAAACAAAGCTGTGTATGGGCCCAATTAGACTTGATGTCATGCAATTTCCTTTTTTTTTACTGGATTTACAAACAGTGTCAAGACTGGGCAAATTAGTCATGTGAAACATCACGTAATTGAACGTGATCACATAAAATTTTTTTGACAACGCATCTTATGCAACCCAAACTTGGTCACTTGTACACCGCACCCAACATTTTCCTAAAATTGGAAAATTCTTCAACTAAACCCCTCCCCCAAACCATGATTTTTCCTATAAGAGTTTAACAATCGTAATAATGTACCAATGATCTGTTCAGCTTTGGATTTTTCCAGATTTTAAAATACTGTGCATGAAGCCCATATGTGATATTTCCTCAAAATGTTACTGTGACTTGGCTAACTAGCTTACTAGCTTTATGGTAACCTAGCATGGCATTTATACACAGAGAGCCAAGTAGAGGCTGTCCAATTTTAAATTAGAAAAAGCTCCATTCAGGCCTGATCATTTACTATGTGGGAAATAAGATGCTACTTTACACCAGTAAAGCCAATCATCATAAGTTGCCATCAAATGCAGGGTTTGACATGGCTCTTATTTTGAATAAGTCAGCTAACATTAGAGTAAACCAGCTAGCTAGCCATAGCTAATTAGTCTGCTAGCAAGAGTCATTTCAGATATCATAATCGATGATTGTCAGCTACCAGATTACATCCGTGCTAAATCTGGTTCAAACTGAGAACTAGCTAAGACTTTAAAGTAGTTAGTCAGCCATACTGTTATTTTTAAATTGCACGTGGTGGGCAAGAAAGGGAAAGCTCAACTAGCGTAGCAACAGTAACTGAGGTGGGTGGAGCTTAGCTAACAAATTCTTTAAAGATCCAAACAAAAGAACATGTAACTGCTGTATAAACGAAGGGATGAGATAAAAAAATTATCAAATACAGCCCACGCTTTGTTGCTATCATGTTTTCCTTTGAGCAGCAATGGAGCAGCAACCGGTCAAAAAGGGTTTTAAAAAACTGAAGCAGCCACAGTGCCAGCTCTGCTTTGCTCAGCACTGAAAGGAATTACAGTTCTGTGATGCAAACGTGGCGCCAGGAGCTGCCCTCAACAGCCCCCTTTCACACACACACACACACACACACACACACACACAACCACACACACACACACACACACACACACTCTCTCTCTCACACACACACTCATATAAACATACATGCATCCCCCTCCTCTCTGCTTCCTCCCTCCCTCTTCCTGCCAAAGCCAATGCGACCACTCAGGCCCCAGGGGCAACTTGTGTGGCACAGAATCTCCTCCCCACCTCCACTTCTTCTTCTTCTTCTTCTTCTTCTTCTTCTTCTTCTTCTTCTTCTTCTTCTTCTTCTTCTGCTTCTTTCCTTCCTCACATGTATTTAGTAAGGCAGACTCTTACTCACTACATTCAGCTCCTTACTTATTTCCTTACCTTCCTTACCTCTCAGGTTCTCGTGCAATTCATGTCACAACCTTCAATTCTGTAAATAGTTTTTCCTCAAAAAAATGGTTCTCTGCAGCACCAAACTGGAAAAACAACATGTTTGTCTTGAACTATCTGTTCTGCCAAATGATTAGAACCTGATGAACCACTGAAAGTCATCCAGGTTAAGTTTAGTTTGACCCAGACAGTCTCCAGTACACATTTTTTTACCCTTAAATTTTTATTACTGTGCAACCTTTTGACCAGGAAGTGGGAAGAACAAGTAAGATAAACAGAGATCACAGCTTGTTCCGAGACTCCCACACACATGCATGCGCGCACACACACACACACACACACACACACACACACACACACACACACATATGGAGCTGGTTCACAGGGATCAAGAGGAATAAGAATGAGCTGGTTTAATGGTAGCAGCATGGTGGATCAGTGGTTAGCAGAGTTGCCTCTCAGCTAGAAGCTCCTGGGTTTGACTCACAGCAGGCGCAGGGCTTTTCTGTGTGGAGTTTGCATGTTCCCCTCAAAATATATAAACAGTGTATGTCAATCTCCTGTCAGTGTCCTTGACCACGGCACAGGCTTGGAGCTGGAGTTGGTCAGTGGCTGCCCACAGCTCTTCAGGGATGGGCTCAATACAGGGAGCCAGTTTCACTACATTATACTGAGTATGACTGAATCTCACTTGCTCACACATAGGCCTTGACCATAAACATATGTGTGTATAACGTATCATATTGAAACGTTCTTACTAACAATCATTATGCCGTATGTGATAGAGAACAGCTAACAATTTGGTAGAACTGTAGTAGTTAAGGGCCTGTCTGAAAATGAGTAGGATATTAAAGGTTTTATTTTATGAGCCTTATGAGTTTAAACAGCTTTTTTTTAACATTGTTTACTTAAAGTGCATGAATATTTTAAGATGGTGCACTAATTTCTTAATGTCAGTATTTTAATGTGACCAAAAATTTCACAAAGATACCAACAATTGTGTGACAGAAGTGGGATAAATGATTGCCAAAATTAGGATAAACAAACCAAACTTGATACTAACCCTTGTTACACTAGCCTGAGCTAATGGTTGATCCTACCTCTATGGCTAGCAAGCTCATAACCTAGTGACCTTCTCTTATCGTGTTACATGTGGAAGTGTGATCTAATTGTCCCTGGATGAGTGCAGTATCCACTCTTTTCCCTAATATTGTTTGGATAACTAACTTAGCAAGGTCATTATAACTTTCTAATGAGCAGTTGTATCTGCAGGTGAACTTTGTCAGCTTCCCTCTGAAGCTGCATGTGTGTTTCCAGGCTTCAGTGTTGGCGTTGAGTTTAAAAAAGTAAATCTTTAGAGTTTTCTTTGTCTCCTTCAGTGTCCTGCATTTTCATGTATCCTCTTCATCTTAAAACCTTTAGTCTTTCTTCCTCTTCTTCTGATAGAATCAAGAATAAGAGCTTAAACACAACAACACCACCTAGTGTTCTGTCAGCAGGACCCCATTCTCTTGATCTATCTTGCCTATTTCTACAAAATACTTATCAAAAGGGACTTTTCTAGCACCAGAAAAAGCCAAAGGCCCTCCCTTGTTTTCCACTCAGAAAATGTGACTTTCATCTAGTCAGCCAAAAGTAAAAACCTAACCTTCCCCTTTTCTCTCCTTCTCCCCTCTAATAATTCCTGTACAATCCCTTAAAGTTCTCAGATTTCTCCAGTTGTAACACACACCCCGAGATGACCACCAGTATCCAGGGTTTTTTAGGGGTTTGGAAGCAACTGCAGACGCCTCAGCGTATAAAGACACTGGAGACAGGGTGGGCATAACGTGACCTAACTCAGGGACCGGATACAAGTCTCACATTAGCATGGTGGGCACATTAGCCAACAGAGCAGCCAGGACACCCACAGTCTGCACTATTTTGCTTCACTTGGTTGCCTCTCAGCCCACAAATGTGCTCGTGTGCACACTTTCTTTTCCAAATGTTCAAGGTATAATGCAGAACCGGTTCAACTTAATACCCATGACCCATTATCACGCTAATTTATTTCTCATAGAGAGTAAATGGAGGAGAACTCTTTGCCTCATGAAATTTCATCTGGCATTTAACTGCTATAATTCAGTGTGGATGTAATGAAGAGCACAGGGTTTATGTGATTGTTTCAACCAAGTTTAAACAACAGTATTTTGGATGAAACTATCATTTGTGTAGTAGAGCAGAAATGTAGTGATTTAGGTGCTGCTGAAACAAGGTTTACTGGACCAAAGTAATGCTTAGAGGGAAACACAAAGTGGCTCTTTTTAAACAGAGATTGTGCAATTTCATCACAATGAAGTCACTTCTTTACCGCCTTTTATATATGACAAAGTTAGCATAATGTCGCCCTAGTGTGTTATTAGATAGTATGCACTGTTCAGAACGTAGACAGTCATGATGGGCGTGACCTGTCACAGAAGAGCGTCAGTGTTGTTGCTGTTGTCTCTCCTAGTTAAATATTTTTAGTTGCTGTTCTTCTGTTTCTTTGAGTTAGCTGGTAACTACTGCTAGCTCTTTTTAAATCTCCCACCAGCAGGTTGCACAATTAAGGGCCTTTTAAAGTGAACAAAACAGCAGCACTACTGCCTGCTCTCTGAAACCCATTAATTTCCAATAGCTTGCACCACACTATGGCAGCGTTTCAGTGCAAACGGCCCTTTAACAAATCTTCAAAACGCCACATCCCTGTGCCAGAGTGTTGGTTTGGCTCTTTGCATAAATGTCAGTTCTACCTCCTTTGTCGGCTCCGATGTGGAACAACAACCATTCCACCCTCCAAAGTTTTACAAGAACAATGAGCTGCAGTAAGTGTAGTGTTGTGTCAACTAGTTTTCAAATGTGCCCATTTCACAGAGATACTGGGGCAGATAGAGAGAGTATTGGATTTAAGTGATGTAATTGATATTTATAGTCTGAAAAAATGACCACAGACTGAACCAAAAAAATGGAGGCACTGTATGACTGCATGGAAAAATACACAGTGCAGATGATGTTGAACCACACTAAAGACAGTGCACTGTGCAAACACTGCTGAACCACACATAAACTTGAACACACACCAAAGCAAGATATTATATAAGCACTGGACACTTACAATGACTACCTGAATACTGTTTGTATAACACCGGCTCTGTTGGTAACAGCCACTGTGCCATTCTGTTATCTCATCCTGTCTGACTGTTAACAAGTGAGAAACTGTTGTGCCCAACTTGTCCTGTTGCCACATCTTTAAAGGAATATTAAAATGCTGCCCTGGTTGAATAAAGACATACAGAGAAAAAAAAAACCCAGAAAAAACAAAGCTGGATGCCTTATCAAAATATGAAATTTTGCACATTTTTACATTTCTAGCAAGCAAACCTGTTACCAGTAACTCAGAGAGTGACCCAAATCCTTAGTCTCAATAAAAATCCATTTCACTGAAATGACTAAGCCCTTTAGTGAAACGATCACAACATTGCATGCTTGAGAAACCCAATCTGAATCAAACTTCATGGCCATGAATTTTCCTTCAGAACTGCAGATGCCATCACCGACCACAGAATGAAAATAAACAGCTGTGCAACCTGATAGGACAAAATCTAGTGACATAAACTGTCTTTTTTTTTTTTTCCACTATCCCGCCATGTCATGCGGTTTGGATGGAGCATTATGTAGGCCAGTGGTAATTATGCTATATTAAGACTCTGTGTGCGTGTGTGTATGAGTGTGCGTGTGTTTCTATCAAGAATGCATCTGCCCCTCTTCTGTCATAACCAACTGATTTATGTCAAGAAGAAAATAAGTGCAGTCATCGCTGTCTGGTTCTCTGACAGAGAGGCTGGGATGACTTCAGTAACACTTTATACATTACACCACAATAATGAACTTTATTTATAATTCTGCAAAGCTGGTTTACGTTGAGCCTCAGTATGATAATTAAATAGCACAGAAAAATATGTACAAGAAAAGAAAAAGTAAAAAATAGCTTGATAAGAAAGTTTTTTGTGAACTGCTTATGTTCTACCTGACCACCTTTACATTTCACAGCTCATTGTGATTTCAAAGTTACATTCTTAAACACTTTGTCTGACAATTTAGAAAAAGGCAGCACAGCAGAGTGATTACAGGAAGCCTTTGATGCAAATGTTCTGGTTTTATGTTCATCAGACTCATTTTACTTTTATAACAACTAATGACACTGAAACGACATTAAAAGTAGACTCATATTTGATATAATCATTTTAACATGGCAAATTCAAATCGGTACAAATCTCCAACATCCACTGCTGCACAGCTTTGTATGCAAAAGCTAGATTATCAGAAAGCTAAAGTTGGATGACAGAACTAAAAGTAACACTTGAAAATTGAACATTGAAAAGATTCCTACAGAAAGTTATTCTGCATGAGATCACATCACTCACACATCAGAAAACCCACATCATGTGAAATATGATTGTGTTTGTCATTTGAGGTGAAGGGGTGGTGTTAGAGAAACAGGGTGTGATGTGGGTCTGGTGCTGATTTAAACACCAGTGTGCCTGATAATAAATTGAGATATTTTAAAAATGTAACCACCATGTAAGCAATTGTGTTGTGTAACTCCCGTTTAAAATAAGCTGAATGTGTTCATACAGAGTGGGGTACCCAAGAACTGTGTGTCCTATGGGTGTATCCAAAACTGCAAAAGGGATCTCATGGAAATTCAGAGGGATTTGGGTTGATTTTATTAAGTGTTTTTTAATTTATTTTTTTTTACTGGGTGTGACTAAGAATGACTAATTAATAAAATATGGAGGTGAATATAATCATGTTTATATATTGTTTGGTGTTGTGGAGACATGTCTCATACCGTGGCCTATTTTTTAAAATGTTTTTATAGAAATCACGCTTGGCCCAAAAAGTTAAAAAGGTGACCTCATGCTAGTTTGTGTAATATGGGGGTGTTTGTAAGGACAATATTTGCTTGTGAGTACAGGCTAAGGCATTTCAGTAACATTTAAATATTGACATTTAAAGGGATTTTGGTGCGTTTTATTTAATTTGTCATTTCATGGAATGTGACTCAGAATTACTTGAAACAGTCAAGCATCTGTTGTTGTTGTTGTTGTTGCTAATGTTGGTGACATGGAATCATTGATATTTAAATTGAATGCTAAAAGGTGGTATCGTGTTTGTTATACAAATTCATCTTTTGTCCCAGCAAGGAAGAATGATTACCTAATGCAGTTTTGTAGGCTATGGAGCTCTCTGTTAGAACAATAGGTCCTTGTGTTTACATACCAAGATGTAACAAAGATGTGTCTTTTTGAATATTTAAAAAGTCAACCAACCAGTGTGTATCTCCTGAAAGAGAAGGAACTGGGTTAACCATAAGCATATATAGCATGTAACTGCTAAAAATTTCTGGTGCTCAGTCTCAAGCAAATATCCTCAGAAAATAAGCTTCTTTGTATGTGCTGTTAATAACCAGGATTAGCTCTATGGTATTCTTTTTGCACATGTATTCATACTGCCTGCAGCTACTTTCTTCTTGACATAAATCAGTTGGTTGTGACACCCTCTTTCTTTTTTAACATTACACCACCCCACATGATTCACATGACCTACACATATCACATGACACATGAGCTGCACATGCACATGAACTTTACCTGCCTAGGATGTGAATGTCTCATGTTCACCTGTAAAAGGTGACTTTAAGACTGTTGCTGTTTGAAAAGTGACTCATGTCTCAGCCTCATTTGCAGCAGTGCAAACACACCAATGCACTGAAATGCTGGAATTTTCCATTTTTGCATCTGCATTACTGTTCAGTAATTATATAACATTTTCAAGAAAACCAGACATGATGTTAGCTGTGATGGATTTCTTCTCTTGAGCATGTTTCTGTTCTCTGCATTATGTTTTTATTTTAAACCACTTTGAAATTAAAGACTTCCTGGAAACTATGAAGAGGGATTAAATTATATAAAAGCTTCTAGTTGGCTGCATTTCAGAAATGTTAGATAGTTAAAGGTTCTGTGTGTAACATTTTAGCATTTATTATACTATTATTCCTAAATGGAGATAAAGTTGACACTTTGTACTGTCTGTACAGGGTTGGTGTCTGATTTAAACAGTGCATGCCATTGTAACAAATGTTGCCTGACAGACATAAAATTGTTTTCATGCTGGGTTTGGACTGAGGCTGCCTGGGTTAAAACCAGGAATCTTAAACACCAGACCACACGGGATGTCTACATTTACTGTAACTGGAGCTCAAATGTTATGTATAGCCCTGTGATGAACTGCTGACCTGCCCATGATGAAAAGGCCTGGTTGTGCATCATCAGCTGGAATCTGCTCCAGATTCCAACAATTCAGCAAAAGGATAAGGAGTCACAGGTAATGGATGGACCACACCACAGGAGATTAGTGTTACTGCATTTCACAGGATTTCCTCATGTGTAAAAAGATCAACATTTTGACAGAGAGTGAGTCAAGTGTCATGATTACATTAGGTCATCAGCAGTGTGTTAGTCAGACAGGCTGGTAAACAGACGTGCTCCTCACTAAGTTTCCTCCGATCAGAGATATGTTGTTCTGACCTCCAGGGGGGCCACTGCATCGCTTTTTACTTCCCCTGTGGAGAAAATCTGCCTTTGATAGAGCTCATATCAGTGTCTAATACCCTGCAGAGCATCAGGAGATTCTCCTAAGCTACAGTCTGGTACAGCAAAAGCCCCGAGACAGTCTGCTGATTAGAATGGATCTGCCTTTGAGCCTCCTGATTGGCTGCAGGGCAAGGATTTGAAATGAGGAGATGGTTACTGTGGCCTCGGGGGATTTAATCATTCTGTTTCACCTGCATGGGGAGGAAGTGTGTATATGTGTGTGTGTGTGTGCTCGGCTGGCACACTTGGCCAGCTTTGCGGGGGTTTCATGACCATCGTAGGTCTCCGTCATGGACCTGATGTCTTGGCTCTGGCAGATAAAGAGGCTGTCTGGTCAGTGTGTTGATCCTGGACGCAGAGTGTAGTTAATTGGGTTTCTGTCTCACTGTTAAATTAATTATCACGCCTACACATGTACAGCTGCTTGTACAAGTGTAGGAGTACATTCAGCACTAGTTCCATCTGCCACTGTCCCACTTCAGCCAAGTGGGCCACTTGATGTGTGTCACTGCAGACTTTCCTTCACTTCTGTCACTATGTTAACCTCTTTAAAATAAAAAACTGAACTTTAACAGGTAAAGCAAGCAAAATGCTCTTTCATTTAGTTGATACATCCTCTGTAGAACCTCTCTAAGCTTGCTTAATAAATGCTAACTAATTTCAAGCCCAAATGAGGTTTTACATATAAATGTTCGAAGTGGCTTTTGTTAATAAAAATGGGATGTTTTATCTAAACGTATGTACATGGAGAAATATGTTTTAAAATTAGTAGCAATCTTACAGTTGAAAGAAAATGGGAAATATGCAGTAACTCAAACTAATTAACTTTATTTGGTAATTTAATGGTTTGGTATTAGCATAATGTTTAGTGTCTTGAGGAAGGTTAGGCTTTTTTTTCGTTAAAATTAAATAATTCTTTATTCATACCTCTATATTTTATATCTATTATCATTATGCCATATTTTTAAGTAATGGTTGTCTTTTTTAATGTCAAGTTAGACACAGTTCAGTTCATATGGAGAACAATAGCAACAAAGTAGAAAATTAAAAGCTGTGATTATAAATACTTTGATATCGAAGTTTATTTTTTTAAAAGTTTTGTTTTGTATTTAATCTGTGAATGATTGTGGATGATTTTCACCTCTTACTTTTAATGTTACTATTCTAAAAAACTTTCAGAACAAGTCAAAAGTGCTTCAAATTATTCGACCCAATCTTACCTGATGGGTCATAATGTAAACAGAATTTATAATGTACAGGTCCAATACAATCTAATTGATACAAACTCATGGTTTTCACTAAGGCAGCCCAAGTTTGAGTTTGTTATGCCAACAGTTTCATGTTTTCAGTCAACATTCATTACATTGTCATACACTTCCCTTAAGAATTAAGCTAACCATAAACTCTTTCATACAGTGCACAGAGTTAAATTGACTTCTATAAGGGAAATGGTGCTAAAATGTTATATATTCACTAATAATATTATAACACTATGATTAAAAATGGCTGTTTCAAGCTTGTGCCAGGCTCTATTTTGTCAGCACAACAGATCAGCTCATACTAACCCCCAGACCTCCAACCTGTCAAACACTGCCGCCCCCTCACAAGCCGTCTCGCCATGCTAAGCCTTGGAAACCTGCCGCATCATATAACACCCTCCATTGGCTCAGCTCCCACTGGGCGCTGTGACGTGGTTGGTCAGGCCATGGGGTGACCAGGTTCACAGTTGTAGTTTACAGTAAAAGGTATTAAATGACTTGAACTGCACCATATTATTAGGCTAGGTTTAGATGTGCGCCAGGTGAGAGTTAGGTAAGTGGATGAGAGTCCGGTGAGAGCAGGAGGCCAGGGATTAGCTTTAAAGCCACCATAACTGGCAATACGCGCACACGTAGGCCTGCAAACACACAAACACACACACACACACACACACACACACACACACAAGCCTCCCATCCTGAGAGGATTTTACCTCTTCATCTATTCTGGTTAAGAGTCCTCTGTTATTCTGGACAAAAGTCTGCTTTGCATAACAATCCCTAGCATTTAACCAACAGAGAGCACACACACTCCTCTCATAAACATCCTGATGACTCACGAATGACCTCCTGTTCCTGTAAATCAGCGGAGGAGATTACCGTAGGTTCACTGACATCAAGCACACTTTGCAACAAAAGGGATGGGTAAAAATAATGGTGAGTTTGGTTCAGAAGTAAGCCAAGCGTGACACTGATCCAGGAGCTGCAGGGATTAGGAAAAATGAGAAATCAAATCTGAAACATCACCAAGATATAAAAGAACAACTCCCAGTTCTGAATTGTTTACTGTCACGATGAGACAGAGCATGTTTGAAAATGATATACACCAGACACAGTCACGCACGGCTAATTTACTCCTCTTCTCTACTCATTTAAAACAAGATTTTACACAGTGGACAGAGTTTGTGTCAAAATATTTACTTTGAAGTAAAATATTGATGATGGAAAATAATAAAACTGTTGAAAAAGAGTGAGGATGGGTAGGAAATGAGTAGAAATAAGAGCTTTGCCTTTAAACTCTAACAGGACGTGGTTGCACAAGTAGCAGCGAGAGTCTTTCATCACTCTGAAATCAAACAGTAGCCTACCTTCAGTAAAGCAACTTCATTTCTCTTTTGGTGCCAGGATAATATGAAATTCCACCAAATTTCTGGAGGTATGTAGGTCAGCACTCCCAATCCTAGTTGGATTTCTCCGGACTTTATTTTTCCTCTATCTGCTCCCTGTGCTATAAATACAATCATCCTGGTATTTCCAATCTGTGGACAAATTAGCTTTCATATTTGCAAAGAATAGATACCAAAGTTCAGTTTTGTTTGCAGTTGTATGTCTGTCCTTCTAATTAATGTCTGTGGAGAGCAGATCCACGTCTAGATGGTGTTTGTTGTCACTGTGACATAAATAAACATGCAGTTAAAGTTCTGAAAAAGACAGTTTGGTCAGGTTGAGTTAACAAAACTAGACGGTAAGCTTGGTTTGTGTTTAAATAAGTAAGAAAACTTATGGATGTACATCACAAGTCAATGTCGCCCTTTAGTTTGTTGGTTTATGAGGCATTTGGATGCATCTGCTCTTCACAGAGGTTGTTAGAAGGATTGGCATATATACTGCATGCAAAAAAAATGTTTGATTTGTTGGCAGATGGGAAAAAATATACCACTGAGACCTTTTCACAGTTCATTAGTACAAATTTGTGTGGCAAACTGTCTAAGCAGTTCCAAGTGCAGATGTCACATTTAGGGAACCTGATGTGTCAGTCAATTTTTTACATAAAAGTTACATATTACCTTTAACCTTCTCATCCTTACAGAAAACAAACAAGTCTTATAAATTTTAAAAGTAGTTTGACCCCTTTTAAACTGTCTATGCTAACTGGCAAACACTCCTCCTGACTGTTATCTTTAGCATTAGCTTTTGCTCAGTAAGCTAACGGTCAGTAGGGGTGAACACGCAGAAGTTATAATTACAGCCTATAAAATGGGAATTTCCAGCTTTGAAGCGAACATGGTGCTTATGCCCAGTGGGGTTGGCGATGCAAGAGACTAGCTGGTGACTCCAACTTTCACTGGAGGGTTTTTACTTTACTCTTGCTTTTCATCCACAACTTCCTGTGGGGAAGGTTAACCAGCATACTGACAGCGTTCAGGCTAACGTTCAGCATGATTTTGGACATATTTTGTGATTCAGTATGACAAGCAGGGTGAGTTTTGTTATTTTTGGAAGACTGTTGTACAAAATAAGCCTCATTTTATGCATCTCCTCGCCGCTAGCCTGTTACAGTGAGGGCTTAGAGTACAAATCAGTATAATTTAGCAAGCAGCAAAACAAGACACAAGCATCAAATCCACACTTAAAGAAAATGAAAGGAAAGGAAATGATATTCTTTATATACATAGGGTAATAATGGGGAAAAACTTGGCCTCACTGTGCCAGCTGGTACATTTGAGCATTGTTTTAGAGTAATCCCCTAAACTTTTAGTCATGACTTTGCAGTTCATTGTGGGGGCACAACACAAAAGAGGCAGATGACAGAAAACTGGACACACACATTCTGTGGGACTTTCAGAAAACATATTGACCGAGATCCAAAGCTAAAATGAACAACAAGCAATGAGACAGTGTGACATCCAAACCCTCAAAGCCCTCTGCTGTGTTGTCAGGGTCATTCTTGGGGAAACAGAGTTTAGAATAAGGCTGACTGGGCGAGTGACCACAAACACAGCGTTCCCTGTGAAATTCCACCGTCATAAGGGGCTTTTTCCAGACCTGGTGCACCACAACCCTCCAGAGACCCTGTGTTGACTGTATTTACAGAGATTAAAACAGTGAAAGAGACAGAGTTGTACTGCTTGAAAAGTCCCCTGTCCATTTCCTGAGAAGATTATGTTACCTGCAGCAAATTATGCAGCATGATGGTAATATTAGGGAATATTTTCATATTTCAGTTTCAGAAAAAAAATGCCTCTATTTGCTATTTATGATGGAGTAGTAAGTAAACCTGAGCACAGCTGACTCATTCATTACTCCAAAGACTTTCAGGATTTTACAGTCCTGGTTTGTTTGGGGATAATCATAACTACTGATTCTCACCACAGTGCACAATGCAGAGGTTGTAATTCTGCACATGGAAAGAGCGCCACCTAGAGCTACTCAAACTTCTTCAATAGAAATTTCTGGAATCTTAACAATACCTTTCCACCCATGCTCTTTAATTAAGAGGTGGCTGTTGGGAAATGCAGTGTTGAAACATTACAGTGATGTGAGACCTCGACACTAAGGCTGTGACATAAGAGAATAAAACTAATCTGAATGTCAAAGGGGTCAATTGGGAAATGTGAGAGTAAGTTCTTAGTGTGTGTCTTCTTTGCTTTTTTTAAAATCTGTAGTGACGTATGTTAAAGTTTGTCTTTGTGAAAAACAACTTTTCCATGGTCTTTTTTTTTATTTTCACTCTCTCAGATTGGCCAATGCTGCTTTCAAGGAAAACATACTGTAAATCATTTGATTCATGCCTTCATATCCAGAGGCCGAGACAAACAAGGCTGTGTGTTCCATCCTCCTGCCTTCATTCCTGCTCCTGCACAGAAAGCCTCAGTTCACTGGACACTTTGCAGAAGAGCAGATCGCCATCTTGTGGCAGAGATAAACGTCCTTCTCTTGCATGGAGACTTACTAAAGAATTAGGCAATGGAATGAGATTTATGTATCTCTATGGCTAAATTTAACCTATTTCAACCCTTATCTGGTGAGGGAGGAACAATTATTACAAAGTAACCTTATTTTGCACACTAAATTTTATTCAACAGTTTAAAAACATGATTGAAAATGAAATTTGTGTGTAAGAAGAACAAACCAAGTGTAAAAGAAATGTCATCAAGAAACAGAGATACATTAAAAGGGATTTTTTAACACATTTTGAAAGCTTTATGGCTCTCTTGATATGTAAATTAAATTGTCCTATTATGGCTTTTCTTACCAGTTTATTAACCAACTTTGAATGGCATTGCAGTTCCTTCTTTGTACAATAAAGATATGCACAATATGCAAGCAGCCAGTTCCATTTTTCCTTAAATGTCAAGTCTTACATGTCCTTGAACTGAGGAAGGTTGAATAAAAAGTTCTTGAAAAAGCTGATAGGTAGAGGTTATTTCATCCGTGATGCTTTCCATTTAACACAGTCTCCCTCAAATGCCTGAAACTGTGAATCTTAACCATTTTGCTATAGTTTTTCCTAATATAAGAGTTAAAATTTGCAGGCTGAGATGGTGTCAGTAAGCTTTTGTTTAAGTTTAAACTGAAAAATCGTGACTGAGGTGAATCTGCTCAAGACACGCTCGTGATCATTTTACAGCCTTACACGAGTTCTATCATCACAAGTGTCTGCACTATATTGTATGTCATGTAACGTAGCTTACAAGGCTAACAAATGCATAGGTAGGATAAACAGTGAACAGCCAACAGAAATAACTAACCTGTCTTAACCCCTCTACTGTGTTTTTTCCCCCCTTTGTTTTATTACTGTCAACTTGAGTCTGAAGAACCAGGAGACCTTGGTGTCTGATAATAAGAGAGATTTAGATGTGATATGCTGAAGAAGGTTCTGACCTGCAACGTAACCATTGCACTTTAGTGGAGATAAGCATTGACTGCTTTTTTGCATTGTAAACGAACTAGTGAACACGTAGTGTGTTCGGACAGTGGATTATTAAAGGTCCTGCAGACATTTCCTACTTTGCTTGACTGGTCCTCCTTTCAGGACTGCACACTGTACTGTGTTTTTGTTTAAGTTTTTAAATGAACTGTTCAAGCTGTTTTTCGAAAGTCTTCCCCCTTTGAAATAAACACACAATGACTTAAAAAAAATCACATTTAACGTGAACAGAATATTATACATGTGTCTACCCTTTCCTTAAAACAGAGTGAAAATCTGTATTAAGTTGGCCCTGAGAGGAGCCTCTTTCTGGAGCTCTCTGAAGACTCTAACTCGAGATAAACATTCCACTCAGGTTTTTTAAAGCTCATCTCAGGACACATTTCCTGCTATGATTTATAATAATAATGAATTATTTTGATTAATCCAAGATGTTTTAAAAAATCTCAGAAAATTTGCTGGGAACACATATTTTTTCCCTTCTATTAATTAAATATTAGTGTAAGTTAACCAATCGTAGAGCATTGTGCATTAAGATGGCTAACGTTAGCATAGAGAGGGAACATTGCAGTGATTTAGTCACACATTTGAGCCTCAGTGAGACTCAGATTGAGAGGAGTCTGTTGTGCACCAACCATTCAGCTGCTAGCAGTTGTTAAGTGCAGTTAGCATCTTTTATTTATGTTGCTTGTTAGCTTGTAACTGGCAGTAGCTGACACAGCATTAGCAAACTCTCCCTCTCTGCACTGAAATGTCAGCTTTTTAGGTTTCCTTGAGTGTGATTGGCTTCCAATTTGTGAAGTACCATATCTATCTTGTCTGGAGGGGGGGCTTTGAATTAAAGAATTAAGGGAAGTGCACAGACATCTCCCTGTCAGCAGAGGAATGCAAAAACACCACTAGTGACAAACTGCACCAATACAAATCAGTACAGTCAGACAGGATATAAACAAAAGAAAAACACATCTTAAAGTGGAGGAAATCTTTAAGCCCTTTTACATCATAATTTGACATTATACAATGGCCACAACTTGTTAATTATGAGTTAAACAAAAAAAGGGACTGACAAAGACAAACACTGGTTCAGAGCTCAGTCAGCAAGGGCGCTGTAACAGGAGACAGTGTCGATAAAGGTGTCCACAGAGCTTTTCCCACCCAAAGCCTCAATGACAGCCTGACCTTCACAGCTGAGATGAGCAGGGCAGAACACTGAACACACACTGGGAGAAAAGAGGTGTGAGGCATCTTTAATGTTTCGATATTTACTCTGAAAAGGTGGGAAGTGATCCGAAGGGTCGAGATGAAAGCTTAGAATATACAAAAGTGACAAATCTGAACATTTGAAACAGTTGACAGAAGCATTAGACTATAGCAGGCTTGTGCCCGTCCTTTCAGTTTTCTTTAACAATACTCATCGTTGGCGCTCTATGAAATCTGTAGAGTCAGAAAAACAAAAGAAATAATGATATGAGGTCCATGTCTATTGTATTGCACATACAAAGAAAAATGCTTTTCAAGTTTGCATACAATGATTAAGAAAAATCCCCAGGAGAACCATTGTTACAGAAAAGCCAAAAAAGCCTGGAAATAAAAAAAGGGATTGTGATTGGCTGAAACTTGATAGAAGACAGACACAAGAATGAAAATTCTTATTCAAAATAAAACATTTTCTTGATGTGGTGAGCTGTGGCTCAGAAATGCTTCACACTGATGGTTCATTTTTATTCCCTCTATGATCATACAGCTTGAGATTGGTGTGACAGGAGCGGTGAATGAAAACAACGCACATCAAGCTGCGACATTATGGAAAAACAGTCTTGGAAAAATGAGAAATACTTAACTCTGAGACTTCTACTGTACACACAGAATAGAGGCTACATTCACAAGACAGGTCTTGATTCTCAACCCTGAATTGCCAGACTGTCTATTCTGGGATGTAACCCAAATCTGACACCGACATGACCTGCAAGTGACAGCGGTGCAAAGAAGAGCAAAGTGATTTCTGGATCTTTACTTCTCTGAATTTTTTAGTGTGTAAAATTTATCTTTTTTTTTTTTTTTTTTTACTTTATAAAGGAATTTAGGAGAGATGAATAAAACATAGATGAAATGGGTTAAAAAGGGAATAGTGTCCAAATAAATTTATTTTAATCATTATTAAAAATTTTATTGAAATTGCTAAAATCTAAATGTGAAAAGGCTACAAGTTAACAGCTTTGCTAGCAGCTCTGAGGCTGCATTTAGACATGGGCCTGATTTGAGCTAAATGCTAAGTGATATGCTAACATGTTGCAATGAAATTGTGTGCTCATGTTTTGGGAGTATAATATTTAACAATCACCATCTTGGCTTAGCATTTAAAGTTTGCTAATTAGCACTCAATACAAATGACAGCTATGGCTGATGGCGACTCAATTAGTTTACAAGTATTTGCAGTCATAAACCAAATATAACTGACAAGGATTGTGACTGATCAGTTTCCTCACTTGTGCCATGCTGCCTTGTTTGCTAACACCCTGATCAGAAAAGCTGCCATGTGGTCAATCATATAATAAATGCTTCAGATTTAAAATAAAAAAAACTGTATTGTGATTTCAAAATTCAAATTTCTTACATGTTCATTTGACCCGCGGGAGCAGGAAACCAAATGCTGCTGTCGAAGTTTTTGATGTTCAGACAAAAGTCTGATTTGTCAGGTTCTGGTTGGGAATAACTTAATTGGAGTGATGGAGGCTCTTTTACATTTAGAAAACTCATCTGTACCATTCAACAATAATCAGCAGAAGGTTTATAGTGCTCAGTGTTAAACTGCAGAATTTACCTGCCAGCTATTCAAAATAAGAGAAGCCTTGCATGTGAATGTTTTTGCTTAAGCAAACCAACAGTAGACAGTCACAAAATGATTACAAACAGTGTCACTCCTTTTGTCTTCCAGACAAATTAAGAGCAAAGTTTAATGTAACAATAAATCAACTGAAGAAGAACCATTTTAAAAATTCTCTTTGCAGATTTGTTTTGTTTTGCCAGGAAGGAAAAAAAAAAACTGACAAAAGTCACTCATCCATATCTCATCATGACTACTTTTTTAACATTTGCCATACAAACCTGTAAACTTAGTTTACTTAAAGCTCATTAAAGTTTACTTGAGCTTTTTAGTATTTCACACAGATAAACTTAGAAAACTTGTTAGAGAAAGATTCAAAAAATACTTTTGATAACAGAAGCAGAAGGTGAAATATCTTAACTTTTGATTCCTTGTATGGGTTTAGAGCTCCACTGCCTGCTAATTCCCACATCTTTCACACACTCCAACCCCAGCTGCAGTTAAGCCTTTTGTTGGAAATATAAAGTTACAAAGCCGGAGCTGAGTTACCACTCATGACATCACTGTTACATCAGCAGTTGGTTTTTCCCATCCAATAAAACTTCCCATAGCCACAGAAGACTGACAAAGTGTTTTCACAGGCTGAGCAGGACAGAGTTCCCCTTAAAACAATTTTTTTTAAATTTAACACTAAACAAACTACCTCCTGTAGGTGTCACTATTTCTTCTCGTTTCACTGAAAACAGACACCTGAATAAACAGCTTTTTGAGGTCTTAGGCTCATTGTTTCAGTTCACCGCTCCATTCAGACTCCCAACTGCTCACCAATCCCGTATATAAAAATGTACAGGCAGCAATTTCACACAGGCTGTCTGTTTATGCTGGTGACAAAAGTCAAACATAGAACTAACAAATGTGACAACTATTGGACCACATCAAGAATAAAAAGGTGAGTGAATACTGGATTTACATTCATCAGGTGGTGAGGAAAAAAACACAGCTAGCCCCAAGCTAGTGACATGAATGTAATGACTGTGTTTCTGCCCCCTGGTGGTCTATAAATGTGATGCAGCTCTTAAGACCATCAATTTCTCTTTCCCAAGACAATGAATGATATGACTGACTGCAAAGCTGTGACTTATTTTTACACCAGGGTCACAGCTTTGTCTCTGTGAGCTGTGACAAATCACAATGTATCTTATGCACCAAATACATGGGCTGATGATAAGTTTGCAACCTAAGGTAGAAAAAGACAAGTTAAACAGCTCTTGTTACATGCCAATGCAGCTCAATCCTTGAGTGATTATGCAGAGAGTTTGAAGATAAGAATTTTGTGGTATCTCTGTTTCTGTTTTACTGCACATGCATGTAACGAGAGCTGTTTAACTCATTATCTTCTACCCTGAGACATTAAATTATCTATCACCCTTCATACATATTCCTTTTACCTAAACACACACACCCGTCAGCACCCACATACCAAATGTTTTGTCTGCAAGATTTGTGAATTCATTAAAAAAGGCAGCAGATATAGCTTTGATTGATCTACGAGTTCCTGAATCTAAAAAAATACAGAAATCTTAGCCTGGCGATAAAACTAGCGTCTTTCAGGACATTTAACCCTTTTTTTTGTTTTGTCTTGTAGAAGGCACACAAACTACCACAAAAGTATAGTCATCATCTTCAAATGTGCAAAAAAGCTCAGCTTACATTATTTCCTTAATAAAAGAAATAAGGAAAAAAAAGAAAAAAACATCTGCATGCCCCTCTCTGCCAGCCCCTCCTGTTGTCTATGGAGGAGAAAAGGATTGTGGTGCAGAGTCAATAGGTGTCATTATATAAATGTGCTTTAGAACCAACACTAACACCTCTTCATCTCTTCCATCGGCACTCAGGTAGCATTGGTGCAGATACAAGGGCAGAGGCGGAGTCCACATGTGCAGCGTGATGTGCACACACTGCGTGTGGCTGATGGTTCAGAGGGACTTGGGTCGAGAAGCTCCAGAGTTAGCGTTCGACTTGGAGAACTACCTAGCAGGCCAAAGAAAATAACCTAGTGACACATGGTGGATGAAAGAAAGCAGCACTTTTCAGTTTCTCTCTCATGTCTTTTGCTCCAAAGTAGTTTTGTACCTCTGCACTTCTGTTTTATTTCAATAGCAGTACCTGTTTTCAAAAAGTAAACCAGTTATCCAGCAATAGGAAGAACCTCTGGTCCTTTATTGTCTGCCACCGTCCACTGCACCAGCCCTCCATCTGTCCTCTGTGTCCTCAGTTAGTCAGATGCAGGTGAGGAGGCAGTGGTGGTGGGCGACAGCTTGGGGGCTTGGAGGGCCTGGGGGTTTACAATAACCTGGATGACAAAGTCCTTCTGGATCTTAGTGTCTTGTAGCCGCGTCTTGTCTGTGAGGAGCTTCCCGGAAAAGAACCAGCGCTGGTGGGCGGCATCAATGTCGTCCTGGGCCTGCAGCTGCTTCTTCAGTTGACCGATGGTGTCCGCCATGCTGGCACTGAGGCGCAGGTCCTTCCCCGTAGAGAGTCGTACCTGCAGGGCACAGGAAGTGTGAAAATGACTACCAACCAAAGGTGACAGACAGAGACACAGGTGGGATGTGTCTTTTAAGAATAAACCAAGTTGGTTACTTGTAGTACTGGCTGAGATGACAAAGGGTCATGTTGTATTAACATAATGAATATTTATATGACATGTCATGTGGTATAGTTACTATTCTCTCACATAATTTTATGTGAAAGATGGGAACAATGACAGGGTTAAAGGTCACTGTTTGTTTCCTTTTCTCATACAGATTCATAAACACTTAGACATAGAAATTGTTTGGTTTAAGCCCCAATTTTCCGGAGAGCAGAGCTAAAACAGAAGGGTTCATGTGCTGAGAAACTGCAGTTACAATTATTTTTTACTAAAGTTACTTAATGTACAGGGATTGATCTGAAAAATGAGGCACTTTACTCAATAAAGTGAGAAACACAACCAAGTACATCTTATACGAGTTTTGATGTCACAGCACCTTGAGCTGGAATTCTTTCTTGGGTGCTACAGGGGGCTCAGGGCTGTCGCTGGGGTCCTCGTCACTGCGCTCGGAGATGAGGTTGACAGGTGGAGCCAGGCAGTAGACGGGCAGCTGGTAGCGGTTCCCCAGTTCATCGTAACACTCTGCCAGAGTACCTGGAGAAGGTGTAGAAGAAAACACAACAAGTTACCATTAAATTTATAATGACAGAAAAAATGAAGATAATCTGAGTTGTTCTGTGTTTTTGTGATGTACACATTCTCTGTCCTCACCATGCGGCAGTGTGATACTGGCTCCATCCACTATAGCCTGAGCCAGCTCGTGATCATTACACTCCAGGGCCACAGCTGCAGCTTTCAGGGCGTCCCAGATCTCCTTGCGGCCCTCGAAGGCCGGCGCCGTGTCCCAGAACTCGTCCCGCTTACTGCGGAGCTGGCCCTCCGTCATCGGATAGTCGCTCTTCCACTTGGGACGATCTTTCTTCAGAGGTTCGTTACGTCCTGTGACGGGCAGGGAAAGCAAGCATAGATCAGCACAGGAAGTGAAAGGCTTTGTGATTTCCTTTGGGGGGTTTTCATGTCTCACAGCAATTGAAAATGGTGCAGCATGCATCTGAGACTGTACACTGCAACTTTCTAATGTTTTTTTTTCCTTTATAGATATATGGACTTCTCTTTTAAAAGTTTGTAATCTGATATGCTCTAGTATTCAAGTGTTTATAGACAGAAAACTACGTTTATCTGTTTATTTATAAAGTCTGCACCTTAACAGGTTTTAAAAAGACAAGTTAAACATATCAATTTCATTACATTGGCTTATACAGTAACACTTTCCTATCTGAGTGGTGATCAACCGACATAAACAGAGCTCAAGAAAGGAAAACTTGAAGTGAGCATGTGGATTTATATGGAAATATATGAAAAGCAGAAGACAGGGGAATGCAACTTACAAGTTTAGGTCTTATGTAGATAAAGTGGTTTGTAAAAAACAAAAAAAAGAGAAAAGAAAAAGTATATAAAAACATTTGAAGATGCAAGTCTATGTGTTTGTCTAGAAATTCTGAAAAATGTGTATAGGGCTTTATAATACTTGAAAGTGCACTTGATTGTTACCAATAATAATTAAATTAATAACTGAAGGCAGAACATTAGTACATGTAACACAGAGATTGTAATGGAAGGCAAGAGTGAAATCTATGAATATGTTTCTTGAATTAATTTACTGTACCACCAATGATTTAAATAAAAAATAATATATATATTTCTGTCATGTGTAAATGTGCTCTAGAGACTGTAAAGAAGAGACAGATTTATTCTAACAAATAACATGATGTTTCCATGTAATTTATATCCTCTGCATATATCTCACAAACAGAGCTGCCAGCAGGGAGAAATGTTAGCTGTCACCAGAGACAGAGAACATCCCACCCTTCCTCCAATTGCCATCTGAATCTAAAATTAGGAGGTCATTCAGAGTTTGCAATATGCATGAAGCATCCATAGCCTATATCTGTCTTTACTTGTAACCTTACCTGTGCTTCCCACCATTCAATATTAACACTTAGCACACCTAGGTGGTGGACTTATATTATTGGAGGCTGGGGGGTCAATAGCTAAGACACCAAGCTAGGATCAGGACAACAAATTAAACAAATATGACCACCATTCAGCAGTTAAATATTTTAAAATTCATCTATAGTTTTGCAGGCTGGGTTACCTGCCAAACACACCGGAAATGTTTACACCAGCAAATATCGGGTCACTAGTCGAACAATTTTCACCACAGGTAATACTTACAAATGTCATCAAAACACACCTCAAGTATTCGTTAAAAAAAGGCTCTAAACTAACTGTAGCTTATATTTCTAAGTGCCTGAGAGGCAGAAATACCATGCACTGAGGAGTTGAGTGATGGAAAAATGATGAGGAGTATAAAGGTGACAGCACACATCCAAGAGGTTGCATTTCTTTCAAACAAATTATTTATAGAGCAGACGGCTTAGGAGGAGTAATGTGGAGGACATGAGGTGGTGTAGGATTAGCACTAGAAGTGGAGAGAATCCCAGAGTGAAACCAGGGGGCTTCCTCACTGCCACTCAGCCAAATGTGGTGTCTAGATTAGCAGGCAGTGTAGGTAGGTTCACATACAGTAAAGGCCAGGTGGTGATATTTACATGTTGTTCGAGTTCCCTGAACTCGTGACAAGCTACACCAGAGGTTTTTCAAACTGTGATCTGCATCTCCGCAGGGGCTGCAGTTTTTTGAGGATATCATTTCTTTATCCCTACTGTTAATCACAAATAAATATCAATACATCTAGAAAAATATAAAAAAGACATTCTAATAATTGCAGAAGTTGCCTGACTTGTTACTTTTTGAACACATTTTGCAACTAATGATTATTTTCATTAGTTATTATTTTTTCTCAATTGGTGCATCAATCATTTGGTCGACCAAAACCTTCCTGAGTCCAACATGACATCATCAACTGTCTGATGATATTCACTTTTCTGTAATTTGAGACAGTAAGGCAGCAAACGCTCACATTTGAGAAGCCGCAGCTATTACACATGGGGGAACTTTTTTCTTGACACTGGACATTGAGAATTCAACATTTGTAAAAAATAATTGCAGATAAATTTTTGGGTGATCAACTAACTGACTAAATATTGAAGCTCTGTCCAGGATTAGTTGTGTGTACTTCAATAGGGACATTGCAGACAGGAACTGGTGTTAGCGACTTCTGCATACTTTTAAGATGCCAGTTTACCACAATGTAATCATAGGCTTAGAACAACAAGGTTCAACTTGTAGCCCACGGCAAACTTACTGACTCATATACTGACTCGCAAAATGATACTTCCTGTTTACAGGGAGAACATCAAACTGCAACCAGTTCTGAAAGTGTTTTGTTCTTGTCTTTCGTCGCATCTGAGCTCTACACTATCCTAAATTATGGATGTTCAAACAGACCCCAGTTTGCATCTAACTGACATTTTTAAGCAATGACACCTTGGGGAAAACCCCTACTTTTTGTTGTCTTTAGTAGAGTTAGTCCAATAAATCGACCAGATAAAAGCTTATTACAGAAATGTCATAAGCAGTGAATCGAACAAGAAATTGCAGTACAGAAATATCAAACAAGGTTTGAGATCGACTGTTTTTTGTCAATGAATTGTTCTCCAGTCCTTATGCTAAACAAAGCTAACCAGTTGCTGGGTATGGCTAAATAGTTGTCGTACATAACAGTGATATCAATTTTCTTACCTAATTGAGCCAATTTGCAAACCGTTTGTTCAAATAACTGCACTTTTTCATTTTGCCGTGCATCTTCTTCTAAAATTCCCATTACACCTAATTTTAAACATTCTGACCAAAAATAAATTGCTGGTGAGCAGGTATCCTCAGCCTTAGCAACACCCTCAAAAAATGCTGCATTTGTAAATAGAATAGGTCTGCCCAAAACTCTTTGAAACGTGGGGCTGCTACACTTGATAGAACCAACATTGAAAGAATCTTTAGTGAAGACACTCAAGATCCAAAGCTAATTTGATGGAAAAGGGGCTTTTGTGACCGATTGAGTCAATAAGACATTTACAAAGAATATTTTCTGAGGTGTTGACAAGCTAGATTGCTAAGAGGTGTGACAAAAATCATCAAAAGAAAGGGTATGCAATAAAAATCAGAAGAGCTCACTTTCTTGCCAATAAATCATTTTCCTTCTGCCATAAAGATTCTTTTAAGAAAGTAAAAAGTGAGCTGAATCTTAAAAGGTTTTTACATGTTTTTAAATAAGTGTGGTTTGGTGGATTGTGTCTATTAAAGGGGAAGTAAAGGGAAATGATTCAACAAAAGGCTCCGTGGTATCAATTCTAACTGAGGCAGGACAAAACAGAGACATGAAGCAATGCATTGTAGACGTATGAAGCAATATCAGGGTGTTTTATCCAGCTGTGCTCATAAAAGCCGCTGCCATGTGATGAGGTTATTGTGAAGTGTGTTGTGTTTAGGTGTGTTAATGCAGTGCGTCATAAACCGAGCTCCTCTGTGCTGCATGTCAGCGCACAAACAAAACAACACTCAACAGCCAAAGTTGGCTGTTAAAGGATTAGCTGCCTCTGGGAAAAAAAACATTCAGCTGTAACACATAATGTTGCTTTGGCCCTGCAAAGATGTTTAACAGCCTCTCACATTCCCCTCACATGAGAGAAACAATAAATGTGGGGTGTTTTCTGTGTTCCTTTCTGAGAGCAGACATCAGTGAACGTGCACTGGAGCAGATCAGCAGAAAGGAAGTGCACTCTTTAACCAGACACGAGCTGAATTTGACTGTGTTTTCCTCTATACACACGCACACTTTCCCGCATGCAGTCAAACATACACTAGGATCTCACCCTTGTAGCTGGTTATCTTATCAACACAACGAGGCATTCAGCTTTCTGCTGAATACAGATAAAGTCACTGACAAAGTACCCTGCAGCATCCATGGTGTTATATTTGAAAATATGCTCACCAGAGCAAATGACAGTTATCACTAAAGAGACTAAATATTTCAGAAAACACTAACTAGACAACCTGGCTATTAGTTTGACTCAATAGTGCAAATCTGTTAGCAGGGCTGCACCTAAAAAATCATTGTATTATTATTATTCAAGGTTTAATTATTCCATAAATAAGAGACATCTTGTGTTAGAAATATTCATAAAAAATTTACAAAGCTCATGGCGAGATGCCCTGTGTTATGACAAACTTGAAATATATTATTTTCTTTTTTTTTTTAAAGGGGAAGTGAGTTTTTACAATTTTTCTCTAAAAATCTGACGTGCTTGCAAATGATCTTTTCTGGAAATACTAATGGCTACAGCTCTATAACTCTTTGAAATATCTGGGTGGCCCAACATCTGAGTATGTCTCAGTGTTTTTTGTAATATCAAAACTTAAGGCAGTGACAACACTGTTTTCTAACTGAGAAAATCCTAGCCTTGGGGTTGGAAATGAGTGTGTATATCCCCCATGTGATACATCAGACAAAACCTATGTTAGAACACATCACAGAGCTATTTCACTCAAAGAAAATGAGGACAAATTCTTAACTGCTTCGTGAAAACTAAAATCAGTAATCCAGCATTGTGAAAAATGGAGACACATCACGAGTCTTATGCTGAATTTGACCTCTTCCTCTCATGTGTCTGTCTGTCTGTATGAGGGTGTGTCAAACACAGTGGATTTGAGTCCTGATTCAAAAGCCAGTGGATGACGCAGCAGGACAAGATGTGACATGTTTCGTTTGATCGGAGCTTGGTTTAGGAGGGTGTGTCTGTTGATACCATTCAGGATGGGAAATAACCACAAGCCGCTGCCAAAATCCAGGGAATCTTGGCGTAACAATGGCTTTAAAATTAAATAGCACCATCCATCAGCCACTTTGGTGGGTGACGACAAAAGACACATTATTTTGAAGGTCACATTGTGTTGTAAAATTATTGTCAGATGTTCATTTTGGAATAAAGCCATGTGGCTGGGGGTCAGAAGTCTTCTTTAACTTCCCTTATACCAGTGTTCAAAGCTGGAGTCATTCTTAAAAATTCCTGTCTTTGTGATGTAAACTGGATACAATTTCTACTGGGAACCAAAGAAAAACATTCCATCGGTGCAGTTGGAGGAAACAGGGGAGACAAAACTTGCATCCAAATGAACAACAGACACTTAGATTCCTAAACAGTCGCTATAAAAGGAAGTTTATGGCTCTGGATATGCGGAATGTGACAGTAATGCAATGAGTTGAGCTGTATTAGTCGGCAGAGTTGACCTCAGCAGTCTCACTGGTTGTTTCAATTCCTAATTGAATTTATAACAACAGTTATTAAGCTGCAGATCTGTAAAGCCTCTAATTGTTCAATAAACACTGGGCAATTTCATGTGCCACACGACAAGTTCCAAAAAGGTCATACTAAATAGCACTGACATTGTTGTCTGTGGTCGAAACTATGCAGAAGTTCAGAACGTCTGCCAATTCAGCTGTGCACCGCCTGCGTCACTCGGTTTAGTCTAGTTGTAAATATAACATTTATACTTGCTTAGAGCTGAGGAGGAAATCCAAATTCAATTGGTCTCTATCAGGCACAAGCATAAAAGAAAAAAACGTGGCAGTTTTCCAGTGTTTAACTTTGGAGGAATGTTATCTTCCTGGAAGGTGAGTAACTAATCGACCTGTACTCAAGTCCATCCTGCCAAGTCCGTGAATAAATCTGCATATCCACAGCTACAATGAATCCACACAACCTCTGATTCAGTGTTGCCATTTACAGCGTTTAAGGCTGCATTATTACCCCTTTTAAAGACAGCAGTTGACCCTACAAGCTCAATGACGTGATGAGTGTGAAGCTTAAAATTACTGGGTGAGAAAATTGCCAGCCTTGCTAATAATGCAATGTCAAGCACGTGTTGTGTAGATGGATTTGCACTGAGAGTCCAGACAGCATACAGGTGAACTGCAAATGTCCCACAATCACATAGAAATGTGACTACTTGTCCAAAACTCTAAATTGCAAATCTGTCAAAGCCCTTCTGCTCTGTTTGCTGTTGTTTAATTTATTGCATCAGGCACTTAAGCACTTGAGATTGTACAATATGATTGCTATCTAATCAGCCCACACCAAGTAAAACCTTTGTATACATAGTGATCCAAGCATTCTGATATGCACTTTTTTTTAGAGAGAAAATGTAGTACACTGAATGCAAATGAATCCCCCCTTGGCGAAGGAGAAGAGCTCCTGGTATGATGAACCAAAAAGTCCTGTTTGTCTGTTGGGCAGCAGTCAGAGAAACAGAGGTAAGCAAGGAGGTGTAACCCAATCACAGGCAGTCACTTGAGATGCATTTGAGTCTGATGCTAGAGTGAAATATGCCTGGATCCAATGAGTCTTGACCATCTCTGGAGGTACATTTTGTGCATTTTAGTGTGTGTAGGGAGTGTATACTGAATGTTTAATATGCGTGCATTTACAAGGATGTCTATAGCTGTTAGAAGTCAAATGCTCTCCTTTGTTATGGCAGAGGTTAACACACTGAACCGACAAAAGGTAACAAAATCAGCATGATCTAACAAACAATCATTTGAGAGGAAGACTATTAGATGAAGGTATAAGTAATGAGTGTTGTAATAGTATAAAAGCTTTTTAAAATTACATATACACACGAACTACATAGGGTAGTCTCACCTCCTCGTCCACCGTTCCTGGACGAGCCTCGGCTCTGTGTGTCCTCCCAGCCTTCCAAGTATCTCCCCACACATCCTCCCATGCTTAGAGGGCTGCAGATCGTCTCCACGC
This sequence comes from Acanthurus leucopareius, assembly GCA_029814765.1. NCBI lineage: Eukaryota > Metazoa > Chordata > Actinopteri > Acanthuriformes > Acanthuridae > Acanthurus > Acanthurus leucopareius. The sequence goes on from JAQMCX010000034.1 coordinate 4,659,138, forward strand.
GTTGTACTAGCTGAACAGGGGGCCCATCACGGGTGAAGACGATGAACTAGGTCCGATTAGGAGGACAGGTCGCAAGTCCAGGGTCGCAAGCCCGATAAGTCATCCGTAAAGGCAAAGAGGGAGACGCGTGGATGTGTGATAGCGCTGTGCTGATCTATATCTCTAAGATCATAGCTTAACGCGTTTTCCTCCCTGAATATTTTCTCCGCCGCTGGTGTTTGACACGACCCCACAAGATTTAAAGCTCGTGGCCCTCACCGACGTTACAAGAGTTTGATGGCTAAACCAGCATGCCGCCGCAACATTTGACAAACAGTCTCTGTTAATGTTGGGTCGTAACTAGCAACATTCCAGTTGTCTAACTTGCCCGTTCACTTGGTCTTCTTGTAAATTTTGATGTCCAGCAGTCCAAACAGCGCGCACCTTTCTCGCTAACAAGCTAACAGGGCCAACCAGCTAGCTACCACAACATCAATAAACACAACTTTCCGAGCACTCCTGATCGATACGCTACACTTTGAGTTTCTTCTCAATGTAGTGGATAGTTAGACTTTACCGCAGTCTTCGGTGTACCACTTCAATTCTTTGACTGTGTCTCCATTTACTTTTTTCCTAAAATCCCCCAAATAGTACTTCCCTCTCTGCTGGTAAAAGGTGACTAGCGCCAGGGCTAGCTCACCAGAACTTTTTTACGCCTGCGCGTGAGCACGCAGGCAGGTGTTGGGTTCTCTTACGTCAGGAAGAAAGACATTTATGAATGGTCGAGATTGCGAATAAATTTAATAACGACGGAGGTAATACATAACCACAGCTATTTTTTTTTCTTATTTTGAATGCATAATTTTCAATGATACTGGTGGTAATTATTTTTAAATCGTGAACAGGATAAAAACACTCTTTGCCTTTGTGAAAGAGGAGATTCTGTACGTTGGGAATAATACAGAGAATTATTTCTTTTACGTGGTACACTTTGTAGTGTTGAGGAATTCTAACAGCACTTGAAGGCAGCACCAAAAAACTTAACGATGTTGTGGGCTAGTTATTTAAACATTTAACCAACGTTTACAATTCAAGCAACGTAAACATAAGCCAAATGGTCTCAAACAAACATTGCATTATTTGTTACCGGTCCTGTTTAGTAAAAGTTTATGTTAAATTACTTTGGCGTTTTACCCCGAACTTTTTTGCGCATGCGCTGTCTTTGTTGAGTTCAGGCGCACGATGGCTGCGGACAGTACCTTGCTGCTGTCTTTGGTAGAGGAATATGTCTCTGGGCTGCAGGACAGTAAGGCTAAAGATACAGCAACAGGTAACTAAGTAATCTTATTTTTCTCGACACCTTTCCAGGACAGCTCGTTGCGAAAAAACGCCGTTTAGGCAGCTGAGCTGCCGCTTGAAGGATGCGCAACACGGCATGATGGTTAACAAGCTAACTTAGCCCCACAACATCCTGTGTGGTGTAAAAACCTCATGATATAAAAACACACACGCTGCGACACTCGTCTGCCCGTTTTATCACGATACCAGCACAAATCGAATCTATGCATATTGTTTTATTGTATTGTCATTCAACTAGTAATGTGTATTTTGATGCTAGTCCATTGTGGCTTCACAGCACGCCGTTTGCTAGCTGCTGTTTGTCATTGAATAAGAAGCATCCTGTCAATGAACTCTGTACTTTTGAACCTCGCTGAGGCTGCTAGTTAAATTTTAAAATAAAACTAGAAGAAACATAGTTATATACATGTGTTTATATGCTTGTTTTATTTTTTGTTTGTAGTTGGTAACCTTAGCTAAAATATACTCTATTTGTCTCTCCGTTTAGGTGTCAAAGATGGACAGTTTACAGTACTGCAGCTAGTGGAAGCACTGGGGTAAGATTTTAACAATTTGCTTCAATTTGCAATCTTACAGCAATGACATCAACGCATAAAAAACAGAATTGTGCCATAACTGCATGTTTTGTAAAGTTTTTTTTTCATATTTTATCTTTGGTACAGAAAGCAAATGTGTGGTTTCTACAATGAATGATTAATTATTGGCACATATTTTTAAAGATTCACACAATATTACAATCTAATAATCATTTAGAGGCATCAGTAAACTGAAGGAGTGTTGGTCGTACATAAAATCTTTACTCATAGTAACACTTCTTCTTCCTCTCCTGTGGTAGGCTGAGTCTGACCAGCTCTCAGCCTCACACTAGAGCCAGAGGAGTCCAGCTCCTCTCTGAAGTTTTACAGGAGTGCTATGGAGGTCTTACAGAGAGAGAAGGTAAACATCTTCTTTTATAGTTTTTAGAAAACCTGACATTTTGTTAAAAGTAAATAAATAAATAAAATCATATCATAACACCCTGTCTCCCTGTCTTCACAGTTGAGGTTCTGATTGCCTTCTACGAAAACCGTCTTAAGGACCATTATGTCATTACACCGCCTGTTTTACGGGGGCTCAAAGCACTGGTGAGTGTTGATCAAAAGGATTTTTCAGTGTCTCAGATGGTGTTGATTTTTCATGAACACCTTGGACATCCTGCATATGATGAGTTGACTGCTAAGTTAGCAAGTTAGTGTCTGCATGGCAGGTTTCAGAATGATTTTGAGAAGTTTCAGATATAATGACAGCAACTAACGTTCACATTGTGTGTGTTTGTATTTTTTAGACAAAATGCACAGTGTTGCCTCCTGGCTCAGCTGTGTCAATGCTGCGGTCTTTGTTCCAGGATGTTCATGTTCAGGTGAAGCTCCACACCTAATTTTGATAGAGATACTTAAGTTGTAGTGGGCAAGATTATGAGCATTTCTGCAGGTAATATATTGATTATAAGAAAAATTGTCACAAGCTGTTGTTATGTCAAAAAGGGGCATGGGTACAGCCTTGTTTATAACTGAACCCTTCTAAATAACAAGCATGCTCAAAACACATTCAATCTTCTTGCATGTTTTTTCATGCAATGACAAGATTCAGTAGTAACTGTTGTAACTGTGTAACACTGAGCAGTGTGTTGCTGCCCAAATGCATCTGTCTTGAGAATCTCTTTATAAATAAAGACACACCCATGCAATTTTTGACCACACTTCTGAGAGTTTCTGAAGATGTTCTTGTCTCATTTTGTTTGAGAAGCACTTCTTCTTTCATCAAGTATGCTTTTTTAGGTCAGCTCAGCTAATCTAAACTGATCTTAGATCTGGGACTAGTTGGTTAAAAAAAAAAAAAAATCACACTTAGTCTGTTTGTTTTTTTCTAGTCTTTGATGCTGGCAGAGAGAGCCTGCGTCTACAACATGCTCATCAACCTTATGGAGACCAGAGAAGACGGTAAGAGACAGCAGGTTTGAGTCAGACTCACAGTTAAAAGAGTAAACATTTCACCACAATTACTGAGAGATGTGCTGGAAGCAAAACAACGTATGTCAAGGTGTAAATGAATTGAAACACTAGTGAGTGATTTTTGAGAGTCAGAAAACTCAGCAGTTGGCTGACTAATCACTGTGGATGTCACATTCATCTCAGAGCAGTTAAACTCTTACCAGCCCTGTAATGACGGGCCTCCTGTCACACCTTCTGTTTTGTTTAGCAGTTGAATAATTTAGCATATTTGTTTGCATAAACTCACTGTGTAGGATGCAAATAGAAGGCTGACACTGAAGTGTTTTTGTTTGGCTTAGTAGTCATTATGAACACACCAGAATGGAGGCTGACACAGTGTGACCTCACCTCTGTCTCCTCATGTGGATATTACAGAGGAAAAAAATTTAATAATAGCTCTTACATTATAGTTTACTGTCTGTCTATCACCCAAATAAATTAATTGATTTAGCAGAAAGTTAAGCAACTGATGAATCCCCTCAGGGGAATATTATCTTGCTTAGAGATTTACTTGTCTTTTCATTACTTTTATATAGTGACATGAATCCTTTGTGGTGTGGCTGGATTAGTCAGGCAATGTTTTAAATTGTAGTTATTCACATTCTAAAACAACTTCCCTAGTTTTTCAGGAAGAGGTAAAAATATCTGAACTTGAACAAAGCTGTTTATTCATCTGTGACTTCTCTGCAGAACTGAAGGGTTTGGGGGCGGACTTTGTGTTTGGTTTTGTCCAATCAATGGACGGAGAGAGAGATCCTCGCAATCTCCTGTTGGCCTTCCAGGTTGCTAAGAACATCATCCACCAAGGTTATGATCTAGGTGAGAACACAAGCAGCATCTTTTGTTCATTTTTATCTTTGTATGTCTGTCCCCGCCTGACCTTTTTAAATTATGTTGTGATCCATTTGCTATTAAAGAATCTAATTAGCTTTATACTAATTTCCTGTCTGTCTCAGGTAAATTCACAGAGGAGCTGTTCGAGGTGACGTCCTGCTATTTCCCCATCGACTTCACCCCTGTAAGTCCCTGTTTACTCAGCCGCTTTTGTCTGACAACTGACGACAGCACAGAGGGCAGCAGACAAAAATGTCATCACTGTCTTCCAGTGACCTCAGGGCAACTGTTAAATAAACAATATTTCAGTGTCTGCCTGCTCTCATGCTGACGCACATTTCATGTCTGTACGTCACAGATGATCGCAGCTCTGCCATGGTGTGTTAGAGCAGACCAACACATTCTACAGACTCTTCAACAAACCATTAAAATTGCTGAGATACCGCTAATGTTTTAGGGGTTTTATTTGACTTCACCGTTGTGTTTCCAAATAATGAATAATAAAAATAAAAATAATGTAGCAGGCTCTTCAAATGGTAGATCTTTCTTTCAATGTTAAGTTATCAGACCTTTTGAATTTAAGTGTTGTCTGAAATAAGGCAGTAGGTGAAATTTTTTCTGTTCAATTTCACCAATAGCAAAGCTACAAACAGTTTACACAAACTAAAGTGCTCAAAACACATGATGTTTGCCTGAATTGTATTATAAAATGAGCAGTTCTCTTTAAATGAAAAAGTCTTTGAAATAGCATCAAATTCCCAAATATTTCACTGAAAACCCTGAAATGGTTTCCAATCTAACATAATGTATCAAATAATCTTTAATGATCATGAATCTTGAACTGATTTCACTACATATTCAAGCAATGCCAACCTGACATATTGATAGAATGATAGTGAAACAGAATAACTTGACTTTATTTCTGAGATCTGAAGTTTTGTAAATATTTACAGTATGAATATTTCCACAGGTCTAGTCTCAGTGCTGCTGTGACAGAGGAGAACATGTTTTAATGTGAATTCTTGAAATGACATTACCAGTGGTGACTACTTGTTAATACACAGAAGACTGTTTGGCTTGTTTCTACATTATATACAGTATATTACAAAACAGTCGTGCAAATATGAACATCAAATACCTACAGAGTCTCTTTTGGTGATCTACTCATAACATCTGTAGATGCATTTATGATTTTTCTGTCTGTCTCCTCTTCCCTCATCCTCATCCACCCACACACTCCAGCCTCCCAATGACCCCCACGGCATCACCAGAGAGGAGCTCATCCAAATGCTGAGGGATGTCCTCACAGGGACGCCACAATTTGCAGAGGTACATCCTTCAACCCAAATCTACATTTTTTTTGTAAATTGTGACCCAAGAAGATTTGGATGAAATAAGTTTCCTGTAAGAGCCTTAAGAGAGTTTATGTCATGTTACAGTTTCTTTTACCTCTCATCATTGAGAAGCTGGACTCAGATGTTCAGAGTGCGAAGCTGGACTCACTGCAGACTCTGGTGAGAAATCTCTGCTAGTTTCTACAATTTTCTAAAGTGTGCCTCGAACTGTGAGTCTGTCGGGTTGAGATGTTTAAACTTCTGACTGGAAAATTGCCAGCTGTTATTCTTAGCTACTAAAAGTCAGTAAATGTCGATGATACAGAGTTGGTATTCCCTCAAGCTGCAAAGTAAATCATTACAGCCACAGGGAAGCTGCTGAGGCCCAGAGTGGGGGGAGGGGAAGTTATAACTTATGAAAACGATGTAGTGTCTCTAAAAAAAAAAAAAAAAAAAAAGGTGCACCTGGTTTCTTAACTCACCACAACGGATATTTTTCAGACTGCTTGTGTGTCACAGTATGAACATAAGGACTTGGCAGAATTCCTCGAGGGACTGTGGGTGTCACTGCGCAGAGAGGTTTGTTTCACAATGATTTCTACAGAAACAGCAATGATGCTTTGAATGTGAATGACTGATAACATTCTTCTTTTTAATTTGTGGAGAAACCCACTTTATTCTTCTTCTTCTTCAGAAAAATAGCCACCATGTATCTGTAAGGCTGCATTCACATCGCCCAGCTCTGCAGTGTTTACTCTGTTAGTTAATAATTAAAGAGAAATATGAACATCTGAGTCACAATCTTCCAACAATAGAAATTAATGGTTCATTAAAAGTGAACATTTAATCAAGAGCATTAAAAACAAATAACCCATAATTCAAAGTTTTATGGGAAGAGAGGAAGAAATTAAGTTCCTTATGCTTGCAAAACCAGGAAAAACAAAGTAAACTGATGCTGGTCATCATCACTATTTTCTTGTGTTCTTAACACAAGAAGAAAGACATTTCTCTTGTTCCAGGCTTTAATACACTTGATATTTAAAACTTAGATATTGAAAAAGTCAAAATAGCATTTTTCATTCCTTCCTAAGCATTTAGACCAAAATAAACTAACTTTTTCATACAATTGCCACTTAATGAATCAGAAGAACATAGTAATGCAAAATGTTCCGCTCTTGTTGTTTCCCTGCAGGTGTTTCAGACATCGAGTGAGAAGATTGAGTCTGCTGGCCTCGCTGCTCTCACCACACTCACTTCCTGTCTGTCTCGCTCAGTCCTCAATTCTGACTCTGAAGACTCCCTGTGCACCTTTCTAGATCTTGTTCTCAAAGGTGACATGTTGTGAAATTCAGCTTATTTGCAAATTAAAAATGCAAAACACATGCAAAAACATGTGTTGGAAAAAAAAGGACGAAATGACATGAAAGAGATGCAGGTGAAAGTAAGGCAGTGAGAGAGGCATGAAGGTGTCAGAATTCTTAAGCTAATTTTGTCTAAGCTGTGGTAAAGGGAGGGTCTCCTTGGTGTTTCGCTGCTCTAGTAGATAGGCAGGAAATTTTACCACAGTGACTGTGAAGTTCTTTCATTTTAACCAGCTTCTTGAAAACTTTCCATGTTGTGTCAATGGAGAATTAGATACAAACTTTCCCCTCAAAGTGCAGTCAGAGTGAAGAATTAATTCAAAACCAGTATAGACTTTTATATTTAGCCCAGCCATACAGTTTTCTATGAGTACATTTATAAACCATAGTTCTCTAAAAGGCATTCATGACTGCTTTAATAATAAATATGTTGACAGTGTTGACAGTAGTATTTGAAACTTTTGCTATTATATGTAACTGTTTAGAAAGAATGTGATTGTTAACATCCTCAAACCCCAAAAGCTGTTTGTAGGAATTTATGCTGTGAATCTTGTTAGGATAGAAAAGTCATATAAGCAAGTGAGACACTTTCGTGAATAAAAGTAGAGCATTTCAGAGGTCTTATTGAAGTGCAAATTATCATTATGACGCTGTGAAAGCCGTCCAGTGGTCTTGTTCTTTTGCTAAAAGTGTAATTTTTGCTCCAGACTGCAAACACCACCTGTGTGAGCCGGACCTGAAGCTGGTGTGGCCGAGTGCTAAGCTCCTACAGGCCGCCTGCAGCGCCTCCAACAGGGCGAGCCACATCATAATGGCTGCTGTCATGCCATCTCTCTTGGAGCAATATAACAGCAGAACACAGGTAAACAAGAAAAACTAACCTCTTGATGTATGTGTTTATAGGTAAGGTGCCTAGTGTTATTACATCAGTCACTTCTAATAAACTAAGGTGACCTGTTTGTTTTTCCTCTTGGTGCAGTGCTCCCACAGACGAACATTACTGGAGGTGGTGCAGCGGTTCATCCAGTCAGTAAAAACCATCCAGTCCCCAGAGAACGGCAAGTGATGCTCATTGTTGTCTTACTGCGAGGTGTCATTTTCACTGCACTGACATCTTTTTCTCGCATCCTGTTCCACTTTAACACCAATAAACAGAGACACGTCTTCAAATTAAACTCCAGTTTCTACATTTTGGTCACTTTTTGATGTATTTTTCCTTCTGATAAAATCTTTTGTAGAGATTCCAACAATATTATTGATTTACTGCTCTGCAGTTATGTGGACCCTGATAAAATCTGGATGTTTAAGACTCTTGGGTTTTATAGCTCATCTGTTCCATGTCACTGTGTTAGTGGTGCTGCAGAGGCTGTTGAGTTTGGTGTTTTAACTATATAAAACATCCTGTACAATGAGGAGAACTAAAAGCTTGCTGTCGTTTCATGTTCTTGTTGTTTTTGCTTTACTTTGAAGTTGACTTTAGTGTGTTTATACTCTGATAGTTTGGGGAGCATTGACTTCAAATAAGAATTATCTACTGTTGTTCTATTTTTAAATAATGTTTCCGTGACTGTGTGCCATCTGTACAAAACCACGGAGACTGAAGACACAAACAGAAGATTTTAACTATTCTGTTTTTCATTTCTTTATCTGCATCTCATCCCTCCTCATCAGAAGAAAGTGTGTTTTCAGCCTTCCGTCCGTCTCTGTGCAGCATCGTGTTTTCTGCTCTGTCAGAGAGCAACGCCAGCCTGCAGATAACAGCCACCTGTGTGCTCACCTCACTAGCACAACAAACAGGTGAGACGAACATTCACAGCTGACAGCTGAGCCAGATTTTTGTCAGAAAATCAGAATTGTTTCAAATAAAAGAAAAACACTGTGTCTCAGGTCTGCTGCTGGACTCTGATGTTGAGCTGGCTGTAGATCACTTGACCAGACTGTTGCTGACTGAGGAGGACAACAGAGTCAGGTCAGAAGCTGATATCTGTTTGTACTGTTGCCTTTATCTTTACACTTATACCATAATTTGAAGTTACAGTACTTCACAGCCAAGTTAAAAATAGGGAAACGGAACAATAATATTTGTCCTTTTTTTTCCAGACAAGTTCAAAATCTGCATTCAGTTCAAAACTAAACATATAAATCATGTGTGTGTCTGTCTTTCTGCCTCCAGTCTTGCTGTGGTTGATTGTGCTGGAGCCTTAGCAGAGTTGCATCCAGCAGCCTTTATCACTAAACTGATCCCAAGACTAAAGAAGGAGATGTTTTCTGGTAAATGAAAACCACATGCTATAACACTACACAGAGTATTTAATACATTATTTGTATGAAACAGTGCTTGTAAAAAGTTCCTTTTCACCGACTTGTCCATGTAGAATTTTTGACGCAAATCAACAGAAATATTAATTGATTTTAAAATGCAAAGAAATCCTAAAACATAAAGTATTATCTCCCTTCCAGTAATGTTTTTTTTTTTTTTAGTTAACAGTGATGTACAGACTGCATGTCGCACATAAACTTGAAAAACTTTTTTCCTGCCCTCTGCACAGAGCCAATGGATCAAGACAGTAACAGAGAGTCATCTGAGCAGCATTCCCATCATGCATTACGCCAGCGGTGTTTATCTGCCCTGGCTGCAGTGTCCAGCCAACACAGTGTTGTCCAGGAGAGCACACCTGTCCTCCTGGAGGTCCTGAGCTCAGCACACGCAGGTAATCTGTCTGGCCTCAGGTATAAAACTACCTGCTTTGTTGGACTTACAGTCAAAACATAAACCATCATTCACCTTTATAGTTGATAAAATACAACATCAATCCATCTCAGACTGCAAATCTTCTTTTTATGTAGTTTAAAGATTTGAGCATTTTCTTGTAAATTGCTGCTAAGCAGTTGCAATCTTTCCATATTTAGGCTTTTTAAACATACAGCAGCTGCAGTACCCTTTTTGATCCGAAAAGAACAAATAAAAACACAGAAACAGAAAATCCACATTACAGTTTGTCTTTAAATACAAAAAGGTTGACAGTCAATGTATGACACAGTAACATCCATCGGAGGCTGTAATAATAGTGTTTGTTATGCTAGCTGACACTTCAGATCTCCTGTCTGCAGTGTTTGAAGTAACAAGCATCAGTTATAGATGCCTGTGTCTGTGTTGTTGTGTCTCACTCGTACAGACTAAAGAAATAAAGATGAAGCTAAGAAAAAAAACAAAAACTTCAGATGAAACCCAGTGTCATGTCTTGTTTGTCTCTTTGTGTTTATTTCAGGTAGTGTTGGTTTCACAGTGGAGGAGGTGGTGTTGGCATGTCACAGCCTCCAGAAAATAGCAGAGCAGGTTCAGGACACAGAGGAGACGGGACGATGCTTCCATGACATCATCATCCCGCGCCTGCTGTCTCTGGCTCTGCAGGCAGCGCTGCAGGGTGAGCTGTTCCTCCACTAAAATAATAATAATTTCCTCTTTTACCTTTCAACAAAACCTCGCACTCCAAAACTTCTAACTGCAGATAATGAGTTACTTTTAATTCTTTGCCCCATCACAGTCGCACTCAAATAGCCTCATTTTTAAATCTTCTTTGTGTAAGTTTCATGGCTCGTTCTGTCTTCATAACCGCTCTTCCATCGGTTTACGTTTTTTTAAACCATGAATAGAAAAAGTGGATTTTTTACCTGAAATTCAGTGTTCATATTTGCAGGTGAAGGATCATCTGATCGTCGTAGTCCTCTTCTGGAGGAAGTGGTAATGTCTGCCATGGTCCTTGTCATCAGTACTTCCTGTTCCAGACTACAGCCCACGTCAGTACCAACTCTGATTCATCTTTTGCCTTGTGCTTTTAGTTTTTCCTTCTCTTTGAACACTTGTTAGCATATAATTTACATAGCACACCTATTTGTTCTGGAAACCACAAAAGAAAGGATATCTGTTTTTTGTAGAATATAACCTGTCTAAACACATTTAAATGGTATCAGTAACTAATAAGGTATTAGATGAAAGTTTTGAGTTTTTTTAGATGAGTTGAAGAGAACAGGGTAAGAAAAATAGGGTTTATGGTTTAGTAGATGATCACTTACTTTTGTTTTTGTAAACAATTTTAAATCAGAAACAGCACTTCCACACTCATTTGGGAATAATTTGTTTTTAACCGCTGAGTTTCTTTTTTTTAAATGATTATTCTCAAGTTTTTCTAAAACCCACTCTAGCAGGGCTGTGTTTAGTTCCTCTCTGTTTCTCACTTTTTTTTTTATTTTGTCAATCTCCTTGATTTGTTTTTACAAAGTACTGTCAGAGCTTTTTCTCATGTGGTTTGTGTGGTTTCCTCTCCGGGTGTTTCATGTCTTCAGGTTGGCAGGACAGACTGCTTCGAGGGCTGTGTCTCTCTTCCTGGATGGTGATGTTTCCTTTTTGCCTGACAACTCCTTCCCTTCACACATCCAGCTGCTTAAGGTTTGTACCTACATGGATTTATGTGGTAATGTGCCCACAAAGTGGTTTTTTTTGTGAGCACCAGCATCTTTTTTTATTGATTCTTTCCAATAAGGAAAGAGCAAATTGACTGCTTATAGAAAAAGCACTGCACCATGAATCTTTTTTGTCAGACTTTCTCAGAGTACTCTGACTTTTTTTTTTCCGCCACTTCGAACATTTCTAGTTGAAAATCGCTGAACTTTTTTGAAAGATGACGTTGTCAATGTTGCTCCCTTTATATCATATATTAGTGAGGTTCCACTCAACACACTGGTAAATAAGATAATGGAAGAGAAGCTTGTTTTGATTGTGTTTGATTCTCCAGAGTTTTATGACACGTCAGACAGAAACAATCATAATAGAGACAGGAAAGCACATTGTGGGAGCAACAAGCCTCCTGCAAATATGCTTTCCTGAATGTTGCTGGTTTGTGCTTTGCTGTAACTTCCTACGCATTGTAAGCTTGTTTTTAGCTATGTAGTCAACCCTCTGTTAATGTAATGAAACAAAACCCACACAGAGCGTTTCCTTTTCTCTCACTGCACATGTGCAACATCCCAGCGTCCTGCTAGCACTTCCCTACCACAAGAAAAACACTGTGGATAAGGGCCCTGAGTAATTACTGTTAAACTAATTAGATTAAAAAAATGTATTTGCATAAGAGAGTATCATTTAAAAACATAAAGCAACTATAATCTTGAATTTTTGTTTCAATACCTTGTGTCATTTGTATTTTCAGCCCTTGTTTAGTGTTTGATTATTGTTGTTTTTGCAGCTTTTTTCAATGTAACTGTTGAGATGTGTGGTAATTATGGCATGTAATGTTTCCTCAGAAGCAGCAGGGGGACTCATGGAGTCAGTCCCAGATGGTTTGTCTGCTCATGGGATGTGTGTGTTCCTTACCTCGCAGTGTGAGTCTCCTCATGATCATTTGATTCTGCTCCAAGTGGAGAACACACTTGTTTCTCTTCCTGGAGCTTCATACTGAGTGCTGTCTTTTATCATCCAGGTGGAGGTGCCTAAAATGGATCAACTGCTGTCACAGCTGGAGGAGATGAGCTGCACTTGCAGCCACCCGCTGTCCTACACCTCAGCTGCAAAGTGCTTTGCTGGCCTGGTTAATAAGAGACCACAGGGTTGGTTTGTCTTTTATACTCCTGTTTTTATTGTTCCAAAACTAAGAGCTTCACTAAGTCGACGAACAGCATTTGTGATGTTTTGGTTTCTTCTTCAGGTGATTCTCTTGACAGCCTAATTCAGAGCACGATGAAGAGAGTGTGCAGTGAGTTGGACTCTGGATCTTCATCTGTGCACACTCAGACCTTCACACTCATGATCTGGGTAAGAATCACAGTTTTCAATACACCTGCTGCTTGTTGTTTGCATCGCTAGTTTTCATAGTCTGCTGTTAAAATATTTGGTCAGATAAGACATTTAAAATGTAGATATACACAAAGGTTTTATTTCTTTATACCTATGTTACTATCTGTTTCAGTAAATGCATTATATTAATGGGTAAATTGATAAACTAAGTTAATAAAAAAAAAACAGCATGTGTAATAAAGTTTCTTTTGTCTTCAGGTTGCTAAGGCTCTGCTTCTGAGATACCACCCTCTGTTCACAACTCTGATTGACAAGGTAAAAACAGGAACACACACACACTCATGCAGGTTTTTATCTTTGAATGCATGCAACTGCAGTTTATGCTTCACAACATGGAAATTTACTTTGTGTTTTATAACATTTCTGTTCTCTCTGTTGACTGTTCACAACTCTCATGTGCCATAATCAACTGGTCTTTTGCAAAACTTCTAAATTTTCCTCGACTTTCCTTTGTTGAAGCTCTTCTCTCTGCTCGATGACGCTGACCTCGGTCCAATGGCAGCAGACGGCTTCTCACTGCTGATGAGTGACACTGTCGACGTCCTGAACCCCAGTTGCCATGCCGATGTGCGCATCATGTACCGCCAGCGCTTCTTCAGCGAGAACTCAGCAAAGTTGGTCCAGGGTTTCAACGCTGCACCACAAGGTACACATCACTGCTGTGTAGTTTAGTTATATGAAATATGCTTAATTCAATTCAAGCCCATGTGTGTATTGATTTGATTTAACATAACTGATTAACTGCAATTGATTTTCTGACTCCCCTACAGAGAAGAAGCCCAACTACCTTAAGGCTTTGTCTAACATAGTCAACAAACTTCCCAAGCAGGTTCAAGTCACTGAACTACCAGCGGTGAGTGAAGAGCAAACTGCTGCGTTCACTGCATGTTCATGTTCACATCCTATTAAAAAGACTGTAACCCGTCACTGCCTTTCATTTCTTTAAAAACTTTGAAAACCAGAACAACGGTCAGTGTTGATGTAAGGTTTTTTGTCCCTGTCCAGCTCCTGTCTCTGCTGTTGGAGGCTTTGTCATGTCCTGACCAGGGTGTCCAGCTGTCCACTCTGTCCTGCCTGGAGCCCGTCCTCGCTGACCCACCACCAGCACTCATACAGCAGCTTGAGGCTTTAGTCAACAGACTGCTGGCTCTCATCTCTAGTCCAGTCATGGTCAGTGAGATATCACCAGTAATGGAAAAAAATATTTTTAAGTGTATGAGGTTATTTCTACAAAACGGATATGGAACCTTTTACTTTTAGACAAAAAAATCAAGAGATGTTTCGATACCGTTTTTTCCCATCCTGATATGAGTTCTTATACCTTAACTGTGTATCAGCTGATAGAGAGCACTGATCCTCAAACCCTGCATACTTGCTGAGTTGCTTTCACAAGGACATCGGCTCCTTGTGCAGTGAAAAATGTGTTGAGCTGCTTACAGATGTACAGGATGGTGCTGTGCAGTTCCATTTCCAATAACTAAATTACATGTTATGGGCTCATTCTTTTGCATGACCATGTTAATTATCAGCATTTCTGATCAGTATTTTGTTTCCTGCAGACCGTAAGGATCGCCTCACTGCGGTGCATCAATGCTGTTTCCCGCTTCCCTGTACATGAGGTAAAACTCAACACTGTGACGTACTTCCTAACAGTGTCTTACATAGTGGTTTTAGGGTCTTTCTCATTTAAGGTAAGCACATATGTTATAATATGATAAAAAAGATTCTTTACTGAACCTATTCAGGGTTTTTTATATAGCAAGGGATATTTTTTTTTGTCTGAAGGTGTGATTTCCTTAAAAAAAAGTTCTAATAAAAAATGTGGCAACGATTAAAAAAAAACTGTCGCCTCACCCGTTGAAACTATTACATATTATTGTTATGATTTTGTTTGTTTTATTGTTTTTATGGACGCTGTAAAAATCTCCATAAGACTTTGAAAAGAACTTCAGCTTGGGTAACTGAGAGTTAGTGATGCTTAAATTCTTAAACTTACAGATGATCCACATACCATTTCCTGTGTGCAATAACCTGTAGCTTGTCATATAACATTCCTGTCATTGTTATGGCACTAAGTTAGTCTATAGCTGTAGGACCAGAAAAAGAAATTCTTTCAACACTTCATTGTTTCAGGTGTTGCCGTTTCGGGCCCGAGTGCTACGAGCTCTGGCTCGACCTCTAGACGACAAGAAGAGGCTGGTGAGGAGTGAGGCGGTTCAGGCGAGAGGAGAGTGGTAAGAACCAAACACAGCTGTTCCAGAGATACACTGGATGATGTTTAAAATCATAAAGTATCATGTTTTCATGATGGATTGCACCTTCTAGTTCTTTGTGTGAGACGATCCAGCTCACTCCAACATAGCCAGTGACTCTGCTAAAACTGTAGGAAAACTCAGTTTGCTGTGAGCCAGGTATTAATTTGCAAAGAAATGAAAATTCCATGCTGCTCAAAGCAAAGTGGCAGATCCTAAAGTTCTATCCTTTCTTAAGTTGGCAGAGGAACATTAAAAAGAATGAGCAGTTTGCGTTTGCAGTTGGCTCTTCACATAAATGTGACTCTTGTTCTCAGGTTTCTGTTGGGAAGTCCTGGTGGAAGGTGATTTTACTCCTGTAGCACAATCCAGGTCTCCCATCACACTGAAACTTGAAAGAATACAGATGTGGGAAAGTCGAGCTCCAGCAGCAGGTACCAAGGATCAAAGCTGTGCAGTCCACACAACAGCTCACACCCCTCGGATACGCCTGTCAGCACCCCCCTCTCTTCTTTGTATCATCTATTCTTCCTATTTTTATCTTTTCAACCACAATCCTTCCATCTGTCACTTTGTCTCCCTTTTTACTAAAATTTTTTTGGTATTTTTTTTGCAACTGTCTGTATCTTCGTAAACGCACAATAAGACTATTCGGACTGACTGTGAAGCTTTGTCTGAGAGTGAAAATGATCCGTTTGTTTGATATACAACATGCATCACATTTATTTGTGTATTTCTCGCTAAGTGGTGGAGTTATTGCAACATCAGTTTGCATGGAGGCCTTTTAGTTGTTGTATGTCTAATGCCTGTAATAAGAAACGTAAGATGAGCATCAATGATATGCCCCCCACCCCACCCCTACCTCTCCCACCCCCCAAATCATTATGTCATCATAAGAAATGAAGGACAATAATAGCCAAGTATAATAACTCGATGAGTAACTAGTATTAGCTTGTTACCTGTAAATAAGCAAAGTATTAGAAAAAATGATCGATATTCGAAAGTCTAATCAAACTTGTATGAATCTACTATGGAAGTCAAAGATAACTGAGATGTAAAATTCAAAATGCATCTTATTAAATGCAGTTTGAATGTACAAGCCCCTATAGGAGAGTAGGCAAACGTATGTGATGTATTCAATAGGAGGCCACTGCAGTGCTCATAGTTTGTGGATGAGGAGGGAGCTCCTGAACTGTGGCTGCATATGTGTGTTTTTATTTTAACTTCATGAGCATTCTGACAGTTTGGGCTGTAAGAAACATCAAAGCTTCATGTTGCTGCATATTAACAAGCAGTTTTATGAGAGCAGCACTGAACCCAGCAGACAGGCACAGGCTTTTATCTTCTGTTCTAGATGAATGTGTAACTGAGCAGTAATGCCTCGACAACAGCTGGTGCACTTGATTTCGTGTCACTCTGGTGTGCCAGGTGGGTGGGCTTGTTGGGACTTGAGAAAACGTAGATGTGCCAACTGTCCTCCAGTTGCTCACAGGGTGACGTGAATCAAGCACTTCTACATGTTTCACACCTCCACTGACAGTAGTACAAAATTTTTACATTTGTTTTACATCCTTCAATGTGTATGTCAAAGATAATGTACAGTGGATCAAGATTGTAAGTTATAAGAACAAGAAGAGCAAACCAAACATCTTCATTGTATTCTTTTGTTATTTAAACAAATACTGAAGATTTATCAGAGTAAAAACATTTCATTAAGTTTGTCAGACCTCACACCAACTTATGCCAAGGACATTATTTAAAGTGTCTTATTTAACATGTCATTAAAATTTTACTTTGTAATTCTACTGAAAGCTTCTAATGTTGTTTAAGTTTTTTTATCTCACCACATGCAAATAAAAACACTTCAAATATCAAACACCATTTTATTCAAAAACCAGAGTAAATCAAAGTGGAGCACAGCTCCCATTGGTTACAAATGATATCACAGCTGTATGTCGGGTTACTATGGCAACTACAGATCCAACTTATCAGTCATTAAGTTACTGGGATGAACATGTTGGGAATTTAAAATCTGGATTTAGAATTCACAGTGCCTGATTCACTTATTTAAAGTGCCTCATTCTGAAGGCTGAACAACCAGACAAGGCACACAAATCTTTATCAGCGTCAAACTGAAATGTTAAGGACCATAAAAAAAAAGTGCTTTGTAGGTTTTTCTTTGCCTAAAATTGCAAGTAAGGAAAAGTCTCAAGTCAAAAATTTAAGATAAATCAATCAAACTCTTAGTTTTTCGCTTCTCTTTAGCATCACATCAGTTCAGAGCAGTGGATCTCACACACTCCCCAAACATGCAGAGTAGTAAACCTTGACATATTTTTTGAGAAATCACAGGACACTTTTTGGAACAAAAAAAAAAAAAAAAAGACTATTGAAAATGTGTTTTCATATCTCATGACTTGCCAACTTCATATTAAGAAACACTTGGACTTGCTCTCACTTCACAACACATAAACACAGTCATTATGGACAATCTACACGATGAAAACTTATGCACTCTTAAAGAAGCAGACCGGGTCTTGGCTCAGGTCTCAGACTAAACATTCAATCAGGGATCAATACAGCATCACTTATTAATGGTGCTATGTTTTGCATTTTCTCATCAATGAATCATGAACACATGATTGATGCTGGCACTTTAAAACACTGTAAACAAACAAGACCTCTGAGTCAGTCTGTATTCTGTTATTACATTATAGGAGCAGAAATGAAGCTAAAAAGAATAAGGTCGTAAAGTTTCTGGAAATTATGTATTGAAAATAAAAAACACATATTTACCTCTTAGGGTGAAGAGAGAAAATCACTTGCATATAGAAGCAAGAAGAGTATCTGGGAAATAAAGTGTTAATTAGGCGGCAAAGGCTGGAGACCATGTGAGCATCTGAGGCACTGGGTACTTCAGAGAAAAAGCATATTTTTTTGGTTTCTTTTGCATAATAATTTGAGAGCAGACAAAGAAACAATAAGATACAATAATAACAACACAACTGGAATGAGACGCCGCTTCAGTTTACAATGTGCTGGTCTGAGGTTTGAAAATGCAACACATAGCAAGAAGCTGTAATTGAAAGCTGTGTGTTCTCCTTTCACACTGTCTACACACATCATTCATCCTCCATCATACACACTGGGAGCCTTTACTGGTGGTGCAGTCTTTGTCAAGTGTTTATAAATGGAAAGAAGAAATTAGAAAAGTTTGGTTTTGATAACGACGCTGACCCGCAGCACCATTTAAAAATCAAATTAGTCA
Source organism: Acanthurus leucopareius (assembly GCA_029814765.1). Taxonomy (NCBI): domain Eukaryota; kingdom Metazoa; phylum Chordata; class Actinopteri; order Acanthuriformes; family Acanthuridae; genus Acanthurus; species Acanthurus leucopareius. Next base: position 4,677,406 of record JAQMCX010000034.1, read on the forward strand.
ACCGTCTCTGGGTGATTTCAGCTGGTGGCGAGGTCGACAGTCAGACCTACTGTACATGGTCGACAGGTGGGATATCATAACCCATCCTAAGGAGATGAATCATTAGTGGTTATATCCATGTGGTTCCCACTTATTAAAGCAGTGCAAATACCAATGCAGCAGAAAAAAAAAAGAAAAAAAATCTTTGATTTGTGTGATCATCGAACTTCTTTTTCCTCGTCAAATGATCATAGCAGCAGGACAAAACAGATGGAGTGGGAGCTCCTCTTCTTGTCCCACTGCTGCTCACAATGGTTTGACACAAGTCATGATGCTTGTAGTGTTTAATGCAGGTGAAGTCTTTTGTTATGCTTAAGAGCAGAGGTTTTCCGTTTTTTAATGACTGAGTGCCAATTTAGTGAGGCAGCACATGAAAAGACCACACAGGAAAGCTCTTACATTTGTTAAAGGATGTAGTTTGGTCTCAAATTGATGTGTTGCTCAAACTCCTTGAGCACCAAATTCACCTGTCTGAAGATAGGAAAGATCACTTCATCTGCCCCCTTGAGGTCTGACAAAGTAGTAATTTCTTGAATCTTCCTTTTGTTCTCAACCATACACTGTTTTTTCTTCCTGTGGTGCCTTTATTGACCTCACTTCCACATTAAACTGCCAAGTTGTCAAGTGTGAAGATCAGATGGCCATCGGGTCTCTCCTGATAAAGATGCATTCCCACATGATGCCGTCTCCGTTCGGAAGATGGCTGGACGGCAAGAGGACCCGTGTGAACCAGTGTCTGAGGAAACAGAAGAACGGATGGCCTGAATTATAGCTGTAAACAAGAAAGAATTTTTTATATTTTTTTTTTACACATTTATTTAAGGATCTGACTACAACAGAAGGGGCTGCATTATGCACAACTACCTTTAGACTTAAGTTCAACATCAGTTGCACAAACCAGATCAGAAAGGTTTCATGTTGGTGTAAAAAACCTAAAAGAGGTTTCAGTGTAAATGATGCTTGTTGTTTGTGCAGCACTAAAAATGACCCAACTGTGTGCAAATGACCATTTCACACTACATTTTGACATATGTTTGCTTCAACTGTGTTTTATAAATCTATTTTGAAAAACAGAGAAGTAAACACCAGAACCTCTGCATGATGGTTTGTTTTAGACACAGTACCATAATAATAATCTGAGTTGTGCCTGTGACAATGTGCAAACATGAACATTAAGAATTTAATAAAAAATTTGAACACGCATTGGGTTGCTTGAAATTTTCCACTTGATTTAGCCAAACATTTTTTCTGTCATTATTCAAGATAAAATTGGTAAGTGAACTTACGTTCTTTTTTCCACACCCAGCAATAACTTCCAATTGTTTATTTTACCATGATGATATGGATTTCTGAACACCTGCATGAGGAAAGAAGAAACTTTAACAGACATTTCAAACACTTGCAGAGTTTCTGTCTTTAAGCTTTTTTGATTAACAGTGACCCGATGCTACGGTTCTCACTTTGCCCTTTTCTCGTAGTCTGTTGGCCTCTTTGCGGTTGATGTGCCGCTCCACGCTGGTCTCCCCTCTGCTGATGAGTATGACGTGCCACAGGGTGAGTCCTCCCAGAGCTACTGCCACTGAGCTGCAGGGGGACAAATTACACCCTGACCCGTTTGACTCATTGGATGTAGACTGTGGGTGTAAGCCCACCACTGGGCAACTGTTTCACAGAGAAATTATCTCTGCATCCTGGGAGACTATGTTTTCAACTTTTATCTGTTATTCAATGGGTAATATATGTGGTTAAATGTTCCTTACCTGGTCAGAACCCAGAGAAAGATGATGCTCTTGTGTGCTGTGGTCTCTTTAAAGGTTTCTGTTGGAGGAGGGGTCTGGTAGTATCTCTAAGGGGGACAGTATTCATACTGAAGTCAGATGTGGAGTTATTTACTTTAAGGCCTGATCTAAGGATGTTTACGCTCACTGCTCTCTAAGGTCATTTTGGCTCAGGATCAAGAAGCCACTTACAATATAGATTAAATTACAACACTAACATGCTGGATCCTGTTTTTAGTTAAGTGATCTCCAAACTTTCAAACTAATTGGTATTTGAAGCCTGGAGTTGTTTGATTACCAGCTGGTGCACAATCACCTTTGAGATAAGACCTTCGTGGATCAGTTAAGTATGAGCAGAAAACAAAGATCCTGTTCATGTCTCCTGTTTCACTTGCCTTCTTACTACCATCTGGAAGATGCCTCTGTAACAACCATTTCATTATGCTCCTCATCTAAACTGGACCATCTCTACTTGTACATTTAGAAACACCTTGATGGACTCATGAAAAGATTAGATGCATTAAATGACCTTTAATTTCTGTGGTTTATGGAGTGGTGGCCGCTTAAAGAAAATCTCCACCATCACAATCGGAACTCACTCTCTGTTTCTAGGTGTAACGGTGCAGCATGACAGTTCATCCAGCCTCACCTCTATAGCACCGTAGGCCTCCACAAACAAGTCCCTGCTGCTGATGCTGCAGTAGATGCAGCCCAAGGTCATGTATACACAGAAGGAGAAGAAGTAGCGGTGGTTGAAATGGCCCACGCAGTTGTTCAACCAGGCTGGAAGGATGTCAAGTTCAATTTGTGCCGAGTGGAAAATGTAAGACAAAGGACACTTGAAACATTTAAATGAATTTTTTCAGGCATTCTTATTTGTTTTGAGACTTTTTGTTTTTTTAACTATTCCTTGTTGGAAGGATACGACAGTGGTGGTCCATCTTCAAAACACACCTGCAATTAAACAGTAAGAGCTCACAGTGAAGGATTTAAAAAGATAAAATAAATGACAAACTATGCAAAATAAGAGTTTGATGATTAGCTTACACATTGCAGATGCTACAGTGGTGAGTCCTGGGTGGTTTTGGAATGATGCATTTCTTACAAACAGATACGGAGGGAATATTCATTTTGTCCTAAAAAACAAGCATAAGAACATTTATATGTTGTAAGGGAGAGTTGAAGTGGCAAACAGAGGAAACCACCGAAGTTTTAGCTTCCTTTAGCTGTGCTGCAGCTACACTCTGTCGATATTTTCCTGTCAGCCTAAAAGGACTTTTTTACCTTGGGGGGGTGTCCTGGGGAGGTGGTGGTGGCCTTGTAATAATGGAAGACCACCATGACAAGAAGCCAGTGGCCACATAGGAGATGCCAGACAATCCAGTGCACAGGGTAGGTGCTGATGATCGTGGGAAGTACAAACAAGTAGACGATGACCAAAACTGAGGTTGTAAGCAGGATGACTAAACAGACAAACACCTGAGAGACAAAGACAAGAGTTGGTGAGGAGCTTAGTCTGGAGGTGGAGAGATGAGAGAAACATCCACAAAAAAAAAATCAACTCACAACTCCAAACCAGCGGGTCACATTGTCCACAATCCAGTAGACGGGTTCAAACGCACAGTCCAGCAGAGTGTCCGAGTTGCTGAGGCTGTTGTAGTACAGCGACCTGAGCAGCAGCTTGCCGTAGCTCCACAGCTCAAATAATCTGCCGCTGATCCACGGCTTGCTTCCTCCGCCCCGGCCTCCTCTCGGCGGGCGGCACGGCCGGCACCAACGCAGCGCTAGTCGCATGGCCCGGGAGAGCTGCCACCTCCAGCTGCTGCCCATACGCATGCCACCACCGCCCCCTCTCCTACACACTCTGCCTTCTAGACACACACAAACACACAGACACACACACCAGCAGTTACAAACGCAGGCGGTGTAAAACAGCAGCTCTTCATAGCGTAGCCTGATGACGGCTGAGGTTTCCTTTGTCATCTCTGCCTCCTTTAGGAGCAATCAGAGGTGTGAGAGCGTCTGGAGCATTTGATAAGTTAACTAACAGGAAGACCAAAGAGCCAAGATACTGTGGCAGAGGCAGAAGGCAGCAGGAGGAACCTGCACAACTAGAGAGTTCATCTACTCCTAGAAAGCACAATCAAACTGGATGACAGCATGTACCGTCTGACACATGTCGATCAAATACAACAAGCACAGGGGCTATCGGGTGATGAGCTACGCCCATCAGCTCCTACAAATAAACTTCTCCCGTAAATAATTCACTGCAAATTCAGATCTCCAGGCCAGAAACCTCCTACAAACTTGGAGGGGAGATGAAGACGGGTAACCCTGTAAGAGGGGAGAGAGGATGAATGTCTCAAGAAGGAAATAAAGTGGCTACCTGATCCAGGGCATCATTTCATGAAAGTATTGGGTTCACAGATAAGGCTTGTTCAGGTTCTCCAAAACAGCATGGCATTATTAATGAGAGATGGTAATCCAGGACCTTTGGTGGACAGTAACAGTAAGGTCTGGAAACAGCCTGCCCTATTTCTTTGCTTTTTAGCTACTACTTGTGTGAGGGGGGCCACTGCAAACTCTTTTCTACAATGTATTATTGTCTAGCAAACACACACACTAAAAAAAGCCTGCAAATACATTAAGTGATCTAGACTGTAAATGTGGCATATCCTATCAGCGCTTTATGACACCGTAAGGTTTTCCATTCTGTCTTTATTAAAAGGTGCATCAGACAACATTAATAAATCATGATCACTTTAATGTGGTAATATTAGACCTCATTACTCAATACAAACATGTGGAATATTTTAAATATGACAGAAATATGCCTCGGTATAATGTGCAAGTACCATTAACCATAAACCATTAATCTGCAAAAAAGGTTTCCTAAATAATTAATTATTTTGATCAATGAGGTCCTGTCTGCACAGAGGTCAAGAACAAAACATGCTTCACTTTATCATCCAGGTCAGATCTTCTTTTTCCAGTCACTAGTAACTGTTTCTTTCATTCTTTTCACTCCTAAAACAAAAATCAAACTTGACTACAGGCGCCGTTCACCTCAAACCTGAGGAATACATCTTGTAGTTTTGTTCAATGTCATATCACGTTTCCACGACAAATGACCTTCACCAGAGTTTATTTGTGGAAGTAAGATCTCTTTCTCAAAAAGGTTTCAATGAGAGTGTTTTGATCCTCATCAGAGTAAAATAAATGTGTTCAGATCTTCCCAAACCAACTGTACCCAGGAGGAATACAAATCAGCCGTGCAACGTTGCTTGAAAACACACAGTGCATCATTTTAACTTAGAATCACATAATTGTAAAAATTATTTCTGTCATTCCACATATTTCATCATGTTTTTGTTTGCTGGCAAAAAGGTCTTCTGTTCAACAAGATTTTTCACTTTTACTCAGTATTGTAATTTGTAATCAAACATCAATCAAAGCAATAAAATGATGACGTTAGAGGGAGAGAAAATAAATGAGATGTGACACAGACAGCAACGCCTCTGCATGCTGCACAGACAGGCTGCGGACTAAATAAACAGGACCTTTTATAGGCATAATGTTCATTTCCATGCTGAACATGGCAGAGATAGACACATGAGAGTGGCACACAGCAGGGCATCACAGTCTCTATGGTAACCTGCTGCCCTAAATCTGGTCTTACGGGAAAGAAGGATCACTGCCTGTCTCACTATAAAGAGATTTACTTTGCCCTTCTGTCTCACTCTCTCTGAAGAGGCAAGTCACAAATACCTCCTGAATTAAGGTGACTGTGATCATTTTGCATAGTAGAGCTGTTTCCAGTCTCTTATACAATAAAACAGCCAGATGAAATTAACAGAAATTTCATATTTATATCACTTGTTCACTCCACAATTGCAGTACACTGGTGATTTGCCTGTCTCTCTTTTAATGACGTCATCACAGCTGATAGGAGCACAACCAACTGTTTGTCTCAAAGCACTTAGCCTCTAATATTCACATAATCTTATTGGATGGAAACACATGTTGCTTTTATTTTCTTTTGTAAAATGTTCTTTAAATTTGATTAACATTTGTACTACAGTTGTACAGAAACCTGGCTTATGCTTATGAAAATCTTCAACAAACAAAGAGAATTAGGTTTGTTTCCATCAGCTGGATGATGCAAATGAACTGTTTACCTGAATACAAGGTTCCAACACATACACCAGGAAAAAACATGAAAAGAAAAGCTTTGTTGTCAAGACTTCACTGCGATTGGACACATTCTGGTGTTGCATCTCCTATGAGAATCATTTTTTTAATATTCAGTGACATCAATTGAACAGAAAAAGATAAAAATGTTGCCATTAATGATTAGTATGCAACAATAAATCCTAATTGTTGTATTGGGATGTATAAAATAGTCAAGCTTGTGAAACTCAAATCTTTGTGTGAAAGAGGTGGAAGATATGTCTGCTGATTTTAATTTTGAGAGAGGCTTTAGACAACAAGAGGCTGGTTCAATATATAAATTCCTCTTCACTTAGTGGAATAGTAGTTTGTCATACAGTAGAAGCTATATAATTTTTAATAATCACCTACATACATTTACAGTTTAACAACCACTTTGAAACTGACCAAATCTGCTATTTTATTGCGTTTTCTTGCTCAGATAATTAATTTCTGAAACATGACCAAGTATTAATGTAACTCCTCTGAACATTAAGCCCACTTTGTAGAAAAGACTAAGATTTAAATCATGTATCACAACTGAGCCCAAAAATACCAGGATATTACATTAAGTCTACATCACACAGTCCTACTTGGAACCTTAATATTATCATATTTAAAATGCTTTCTTTTCCCACTCAAGTAATGCAATTTTGGTACAAACAGTTCTAGATGACTGAAATGACATTCATTGAGTCATTTTCCCCTCAAATTAAACCATCTTCTTCTAGTTTGGATCAAATACCATGTGAAGCACCAACAGACAATATTCATTTTTATATAAAGTAGTGAGACAATTTTCTTGTGTTACTGTAATAACGTGGTATTTTGCTTTGGTTAGTAAACAGAGAATATCATCTTTTCGTAAATATAGGCTGGAGAACACAATTCAACATTCATAGTTAACACCGACCGACTTAATTAAAATAAATCCTGCCTTATAAAGAAATGGGTTATCTTGTCAACCAGGATATGGAAGCCTACCTTCAACCCGCTCCAATATGTCATGCTTTACTGTTAGCTAATTGCTAGCTGCCTTCAGCCACATTCAACTTGCTCTTTTAAGAGTATTTTTGTAGTATTCATACGTTAAGAGGACTCTGCTCTGACCACATTCGACATTGACATACTGTACCTGGTCAGGTGAACTTGGCGGAAAAGCCTAGAGTACTACGGTCAGGTCATGGTCAGGCTAAATCGTTAGCTCGAGTCCCCGCTAACTGCAGCAGACCGACAACATACAGCGCCGGTGCTGACAAAGATTGTCTATTGCACAGAGGTATCATTCACTGTTCCGATCCCTTAGTCCGTTGGTTGGATAGTCTAACTGCTGAATGATATTGTTTTTAAAGCAATACGAAGCAGTAGAGATAAATTGTTGATCCACGGAGGTCAGATCAGTTTGGATGATTTTCTCCGGGCAACACGTTAGACAACCGAAAGGTCATCGAAGAGTATACAGTGCTCAAAAGTCAAATCCAAAGTGGGACCTCGTCCTCTCCCTCTTCTCTTTGGTGGCAGGCAGCGTGCTTGAGAGCGCGCAATGTATCTTGGGAAATGAAGTTGTATAAGACCTTAGCAGTGCACTAACATTTCCTTCAATTCCCGCTGGCGTTTTTAAAAATGGCAAAATAACTCTATATTTCGTATTAACGGTGGCACACCTTACGACGATGACAAAAGGTATTGAACAGACTGTCCCACTGACACCAAGTACAGCGCTTTCTCAAAACTTGGCATAACCAGGAAGTACTAAGGTGTCACATGATGCTAAAAAAATGGCTGCGGTGCAGTGGTAAGGTTCTCCTTTCTCATTTAAAAACATTCCTTATCATCAACGTAACATCGGTTTAAAGATTTATTTTTTGTTCTTGTGCGTTTTTCAAAACTTAAATATCATGCAAGGGTGTATCACAGGCTTAGTTAAATTTTAGCTAGCCAAATGAAGTGTCAACTTTTTCTGCAGATTTTTAACATATTATCACTAGATCTTGTTTTTATTATGGCTTAAAATGAAATACCTACTTTAGCTAAGGTTTAGTTTAAGTCTAGCAAAGCCTATGAGGCAAAACACAGGTTTTGTTGCACATTCGTATTGAGATATTTTTAGGTAGATTTAGGCTAATTGTTAATATACAGCCTTTGAAAGACGAGATCTGTTTTTGTATTATGAGTTGCACTTTGTTTATGACATAAAATAATCATTTTGTCTTTAGAGTTGTTCTAGTTTCTATAGTGCATGAAGGAAATTAAAGTATATCGATAATTTTTCTATATTTCTTTGAGCAACAATAAGTCACATCTGTTTCGAGCTGACATTAGCTTCCCATGATGACAGCTGAATGTCTTCAATCACCACATATTCTCATCTTTGTATTTTTAGGCAAAAGCTCAGATCCTTACCAAACTCAGTTGTAAAAATACAGCAAATAATATGCCACATGACAAACACTGTCAGTATTAATTGTAAAAAGTGTGTGTAAATAAAGGATGTCAATAGTAACACTAACCGAACCCTGTCTGTCTGTTGTGTAACAAGGCGTTCCTGTGGGCGCAACTATGAGGCAGAGCTGCAGAGATGTTATCCTGAGACGACTCTGGTTGAGTTTGGAGACTATCATCCTCTCAAACCTATCATGGTAAACCATCTAATGTCTTCCCTGTCTTTATAGTTATTTGCATCAGTCACAAAATTATTATACTGCATCTGCATTAGTTCTTCCACCAGCACTGTTAAACACAATCTGTTAATGTTATTAGGCAGAAATTAAAATCTACGACTGATTGTGATGTTGATGTTATTCAGCTGTTTTCTTGCATTTGGCTTCGATGCCCTAATAACAACTCTGACCCCCACCTCTCCTCCACACCCAGGTAACAGATACAAAGACTCGCCGTGGTGCTCGTAAAGGCAGCACCTCCTCTTCCTCCTCCTCCTCCTCTTCAGCACCCGCAGACCCCCTCAGCTCCATGCTGGATGGGACCGACCCTCTCTCAATGTTTGCTGCGTCATCTGCCAGTGAGACTCCTGCCATGTCACACAGCGCCTCCACAGGGGTCAGTTCAAACTTCAAACTGTACACAGACATGTTGGTATAAAACATCTGCAGCTCCTAAACCTTTCTACCTTGATTTAAAACACTGACAAGGAGTGGAGAGAAGTCATACCAAAAGTTTTTTTTTTTTTAAATAGACATTTTGTCTTCCAGGACTTGGGGAGGAAGAAGAAGGAGAAGGAGGAAGAGGCTGTGGGACCAGACTTTGAGCACTGGTCATCAAAACGAGGAGAGATTCTGGCCAGGTTCACCACCACTGAAAAACTCTCAATTGTAAGTCATCTTCTATCAAAACAGCCAGGGCCAAGTTGTTCTGTTCATTAACTAAAGAACTTTGTCAATCAACCTTTTTATATGCAGTCTGGCTTAACATGACAGAAAGTAATTTACATTACTCTGTCTTTATAGAATCTTTGCATGGGTTCTGATAAAGGTAAGACTTGTGTTTGTTTCATCTTAATGCTTTTGTTTTACAACCTGCAGCTTTGATTTGATCTACCTTTACAGCTCTCAGCTACTGAAATCAACTAACCCTCACAACACTCAAAGCCCCAGCAAACATGTGATAGCTAATGTAGTTTAATGTTGATTTAGAACTTAAATGTCAATATTATGGACAAGGCTTTAAAGCTTCAAACTATTTTGTAAAGCCTTAAAAAACAATACAGAGTTTGTGTATGAATTTTATCAAAAGCTAAATGCTCTGGTCGTCTGTGTAGGAAAAGCTCCTGGTCCAGGATCAGCCGTTTCAGAGAAAGTTCGTACTCGCCTGGAGGAACTGGATGATCTGGAAGAGGTATGTTAAGTGTCTGTACTGTATGTGTGCACCTACTTATACATTCTGTACAAACACATGTGAACATTTAAAGTGCTTCAACTGCTGCTATTTGAGTGTAAAGAAGCAGTTGAAGTTAATCAACAAAGTAGTCATTGAAGTAAACATCTTTAGGACAAGCAGCATGAATCCATATGAGAGCAAGGATGTATCTGGATGTACTTGATTGCCTGTGTGTGTGTGTGTGTGTGTGTGTGTGTGTGTGTGTGTGTGTGTGTAGGGATCCCAGAGGGAGCTCCTGAACCTCTCCCAGCAGGACTACGCCAACCGCATTGAGGAGCTGAACCAGTCCCTGAAGGAGGCCTGGGCATCTGACCAGAAGGTCAAAGCCCTGAAGATTGTCATTCAGGTGATCCAGATGTTTAAAACAACCAATCTCCTTAAATAATTAGAAAAAAATCTTGTGCTGCCTTTGTGAAATAATTAACACTGATCTGTGGTCTGCATTCCAGTGCTCTAAGCTTCTGTCTGACACCTCGGTGATCCAGTTCTATCCCAGCAAGTTTGTTCTCATCACTGATATCCTGGACACTTTTGGTGAGTAGAGAAATTTTGATCCTCTCAGTTTATTAAAAAAAAACAATGCAGGTTTTCTAAATGTGGTCTCACTTGTTTGAAGGCCGGCTGGTTTATGACAGAATCTGGACCATGTGCTCAGACCCAAGACCATTACCAGGTACAGACAGGGCATTTTGTTTGACATTTTTTAATATCCACTTATATTTCATTTTAGCCTGTCAGAACGCCTGATGTGTCAGCTTTTAGTTTTATTTTCTAGCTTCTGATGGATATATTGTCTGTGTTTCTGCCTTGTATCTGTTTGTCCACTTGGTTTCCTCCCTCCTAAGACTCCTTCACAGTTGAAGATGTGAATGACACAGCCAAGGAGACGTGCCTTAACTGGTTCTTCAAGATCGCCTCAATCAGAGAGCTTCTGCCTCGATTGTATCCTTTACCACCATCAGCAGTCTTTAAACTTATAATATATCTTCATATGGCCTTTGTGTGTCTTAAGAGAGAAAATATTATTAGCTTAAAATGATTTGAGGTTGTGCTCCCTGAAATCTCTGACCATCAAAGACACACTCTTTACCTCATGTGTAAATTTGGCTCCTTGACCTCTGACTACAGATATGTCGAGGCTGCTATTCTCAAATGTAACCGCTTCCTGAACAAATCGTAAGTTATTAACCTTTTGTTTCCCTCACAACTCAATTACCCTTAAGGTAAATTTTAGCTTTACTATTTAAACATTTTATTAAACATTGTACCTTTATTTATTCCAATGCCTCAGTTGAGCAATATTAGATTTGGATCAAATTATACACAATTAGTTTTGTATGAAATATTGGATATATTTGTTTCTTGGACTGGACAAATAGTCCTTCCTGCTAAAGAAGACTTATGGCTGTATAACGCTGCTTGCTTTCACCTTCCACAGTGGTATTCAGGAGACGCTCCCCCGGTTGACAGCCATGATCAGAGGGATTGGAGACCCTCTTGTGGCAGCGTACGCCAGGGCTTACCTCTGCAGGGTGAGATGTGTTGCTTTATTTTTTTTAATCCTATGCCTCTGTTCATCTCTCTTGTCTCCTTTGAGCCTTTTCCTCTCTCCAGGGGCTAATGGGGGAGCTAATGGAATGAAAACATTTTGTTTGTTTTTTTCAGTTTTGGTGCTGTTTAGACAATTGAATTTCCTTGTAGGATTAATGCAGTATATATTTATAAATACACTATTTGATTTCCCTCACCCTTTAAACTTTAATCAGTCAAAGAATAATGTTATCCAATGTGTCTTTGCAATCAGTTCTTCGTTTAGACAGTTTATTAATGCACAGCATTTAATTTTTCAAAATATTTTGATGTTTCTCATCTTCATTTGTGTATCCAGAGACACTCTCAGTTCTTACCAGTGTTGTGATTGGTTTATGGTAAAAAAAAAAAAACAGGAAGTCCAGGTTCAGAGATAACCGCTCTCTCTCCCTGCAGGTGGGCATGGAAGTTGCCCCCCACCTCAAAGACAGCCTGAATCGCAACTTCTTCGACCTGCTCGGCACCTTCAGGCAGATCAGTGGGGAGAGTGTACAGAACCAGTTGACCCTGCAGAGAGTGGAGGTACCTGAGTACCTGACGCTGTACTCACCTGCCATCAACTGGATCCTGCAGTGCATCGCCTACAGAGCTCCAGAGGCAAGCAGGCACACGCTTTAGTCCGAGCTCATTCCAGCGTCAAGCTGAAAGCTAGTGATGCTGGCTGAAACAGTCAGAGTTTCACCAGTTTCTTTTCAAAAGTCAGACATGGTCACAGCTGCTTTTTGTGTTTTCATTTCAGCCTCTGCTAACAGAAATGATGGAGAGATGTAAGAAGATGGGAAACAAGTAAGTGCTTTAAAAAACATAATAACAATCAGATGAATTAAGTTAGAAGGATTTATACCTCTCGGTTAAAGATGAGGTGCTAAAAGAGGTACATGTCTTAAAATTCCAGTTCGTAGGATAAAGTAGCATGTAATAGTGATGTTACAGATTGCATCCAACTGTATCCCTTCATTCACCTTCCCCTTACAAGCTGTAGGAGAATTAAACATGGCTGTGAAACCAGTGAAATGCAAAAGGCACTCTTAATGTATTTATTTATTTTATTCAGTTTGTTCAGTAGAATCTAAAAAAAAGGTTCAGCCATAAAAATTTATAAGACAGTTTAGCCTGAATGAAAAAACCAAGGCTTTTCTATCTTTAAGTCAGAAAAGACACATTGAAAAGTCAGAATTGTTTAACAACTGTTAAATTTTTTGGTCCAGATCATTTGTAGACAGTGCTCTGTATTTTAAGCAGTCACGAGTCAAAAAGATTTAGAGCTTCTCAATGAAAATAAACAGTTTATGGATCTAGAAATCTTTTACAGAATCATAGACCCACAACAAAGCAAACAAAATGTTTTGAAATGTACTTTTATATAATTAAACAGAGCTTTTACTCGCATGTGTTCCTGTTTCCCATAGTGCCTTGCTGCTGAATTCAGTCATGAGGGCGTTCAAACCAGAGTTTGTTGCAGCGAGGGCCACTGACTTTATTGGCATGATCAAAGACTGCGACGAGGCTGGATTTCCAAAGGTCAGAGCACATCAGCTGTTGTGATGTGATGTTCCAGTTGATTTAATGATCTTGAATTATGAATGGAAGCTCAACTGTCATCTCCTTCTCCAGCATCTGCTGTTTGGGTCTCTGGGTCGCAGTGTGGCCTGTGCCGACCCTCCAGAATCCGAGAGGCTTACGATCCTTAACGAAGCCTGGAAGGTCGTCACTAAAGTCCGCAGTCCTCAGGTGCTGATCTGTTACACAGAAATGTGTTTCCCCTAAAAGAATATTCAGGTTTTGACTGCATATGTCATTGTTTGTGGTTTTTAGGATTACATCAACTGTGCTGAGATCTGGGTGGAGTTCACCTGCCGACACTTCACAGTGAGTAAAACACAGCAAAGAGGTGGAGTTGTGACACTTTTATGATAAAGAATTTAAAGGTTCTCCTTTTTTTTCTCTTACTATCAGAAACGTGAAGTCAACACAGTTCTGGCTGACATCATCAAACACATGACCCCTGATCGGGCGTTTGAAGACGCTTATCCGCAGGTTAGGATTTTAACTTTTGAAACTAAAGCACTTTCAGTCCTCCTCATCTGCTCTGTAGTGACTCTAACTTTGTTTTGCTCTGCATCCAGCTGCAGTCAGTGATCAAAAAGATCCTCACCTACTTCCATGACTTCTCTGTCCTCTTCTCCATGGTGAGCAACCAGCACTTCAAAATGCACACAATGAAACATTGCACTCTGTAGGCCTCTTTTGCTACAGTTGAACAATGTTCTCCTACTTTTCTGTTTCCCAGGAGCGTTTCCTGCCATTCCTAGACATGTTCCAGAAGGACAGTGTGAGGGTGGAGGTCTGCAGATCAATCATGGAGGTCTTCATCAAGTATGAGCTGCCTCAGAGTTTGATGAAGTCATGAATTATTTTGCTTTATGACAAAAAAGTGATATTATTTTCATTTGAATCTCTTTGTGTCCTACAGACACCAGGTGGAGCCCACCAGAGACCCGGTCATCCTCAACGCCATGCTGCACATCTGCAAGACCATGCACGACTCTGTCAAGTAGGGCATATGTTTGTGAGTGTGTGTATGTGTGTGTGTGACATACTTATAATAGGTTTACTAGTTGTTCTTTAGGTGCTTTGGGAAAATGTTTTTGTTGTCATTATTTCATCATAGTCTTTCGTGAGCAATTTTCCGTTCATACCAGTGATCTTGTTCTCTGTTTGGATTCAGTTCGGTTTCTGTGTTGTGTTTATATATAATGACTGTGAGTGAATCATTAATCAGGCGCCTGTCTGCTCTCTGCATTGCAGCGCTCTCACTCTTGAGGATGAGAGAAGATCTTTGGCTCTGCTGATTGTCGGCTTCCTCCGCATGGTGAGACTCTTCAGATGTTTGTCTCTCATGGTCAACAAATCCCACGAAACAGACAAAACAATTATTCATTAGTCTGTTTCTCAATACTCTCTAAATTCCATAGTATTATTTAAAAATAGCTGAAATAGCTGGGAACTGGAGTTTATAGAAAACAAAATGGTGTAAATTAGGGGTGTAACAATAAATTGGCTGATTTATCATAACAAATCTGATGATTAATACTCATTTGGCGCTCTTATGTGCGAGTGGGAGCGTTTATCCTCCATCTCCTTAAAAATTTTTTAGCTTGCCTCCTCAAACTTATTAATTCAGTACTACTACAAATAAATTAAAAAAAATGTTTTTTGATAAAACAACTCTTATCACTCACACTGTATATTCTGTGTCTTTGTGTTCAGGTTTCTTTTGGTCGTGACTTCGAGCAGCAGTTGAGCTTCAGTGTGGAGGCCAGAGCCACCTTCTGTAACCTGGAGCCAGTGCTGGTGCAGCTTATCCATGTCAGTTTACATCAGTGTTTTTACTGTTGGATGTTCATGCACACACACACACACATCATCCTCAGTGTTAACCTTGTTGTTTCCAGACGGTGAACCAGCTGGCGATGGAGACCTGCAGGGTGATGAAAGGGAATCACTCCAGAAAAACGGCGGCCTTCGTTAGGGTGAGTCAACTACCCACGACCGCTGACCTCTACAGGTCACTGTATACTCCTGCAGGAATAGGGATAAATGAGCCCAGCGTCAGTTTCAGATGTCTGATGCTAATTCAAGGATTGTTTCGTGTTTCTGTCCTCCAGGCGTGTGCTGCCTACAGTTTCATCACCATCCCATCACTCAGCAGCATCTTCAGTCGTCTCAGCCTCTATCTGCTGTCTGGTCAGGTGGCGCTGGCAAACCAGTGTCTCTCTCAGGGTGAGCAGCTGCTTCTTCTCAGGCTTAGAAATATTTCAGACCTTGTTCAGGCTTCTGTGTCGGACGATGGTTTGTTCATTTTGCCTCATTCTTCTATTATCTCCCTCCTATTTTTTTTCTTCTTGCATCTATCCTTCCTTCCATCCTCTGTACAACTTCTTTAATTTTCATTTATCTCTTTCATTTCTTTCTTCACCATTTTCTCTCTCCCATGCCTCCCCCATTACCTCCATCTCTCTTTCCTCCTTAATGTCCCCTGTTTGCACCTTCTTTCCCTTTTTCCATCTCTTTGTCCTTCTTTCCACACCTCCAGCGGATGCTTTCTTAAAGGCAGCAGTCAGTATCCTTCCTGAGGTTCCTCGTTCCATCAGTGTTGAAGGCAAACTCCGCTCCTCTGAGAGTTTCCTGCTGGACTTCATCAACAACTTCCTGGCTACGCTGCTGGTTGTCCCGGTAACACAATCAATCTCCTCTCCTCAGCCTTTCAGACCAGAAAGATGAGGAAAATCATGAAGAGCTAAAACTTTAAACCCCTCCTCATTCTTCTGTTTGGACTGCTCAGTTAGGAGTTAGGCTCATCTCCCTAAAACTGGATTTTTAGTTACACAAATATGTGTGTGTGTGTGTGATGTGTTTGCAGGACCATCCAGAGCATGGCGTGCTCTATCTAGTCCGTGGCTTGCTCAACATGGTCCAGGATTATACCTGGGAGGAAAACAGCGATGCCAAGGTGCGAGTCTACATCAGCGCTCTGCCTCTACTGGCAGCCATGAGCCAGGAAACCTACATCTACTCCATCCCTAAAGGTACAGACATGCACGCTGAAAAAAACATCCCTGATTAACACAATACAAATTACTGCTCAGTTTTAACTTATCCAGGTGATAAGAGTCATTTTGCTTTTCTGGGCCATTATTTTTGCAACAAAAAATCCAGGGTTTTTTCTGAATTTCATCCTTCATCCTCTTGTATGGACTAACTTATTGCTGATTTTTGTATACATCTATACTACACTGTTTTCACATCATTATAAGGAGATTTACTGTTTAATGTTTTGTATGCAGTAGTGATTTATGGAGCAATTTTACGTGTACATTTATCTGACTACATTAGCTTTTCCTCTCTCCTGATCTCAGTTGACTCCAATGAGACACTTTATGGAGGAGACCCCAAGTTTCTGTCAGAGATTAACAAACTCTGTGAGACTCTGATTGGACAGATCCTGGACCATTTGAAGGCACTGGGTCGGGATGAGGTGAGGCAGGGTGGGCTCAGTACAGACAGTACAGAAGTGTTTCAATTAAATATTTTTGTTGTTTCCAGTCATCATCAGCGTTGTATGAACATGTTCCTCTCACACCCCCCCCCCCAGCAGCACAGCACACGCCGTCAAGGAGCTCTGGCCTTCTCTCTGTTCGGTGTTCTGCTCGCTCACGGTGACCTGAGGAACAACAAGCTGAGCCAGCTGGCTGTCAACCTGTGGAACCTCAGCCACAAACATGGATACTGTGAGACTCGCATCTCAGTGAGTTCACACACACACACACCTCAAACACATTGAGGGAGTCTATCTGAGGCTGTTTAAACATTTGCTGTATATATTTTTTTTTTTTTCAAAAACAGCAGTAAACTCACCTTATGTGATCACAGCTGTACTAACTTCCTGTTTTGTGCCTGTACTTCAGGTTCGGACCCTGGAGTACATGAAACACCAGGCTCAGCAGCCTGACATGACTCACCTTACAGACACCGTCCAGAGGTTGGCGCTGCAGTCTCGCACCTGACCTCAGCAAACCTTTGTAAATTGTTTGTGCATCAAGTTTTTGTAAATAAAAGAAGCACATAGAAGAAGAAAAAATGCCTTAATGTTTGTTGTGAAAGGACACTTTGTGAACATTTGAAAGGCTTGAATGAATAAGAAGCACTTTGGATACTTAGTTTCATATTTTGCATTAAATATTGATATTTGTGGACTGAAGTAATAGAAGCTGTTATTGTGCCAAGATTCTTTTGTTTGCCTTTTTCAAACCTAAAAACAGCAACTAATAAACCTTCAATGGACAATAAAACTCTTAAGAAAAATGATTGTGCCTCTTTGTGTCAAAAACTAGAGGTAAATTAAACAAAGTACACCACAAAAACCCTTGACGAATGATCTAATGCTAATATTTTGCAAAGGAAGACAATTTCTGCATGTTCTCTGCTCTGACTGATCACAGGTGGGTGACTTTAAAGCAGTAGGAGAACAAACAAGCCAGTAAGCCTCATATCTTGCTTATTATGCACAAAGTTTTTAAAATGTAACATTATTGATTAGAAATTGCCATTTTAACATTCATCCCACTTCACACTTACACAGATGCTTACTGTGAAGCTCTTTTTCACCTGTTTTCATAAACAGAAATTGCTTATCAAGTTTTTCGAAGATTTTCTTAGTTTTATTGTTTTCTTCCCTCTGCGCAAACTTTTTTGATTCACCTCATGTTGTAATAAAAAGTGGACAGGACAATATTAATTTCCAGACATTTTCAAACTCTTCTCAGTTGTAGTTTATTATTCAATTAGTGAATCATCAAAAAGGCAAACACTCCCCTTTAAGTTCTTAAAGGAAAATAACTATCAAATACAAAAAGCAAACAGCTGTAATGATGTTTTCTGACACAGACAAGCTTTTGGTCACACACCTTTTTTTCTGTCACTGCCAAATAATTAAAACGAGAAGTTTAAAAACAAAATTGACTTTCAGATTAGCGAATGAATATCTCCTTCCTGTACCTGACACAGGCTGACACCACACATAGTTGTGACAGTTGACGCTGTGAATAATAAATCCTGTGATATGAGCTGAGTGTGTTCAGTGGTATTGTTGATGTCTTAGGAATGTGTGCTGTTTAGGGACCTAAAAGTCAATTCTGCCTGGATTTCCCTTTGGATGGTCGACCTCCGTGGTTTAACAGGGAGTTTTGCAGGAAGTGATGCTCACCAGAGAAACCCTCCTCTCTCAGAAGTGGAACTTTTCATCACAATAACACACAATACTGTTAAAGCTGAGTCATTTAAATAGTTGTTTGCTGTTTTCTTTCAGATTTTTTTTTAAAAAAAAAATCTCTGATGTCTGCTGCTGTGAACATTCATCAGCCACATCAGTGGTCATCTTCTTGTTATGTTTAACACCAACATTAGACAGACGCAACCACAGCGGAGCATGTACGCTGACAACTCAACACTATTCTGTCCCTTTGTAGCGCTATGACATCGAACCAGCTAGTCCCGTATGTTAAGCTAAAACGGCCAATATTAAATTAACAATAATGTAGATAAATGAGTAAGACATTTTAAATAATCACTGACTTGTGATTTCATTAAATTAGTTAATAAAAAAGCAAATTTTCATGGAAATATACTTAGAATTTTTTAGGGGAGCTCTTTTTTATTTGATTTTCATTAATGAAGGAAACTTCCCAAGCAAAAAATGAGCAGAGTTTTTTTTAACTATGTGCTGGTTCATTTACATGTTTTAGTATTTTCTACTACACAATTATTTATTACATCATTTATTATTTAGTATTGGCCATTTAGGTGTTTCAGAAGCCCCAAAGATAATTATATAGATGTAAATAAATATACTTTGGAAGACCTCTGGACTGTCCTAGTTTCCTAGTACAAGACAGGATTTTGATTTAACATGGAGGATACGACCCCTTAAAAGATGATCTGGGGCTCAGTTTGACAAGACCTGGACTGATCGAACGTCACTACCAGGACAAGAAGAGGCTGAAGACTGAATGATTTGAGAAAAGAAAGGAGTGTAGAGTTAGTGTGTTCTCTGGGGGCTGATGAGGTTTACACTGAAAAACAGCAGCTATTGTATGAATGACAGTTTTGACTGTGCACTTGCTGAACTGACGTTGGACCACTGACCCACCTCCAAGAGGAGTTTTTTTTTTTTTATCTTTCTGTAACATGAAAAGCAAGATTCACTCCAACAGACCAGTTCTCACAGCATCTCACTTAACAGACTTAGAGGATGAGTCCAACTTTGTCTTTTATTTTTCCCAGCAGCATTAAAAAAAAAAAACAACCAGAGCCAACAGCCAGTACAACACAAACTGCTAAGTGCTTCAAACGCCTCATTCTTTGACATTTTTTTTACAAACTGGCAACTGTAACAAAAAAAAAAAAAGAAGCTCACACTGAGTTTCACAGACTTCCTCCTGGAGATGAAAACAAGTTCAGCAGCAGTTCAGCAAGTGCAAAGTAGAAAGTGAGCTTTACTATGGAGCTATTTGTATACAGACAACAATGTTTGCAGTTATTCACTTGAATAGAAATGAAACTATGACCGAGGAGAAAACACTGCAGAATGAGATTGTGAGATGGAAAATGACCTTGGATAATAACTTACTGTTGTCTTATTGACCAGCAGCTCATGGACGAACAAGATGAGAAGCTGAGAGGTGGCTTTCACTACAAGAACGGTTTAATTTACTACTGAAAGGAGCTTTTAACAAAAAAAAAATTGCTGAAAAATGCCAGCAACAGCATCACCATGGCTCTGACTGAGCTTCTCGTGGCTGTCTGGCAAACAAAACAGGTGTATAATTGTAGTGAGTCGACTGAATCCCCCTTATAATGATGATATCAACAACATTATGAAGAGGGGATGTCACTGATTTGATGCTAACCTCTCCACTTGGAGACTCCCACCCTTCCCATCACTTCGGAGCAGGTTTTTGCAGGGAAAGGGCGATTTGTTTAAAAATTATAAGCCCTGAATGGAGAGCAGGAGTCCCAATCTAGCAAAAAAAATATTGATTACAATAGTATAATCCTACAATAAATCAACATGGGAAGAGTTTGCATTTTGGCGCAGTCAGTCCCGGCAGTGCTGATGGGGATGTTTAGACGGCCTGATACTTGCTCTGATTTTGGACTGGATTGGTGGGGAGGGGGGGGGTTTAGAAACAGCACGCCTCTGAAAAGACAGACCGGAGCCTTGCGCCACCCTCCTGGAGGTAAAGGAAGGAGGCAGGCATGGTCTTTCTCTTTTTTTTGTGTTGGTTTGTTCTCTTTGTCCTGGGGCAGGCTCAGTCCAGCTCTATGGGGCTGCTGTCCTCCTGGGCTTCTTCAGCAGCATCATCCTCCTCACCTGAACCCATGAGGCTGTTCAGCAAATTTCCTGCAGGATGCAACACAATGATCAGTATTGTGCAGTGCATAAAAGGCTGCAACATTTTTAAAGCTAGCATTCCTCTGTGCAGAGATCACTAGTTCAAAAAGGGGATTAAAAAAATCAGATCCATTTCAATATCATTTGTTCTTCTGGATGTCTGAACTTTCCGTATTGGCTGATATCAAGTACCAGTCTGATACCATTACATGCAAAACACACATATTATTTGTCTTGGTCCACTCACCTAGCAGTCCACCGTATGATGGAGATTGTTTGGGTGGAACTCCAAAGAAAAGCTGTCCTATTCTGTCGAGATACTTGGGAGCCAGGAATATGTCCAACAGAAGACGAGGAGGACAGAGAGACGATCGTGAAGAAGACAGGTTTCAAAATAAAAGCAAAAGACAGACAACTGTGTTTACATGAACAGAAATACTCCATGATACTATGAATAAGACTAAGGCTATAAAGAGAATAAATGTTCCCTGTACTTACTTTTAAACTTCTCCATGTTTGAATCACATGGCTTCATAACAAATGGCAAAATTCATTTGTACTTTAATCTACAGATTCTCAGAATTCCGATTTAATTTTGTTTCTGATCTATTAGCTTTTATTTTGCCTCAATTTGACAAAGCCCTGTCATTACAGTCAAATTATTCAAGCATAATACTGGTTTTCCAGCTGCAGTCAAATTACTGAGGGCCATTAATATATAATTCATTGAAGAAATAACTGAGCACAGACCAGTTTTTTTGGAACACTCACCTCATTATACATGGGGTCCCTCTTCAGGGAAGGTTGATATTGCTCACATAACACTGTGAAAACTGTTAATTTACCCCTGAAGACAAAAAAAAGAAGTACATTATTATCTTCCATCTGTTTTTCACACACAATGTCTGACCTTTAGCTGGTCAATGCTATAAAGCACTAGGGGACACCTTAGTGAGAAGTCAGCTAATGCTATCTAAATTAGCTTGTTACATGCTCACAGACCACTGAGGAAGTCTGTAGAAATACACAATAAATTAGGCATAATTTTATGACATTAAGGTCATGACTTTCTACATGTATTTATTTAAATTAATAAATAATTAAACCACAAATAATTAAATAACTTTCTTTATATAGTATATATTCCTAAGTTTTTGAGTATTACATAGAACATTTGTTCCTCACCCATCCACTGCCAGCAGCAGAAACCAGATAAAGTTTAGTAGAGGCTGGACGAAGGGAGGGCCTTTCTCTATGGACGGGTGTTTCTCTGTGTATGTGCTAAACACCACGGAAGCGCTGTTTTTGTTCTTTAAGCAGAGGAACCTGGAGGGTGGAGGTTCACAGGAGGAGAGCACAGAAATAGAAAAGGAACAGAAGATGAAGGCAAAAGGAGATGAGAGAGAAAACGTGATAGAAAGTGTGACACAGTTGATGGAGGGAGAGAGAGACAGACAGACAGAGAGAAGGAGAGACGAGAAACAGAGATCAAAGTCTTTCAAGAAGCTGCTGACGGACGGAAAATGGACACTGCTGCAGGCCAACATGATGCAGGAAGATGCATCTGCTGCTGCAAACATTTTCAGGTTAAAAGACATTTACTGCAGTCAAGCTGAGATGGTTTCAGCTATTACAATATCACTGAATCAAAAAATAATATTGGTGCTTGAAGAGACATTTCACTCACTGTAGGACGGCCTGCGCCACAAACATATCGACCTCGCTGCGGAAGCCTCGTGACGCCGAATACTCGACCAGCATCTGTGCGCAGCCCTCCCCATCAGACGAATGAAGGAAGTGATAACGAGACTCACTGTAGTTTTGCTCTGAACATACACACATAAAAAAATATTTTTAACTGATAAGATCATAGTGTTCACACAGGGACAAGGCAGCTCCCACATTGAGAACAATATCAAGGCCAACACACACACATAGCACACACACCAGTCATGCCAGACAAAAGAAGCTGGGATGTGCTGGGATGAATGAAATAAAAATGGTACATCTTTGAACTATTAACAGTCAACGTCAATGTCAATGTCAATGTGTCAATGCGTCAATGCTGAGAAAGAAGACTGTGACCTATCGTGACAGGGGTTATGCACAACACTTAGTGGTGTAAAGGCTTTCATTGAAAACAAGAGGTAGTGTTGTATTGATGCACATTCCGCAATTATGCATTGTTCTTGTGTTATACTTTTAGGCCTTATGGAAGCATGTTTATGACTATAACTGAGACTTGGTTCCTTTTATCCAAGTACCAAATACAAATACCACATGTGCTAGTTAAAGCTTCTCAACTGTTTGTTTCATGTCGGCTAATATTCAGTATTTATAATAACTTGTTATATGTGTTTGTTTTTATCCCTAACACCTCATGTATTAAAGATTAAATAATTACCTTTCCACAAGGTGACAGCCAGCAGCTGGTGTAATTTTGGGTGACCCAACTTGCCAGATCCTCCTGTGGACCATTTCAAGGCTCTGGACACAAACGCTACTCTCTCTGGGGAGTTTTGGTCCATCAGACTAAACAGCTTAGCCAGGTTCTCTGCTCAACACACAACATACACACACACACACACACAATTTTAATTTAAAATATCCTCTTGAGGCCAATCAGAAATGGATATATAATGGCTTTGAAGCCCAATTTAAAGCCCAATCCATCTCCAAATGTGATCTGTGTATGCAACCAGTCAATTATGCCTCACTACATTGATAATGAACATTTTATATCAAACAATTTAAACACTGGCACTCTCTAAAGAAATTGTTCGTAAACTTTATCTACCATGTCTCTTTTAAAAAGTTGATAAAAAATTCATGCACCCAACCCCACTATTTTTAATAAATCAGTCAAAGGGGAGGAAACTAATGACAAGGTTGAATTTTATATTTACATCTCTTAAAACCAATCTGAATCAACTAAAGGGACACAAAGTCATGGATGTAAGAGGATTCTGAAAAACAGTGACATCAAGATATTGGAAGAGGAGGAAAAGGCAGGTTAATACACGTGCTACATCAGATGAAGGACAGGCAGTCTGGTAAATTCTTGTTCTTCTTCGTTTTTTTGTTTTTTTGAAAGGCTAAAGACTTACCTAATATTTCATCTTCAACTTTTGTCTCAGATTTCTCCAACACTTCCAGTACCAGCATAGACAGGTCTGCTGCGCTGTTTTGCTTGAGATAAAAACACATCAGATGTTATTTTTAGTTTCCTACAGTTTGCTATTTTGTATGAGCACCTTGGAGGCTGAGAGAAAAGCTTTAACAATATATATTAATTCATGGTTAATTCATCATCCAACAGACTAACTGACTTCTAGCTTACTTTCAATTGCACTGACAACAGATTTTTGAACGGATATTAAGATTATGGCTTTAAATTTGACAATGCTACATGTGCAGCATTAATGTAGTGACTCTAAAATTAAAGTTATAATGCAGTCTGACTGGTAACAATCTAATGTCAACATTAGCTCTCTGAGTAAAGTTGCAAACAAGATCAATCCTACACAAAAAGTTGCATCTTATAAGCTCTGTTTAACTTACAATAACAAGCTTATAGATATGACTTAAATTTTTACATGAGAAGATCATAAATATACCCCAAAGAAGCTATTTTGAAACATGACATATTATAATCCTTTCTAGTGTGTTATCATGAAGGTGTGCACACCACACATGAAACACTTAATAAAAAAAAAACAATTAAACAGATTTCAAGTGTAGCATGTACCTGGTTATAGCTGAAAAAGAGCAGAGCACCATTGTACATCAGCTCCCTGGCCTCAGCATGTTTAGCCTGTGACATGTACCTGATGGAGGACAGTGATAGTATTAGTCATAAGATAATACTATCTGCTTGGGGGGCCCAGGATGGGCCACGTCGGTTTTACTTAAGAAACAAACAAGTTATCAATGTGGATACTGCATAACAACATTCTTGAGGACCACGGGAGAGCTGCAGTAATTTTGAGACTCCCCATCTTGCATGTATGAGAGGATTTCAGGAGTAAAAATTCAATAATTACAGTGAGTCATGACCAAAAGCAAGCCAGTGATGTAGAAGCAACATAACTCACTATGTCACATGAGTAGAGGTGTCTTTTCCTACGTTCAATTGAGAACAAATCACATTCATTAGTAAAGACTGCTGGATGCAAAACAGTCAACCTATTTTCAAGCACAGTTATTCTGATCTTTACCACGAACAACATTCAGGTTTGGAAACTGTATCGGAGCAGGTAGCTATGTATACCAGCAACTGCATGATTTTGTCTTTGATGAAAAGTAATCGAGATAATAGACCACAACTAATTCTGACTAAACCCATCCCTGATTCACCAATTAACGACTGTATAAATATATTGGGCGGTCAGCAAAAACATTTCTAGCCATCATAGATAGGACTGCGGCGGTGCAGTGTATGGCTATCAGGCTAATCTATATGCTAACACAGCTGGGCAGCTTTAACACACGTTTAGGAAAAGACAGCGGCAAATAGATTAGTTAAACAATATATTTTGTTAATTTACACATGACACATCTTTTTAAAAAACGTATTAACACAAACTTCCTCGCTGTCTCACACTGGCAGTCAAGCCAACTCAGTGTGGGTTGTATTTGCTAAACACGTAGCTAACTAGCCGTAGTTAGCAGTCCCATTTTGCGACTGTCAAGGATCGACACCACAGCTGTCCAAACAGACAGATTGAACAACGTAAGTGGGTGGGTCCACGATGGGATTCACCCAATCATAAACAGCCAAGCATAGAAGCAAGGTTGACAGTCGAATGATCTGGAACAGACAGGCCCTCAAGCCCAATGAAAATTACAACTGCACCTCCAAGAATGAACCGAGATCTTACCTAAAAAATAGAGTTCTGTACATCTGATGTGCTTCATAGTAATCCCCCTTTTCGACACTGGCTCGTAATTTTCCTTCGACCCTCTGAACACCTCCACGGTTTCTGGCACTGGAGCACCTCAGAGACTCCTGCTCCGACATGGTCGTAGCTCCGCAGCAGCGCTAGAGCCAACTGTCGACCGTAAGAAACCGGATAGCTTTAAACAAAACAGACCCTAATCGCTTGCCGTAGCCGGTATGTTGTTGTTATTAGTAACTTGTCGGAAGCACGGAGCAAGTTTATGAAACCTCGTGACATACTAAGGCAACGTGAACGTAGCATGATTAGGCTATGATGTAGTAAATATATATATATAAATTTTAAATTATATGGTTAGTGAATTTTTTTTTCATGGCTAGATCTGATGGTTTCAGGAGGTTTTTCTTAGCAGTCTCTCCTCGGGGGAAAGTATTGTTATTCATCCCTTTTTCACTGCATTCGAAATGTTGAAATACAACTCAAGTGT
Organism: Acanthurus leucopareius; assembly: GCA_029814765.1. NCBI lineage: Eukaryota > Metazoa > Chordata > Actinopteri > Acanthuriformes > Acanthuridae > Acanthurus > Acanthurus leucopareius. Next base: position 4,703,254 of record JAQMCX010000034.1, read on the forward strand.
TTGTCCCCCAAAATAATAAAGGCACAAGAGCCTACATTTGAGACAGTATGTTAACAGAAGTTTTAGTTTTCTAGCCCTAGCCCCAGTCCATTTTCAAACTGAATTCACAAGTTAGACCAACTGCACGTGAACTGACCCACAGTTGACTTTTTTTTAAGAAAATGCGCCATCTCGTCTTATTTAAAATGGTGATATAGAAATCGTTAACAGTATCCTAAAACATTTGCATGAGACCTGCTATATGCTAAAAGGCTTGTTATAAGCAAAAATGGTCAAATTCTAAGCAGCAGAGACCTATATCCTGTTTGTTGTCACAACCTCTGATAATGCTGCATGCTAAGTTTCCCATTATGCATGGCAGTACAACCATCAACCACCACAATGCAAGGTGGAAAATTCATCGAAGATATGCTCTCCCCAGACACTTCCTACAGTCACAGAAGGCTGCAGACAGACATTTCTGCCACAATCAGTACTCTTTCAAGTATTTTAGTGAGTTAAACAGAATGTATGCACACTATTTCAATAGAAAAGAAGCAACAAATCTTAAAATAGAAGTTCAAGAAGATTCAAGAAGTTTTACTCACATAATATAAGAATTACAATATGATGAATAATTTATTACTCTATCCAACATTCTTTTATAATTAAAAGCTCCCTCTTGGACAGATATTAACAATTATAAGAGATCATTGTGTTGATAATGCCCTGCTTTACCCTGACAACTGCCTGGGGCCTCAAACTAAAACAGCCCCAAACAGCTAAAGACTCTGTGTTCTCTTCTTTTGTGCTTCATATTGCATAACACATAGACAAGTTTGGACTACAGTCTTGCACCATTAAGCTATGCCGTTTTAACACAAGTAGAATGTGCCTTGGTGTTGTCTTGCAGAAAAAAGCACCAACACCTTGATGGCAGCATTTGTTGCTCCAAGATCTTTCCAAGACCATCGTTGGTTCTGCTTTTGATACCACAGCTACTATTACTGGGAATGCTGCCATCAGTAATTGTGTGACTGAAAACAAAGGCTTCAGGAGGGTCTAACCTTCCCTAACCCCTTAGTAATGTTCCCGTTGAATATATCTTTAAAGTTGATCAGACTGAAATGTAAACAGCTATGGTCCTAATAGTTGATTTTCTTCAGCTGTCTGTATGCCATACTGATGAACCAGTGGGAAAAATTGGTAGCAACAAAGAACTCAAATAAATAAAACTTTTACAAGTTTTAGCCGCAGTAAATCTGAAGTGCACAGTTTTTGAAGTGATAAGGTTCACTACGGGAACCCAAAGATGATTTTCAACACCAGGGGAACCACAGAGCAATGTTATGATGATTAGGTTCCTAGTTTCTTTGTGTCCTTTTGTACTCAACTAGCATGTGCACTGGGATGCATGTGTATGCATATGAGCGAGCAAGTCATAGGATACACATTCCTGCCAACAGTTTCACAATATTCTACTAATGAACATACCAGAAAACAACATTTACTTAGCCAGTTCATTACTTACCAGTTATATAAACACAAATATAAAACAAATATAAAAATCCATGTTTAAAAATCTTTTAATATTGTATTTTACAATTTTTTTATGAGGAAGAAAATTATCCGATCATATTTGTTTTAATGAGAAAGTCTAACTGCAAACAATATTTGTTTTCTTACCACAAGGTAAGAAACCACAAGGTGTGTTTATGTTTCTTGACTAAAAACTGTTAAAAATTAGAGACTCTGTCATAGTTAAGTAAGCTGGGTGCAACTGAGACTGCAAGAAAGTTAGATCATAAAAACACTTTAGACCTGTAAACTACTGACCTCTTGTGGCTGAAATTAGTAGAATATTTTATCACAAGGTGTTAGTAGTTCACAGGTGTACAGATCTTATTTCATATAATTTAAATTTCATACAGTCCTAGTTAAAGGTAGATATAATGTATGAAGGCTTTGGACACACAGAACAACCCACTGCTGGTCTGGTCTTTTAATGAAATTTGTTGATATAGAGAAGAATATGCATTAACACAAGACCAAACCTTACAGATTTTTGGCCAAAATAGAGCTGGAAGTATAACCTTCACTTAATTTTTTTTTTAAATCTACTTTTAATGGACATAAAGGTAAAAGAAGATAAACTTTAAGAAAGCACTGGTTCTTAAGTCTAAAGATAAACTGTTAATTCAATCAAGAAATAGATAAATTATTGAATATATTAGTCAAAAATGTAACATCCAAATTTTTATAAAATATATAACCACATATATATCCAAATTAATCAATAACAAATGAAAAAAATCATATACTTATTTATTAAAACTGTATTTCAACTCTATTCTTTTGATTTAAATATATTTTTGTATCTATTTGGAGGTTGATATACTTAATTATTTCACTGTTGAGTTTTTCCTTCCTCTCAAGATACATGTTTGTTGTTTAAACTCTGGGGGAGGATCAGGCTCAGGGCTAAATGTGTTTACTCTAATGATTTAATGACATTTCATATTGTACCATTATCAGTTCAAATATCAATATGTCCAGTATTAAATGCCTGCAAAACAACTGACATTGGCATTATGCTCAGCTTTACTTTGTGTTAACTGATAAGATATTCGCATACTTATCCTAATCTAAGATGTGTCAGCATTCACCTCAAAGAAACACTGAAGTTGCATAGGACTTGATAGCATGGAGCTGCAGACTCTTCAGGTTTTTAATATGTCAATGCCACAATTTTTACTATGAAGTTTAAGATTAGCCAGATTTTTGGTGGGAAAGAAACAATACAATCAAAACTGAATCTGAGCCTCCTTGTCAGTGTCTTCCATGTCTTTTGCTCTTGTGTAAACAGATCCTTCTGTAAGCCTTCAAGCCTGCAGGGTCTTACAGTGTACGTATTATGAGAAGGTGTTGGAGGAATATAGGAAGCAACAAAGGACATGATAACAAATTAAAATCCTGCAAAACAAACAGGAACTTGATAACAGCCTTCAAGCTAAAATATGGGACATTTTATTTTCTTCCCTATAATTGCACTTGAATTAAAAAGAGTATATTTTGAAGCATCTTTGAACCACGATTGGGCACATTCATTCCATAGGTTGAGATTTTCACAGTAGTTGAGCATTGTTTTTACATGGTTAGCTTTGTGTATGTTCCTACATCCAAGGATTTATGGATTTAATGCACATTCTTTAAATGTCGCGGGCTGTTGCGGGCCTCCGAAGCGAATTTAAACTGTTTGTGATTATAGTTCTACAAATATTCAGCTCATAATGTGAAGGCATTGGCTAAACCAGAGAAATGCAAAGAAATGTTGGCTCAGCTTTCATTTCACAATGCTTGATATATAATAATTTGGGTATAAAACTGCTAGTGTTTGAATCAAGCTAAAAAAAATCCAAAGATGAATGGGTGGAGAGCAAGATAGCATAATAGTAAATTACATTTATTAAATAAGAGAATTTGCTATTATGGCAATGGAACATCCTTACAACCAAAACATGGTGAAATATACTTATAGAAAAAACTGAACAGTTAAAGGACCAACTACAATGTTTGATAAACATCATGAACAAGATATTTTATAGCTTTTTTGTGGCTCCTTAAATATTTCCTACAGAGGTGGTATTGCCATTTCATCACAGCAGCAAAGCAACTTTATATATCAACAATAATTAAACTGTAGGAGTGTTTTCCCAACCTTGCTAAGGCCTGGGTCTCTCTGACGTTCACCCTCGAGCACATTTAGTGACATAAAATACATTGAAAAATCAAATCATGGTCCATTTATCAAATACGTTCAATAGACAATTAGACAGGTGTCATCAAGTGAGTTTAACATCGCTAATAAAAAGTATTTACAGAAAAATAATTAAAAAATATATCTGGTATGTACAGGTGCCCTCTATGTGTTAAACAAGTGATACAATAGACATTATAAAATTTAAATGTACCTTTAAATAAATTAGTAAAAACTGTAAAACATATCAGTCCAGCTGCGTTTGGATCATTTCTACTGGTGTTCTTTTATTAAGAGAAGGTATAAATGTTTGTGTCGCATTTTATCTATAACTCAGCCTCAACATAACAAATCTCTCATCATGCCTTTTACTTTTCATCACCACATTCCTACTATGCAAAATATGTGAATCAACCAATGACAAAACAGTGACTGATTCCGTGGATAGACTCAGAGACATTTACAACACTATCATAGTGTGCAAAGTTTAAATCATATCAGCTAGATAAGAATGTGGATTTTATCTGAGACTTCAGTGCTGTCTAATCATTACCAGTGCGTCAACAGAGCAAACACAAAAACTCCTTTAACAGAATAGAGCAGAGAAAACAAACATAAAGATCCAAATTCGGTGTCTCTTGGTGTCATTTACAGTCTGTGATGGGTTAGTTCATACTGACAGTGGCTCTCTCACTAGTTCTGTAGATGAGGAGGCGATGGTGGTGTCATAAATAGTGGAGAGCGACATGTCTGTCCCAGTGATTGAGGGTCTGTTGTTGCCTGGGGGGGGCTCCCTAAAAGACTGGCCATTCCTTCTGAAAGAGTTTCTGATCCCGTTGGAGAGGCGTTCAGACATGCGCCTCACAATTTGGCTGATTCCATGGTTCTTCTTCAGGCCCACATCATCCTCCAGCTCCTTAGGTGGTACTTCGATATTTCCGGTGTACCAGAAAACCCACCAGATCAGGCTTAAGAAGATTATGATGGCCCCCCCGTAGATCAACAAATCATGGATGACAAACCCTCCAAACGCTCCCACCAGGATGATTGGGACACCAATTACGTCGTGAGCCACTGCGAACCAGAACGAGCACTTGCAGCGGCCAACTCCGCCATACCTTTTCTCTTCTGGCTCGACCAGCACAGGTGTTGACATGTCGGAAGTGGAGTTCATCCAAGCCTAGAAAAGTCTGTCTTTTCCCAGAATCAATCCAGATGTGGAAAAAACCAACAGGTTCTGATAGTTGATGAACCTGCAAGACCGTCAAGTGTAATCCTCACTGACAGAAACACATGTAACAAACTGCAGTGAAAGTGGTCAAAGTACAAAGTACACAAGCAGTTATCAGTGACAATTACACTGGCTCTGTCACTGTATTGGATGTTTGAAGAGAAGAGGTTTAATCACTTGCACGTTGTTGTAATTTCCATCCTCTATTCGAGCCCCCTGGCTGTACCAACCCGCCTGTGCTTCTCTTTCAGTATGGGGATCCACACCAGCCCCATCACAACAAACAGCAGGCCTATGGACATGCAGGCTGAAGCCACGGAGCCAGATCCTTCAGTCACTCCCTGTGACTGAAGCAGGAAGAGGAGTCCACCTGCAGCAAACATCAGAGATCCCATCACCATTACAATCACGGGTTTGTGGAAGTAGGTCCAGCCTGGTTTCGCTGCAGTGCCGGATTGAGGGTCTGGACACAGGATTTGGTTCCCGGAGTCATCCAAAAATGAACTTTCTCTCATTTGTTCCATTGTCACTAAAAAAAAAGGCAATTGCCTGCTTTGTTTCTCTGCTCTGAGAAAAATTTAACACATAAATAAAGGAAACATCAGCCACCTGACATCAACAGCTCCCCAATTTTCTTTATTCCAGCCTCGAACGCTCCTGTCTGCTCAGGTATATCATCTGAATGATCAGTGCGAGTGTCTGCATGATGCATCTCTCTGTCTTCTGCCCAGTAAACCATAGACACTCTGTCTCTGTAATTCTAGATGAACCACCACACACACACACAGTGGAGGTGACTTGGATGAATAGACAGACCACAACCCACCTGTTGACAGCAATATCATCACCTCTGATTGGCTGGCCACTTAATGAACATCATACTTCTTTATACCAAATAAACTGCTATTGTAATGTGGGAAATTAATATTTCAATATTACAGACTAGTTTGTGTGCAGAATGTGTTTGGCATTGTCAATTCAAAAGATGCAATAGCTCTGATGGGTTTTGCACTTGTCTACATACCATTACTACATGCGAGCAGCAGCTGTTCAAGCCCAAGTATTATTTCACTGACAATGAGCGTGTCATCTGATACAGCAGGTGGCTATACAAGCACAACTCTGATGGCTAAACTCGCCATTGAGCAAACAGTCCTCGAGGCTAACACACTATACATGTTGGAGCCCACAAAAGGTGTATGAAAACATATTATACTCTCCATAGACTGATGAGTAATTATGAAAAAAGGCTAACTGCTTTTAAACCAAGGGTGGCAGATGTAAATAGGCAGTAAAGTTTACAGAACTTTTCAAAAAAAATTAAGGGTTCAGTCATTTTATTAAGACACAAAAGCTGAAAATTGCCATAACTGCTTGTCTGTTTATATATAGCAAGTTATTGAGCAAGATGTGTGTGACTTCCCTTTGGAGCGAGGCAGCATAGCATCCAAAACACACTGTTAATTAAACTTTGCTGGATCAAAGATGATTATGTACATCCATATTTTCTCTTCCATTCTGACAAGAGTTAGTTTTCCTCAAGAATATCTGACTTAATATTTTGTTTTGTTAGAGAAAAACTGAACCCAAAATTCCTTGCAGAATTTTTGTGTCCCACTCAACCATGTGTAAGCAAAACAGTAGGCAATGCTCCACTTTACAATGAATTAACTGTCACCTATCAAATCACTGTAAGCACTTAATTTTCCGTTTCACAAAGACATTTTGACATAGTAAGAAATTCACTGAAGTATTTTACAACAATGAATAAGGGTTGAAGCACGTGTGGCTTTACTTCTTTCAGAGCCATGCCAGTGTGTGTGATGGCTCACTGACATCTGAGCTTTTTTCATGCTGTGATAAAAATGTCTGCTCTGGAAAAGGTCTATTGTTTCCAAGCATTTAGAGTACAAAACACAGCCACAGATCATTTCAGAAAATATTTATAATATATTTCATTCAAGACAAAAAAAAAAAGAACATGTTGATCATCCTGTGAACAGTCTGGTCCTGTGTACTGTGTAAAATGTCCATGTTAAGAGGGTAAAGTGTGAAGATGCTCTGCTGAGAATCATTTCACTTTTGGCACTTTTCTTTTTACTTTGGATTCAGTCTTGTCAGCCTTCTTGGTTAGTTTGCTTGGTGCTTTTTTCCCTTTTTTTGCAACAGCAGGTTTGGGTGCTTTTGTCCCCTTCTTTGCTGGAGCAGGTTTGGGTGCTTTCTCCAGTTGTTTCTTTTTGGATGGCTTCTGCAAGAAAGAAAATTAATGAGGGTTTTTAAATTTGTGTTCAAGTATTAAAATCTTGCAGTGGTGAATGGTACTGACCTCCAGTTTAGGCTTTTTGCTGGGTGTTACTATGGGAACCAGCTGTGGGATTTCTTCCTCCTGTTCTTCCTCCTCCACTTTCTTCTTCTCTCCCTTGACAGTGGAAGCATTTTGCTTTCCTTCCTTTTTCTTGTTTTTCTTTGCCAGTTTTCTGGCCACAGCTCTCTGAAAACAAACAAGCTGTTATTTTACACTTAAGTTTCAACCAGACACAAGATCAACATCTAAAAAAAAAACTCCTTCAAACCTCTTTCTTGGAAGATTGATTAGGTTTATCTGCCTCCTCCATCTTTTCGAGGTGGCTCAGGTCTGAGGTGTAGATGGGCAGAGCCACTGATGTCTGACTCTTTAAGTGGATGAGCTTCATTATTGGTCCTTTCTGTTGGAGGAAATACAAATATAATACAGAATTAGGAAAAAAGGCCAATGTTATTTTCTGTTAGTCTGGAGATGAAATTGCTCTGGAAGAGCTCAAGCACTAAAGAAAGCTAAATAATAAAAACACTGAAATAATCTTCAGTGAATTTTCTTACTCATTAAATCAACCCTGATGAAAAACACAAGACAACCCTTTAGGCAGCTAAACTCACCATGCGTAGTTTGGCCACCACTGTTTGGACGGCAGCCTCAATGTTTTCTGTCACCTCGTCTGCTGTCATGCCAGAGTGAGCGACACGTGCCATGCTAGAATACAAGCCAATCATGTCAGACAGAAGTAACACTGTATACAGCAACAACACCGATAAAATATATATATATATATATATATATTTTTTTTTTTTTTTTAAATATGCGTTAATATGACATTAAATATAGTGTATCAAGGTTGTAGAGACAGGCTCCACATGAAGAGGAGGTCCATCTGGATTTACATTGAATCTCTATGGCACCAGCTACTGCCCATATCAAACACTACACAGAATCGACAGGGTTGCTGAGAGGTGCTATTCATCTACCAGAACATGAAAACATTTTGATAAACTAACTGTTTTGTTCACTGTTTTGTTAAAGGAATACTAATACATAATGTTTATCCTAAAGATAAAAAAGGTTAGTTTCATAAAAAGCAGGACAGTACCAAATGTCATTTTTGGACGTTTACAACTTCTGTTGATTTTTTTGTATGAAGCTACAGATGCCTGTCACTATCATCTCAACTTCTGCTTTGCATTAAATCCACAAGTTTGACCACTGGATCAGTTGAAAGCCGTAGTGAATATAATCTTTTTAATCCCATAAATTCAGAAAATAAACTGAGTTCTCCTCTCGCTAGTAAATGGTTGCATATCAGGGCAAAATCTGGCAACTCATTGTTTTTATTCCTATAGAAATCCTCAACTCTCTTGTCAGTGCAATCACCATCAGCAGCTGCCTGATGGTGTCTGTCCCACCACTGCCCATTCAGCCCACAGAACATTCAAAGCTGTACAATAGCCTGAGCAATTGAATTTTAATTTAAAATTCAAATATAAATGTTATGAAAGAAGCTTAAAACCTTCAAACTATTTGGTACAGCTCTACCAGAAAGCAGTTTCAGATTATAGAAGGGAGAAAAAGGGCAGTAGAGTGAATCTCACCAGCAGGATCCCTTGTTGGTAACCTTCAAGCTGGTGCCCTGGATGACACTCTGAATGTCTCTGGCCAGATTTTTGCTCTGCAGGTTCACACACAGCGGCTCTCTGGTAAAGACAGATAAGACAGATATGAGAATGAATCAAGTGCAGCTAAACTGCAACTCAGAAAGAAACGCATAAGTTTGAAGTACATAAATATGGTATGTACAAAAAATAATGTGTGTAGAAGATATTTTCTAACAAGACTAGTGGGAATTCATGAACATAAAGTCTTTTTTTGCTCTATTATCTGATTTTTTGAAGCTTTACATTTTATTACTACATATCATTCAATGAACACTCAAATCTATAAAACATAAGTTACTTAAACTTTTCTTTTCTTATTGAAAGTGTATTAATGAAATATAAAGTTGGACTTAGGAAATCAGACTGCTGCACAGCATAATAAAAAAGCATGCACTTACAATATCAAACAGACAACTATATCTTGGAACTGAATCCCCAATCTATCAAAACTGCTGACTAGGAGCAAACCTTTAATCTACAATTGTGCTTATAGTGCTGAGGAAACAATCAAGACCCAACAGACATCAAAACACCTCTGTTTGTATGTCTGTGTAGATTCTCATTCATCCAGGTCATGATTATCTTGACGAGTCATTAAAACAAGGCAACTGGACTATGTTGAATTTTTGGGAAGACGCTTGTTTTGAAGTGCATAAATATGCTTGAAGCTTCTTGGATGAGAAGTGAAACGTCTTCCCAAAAGTTCAACATAGTCCAGTTGCCTTATTTAATGACTCGTCAAGACCTCTGTTTGTAGTGTTTTTTCACTGAAGATATTAGGGAAATTGAGGGCAAAACTCTTGACAACCCTCATGAAAGGCCTTACCTTTTCCTCTGGTAGAAATGTTTGCCGAGGTGGGAAGGCAGGAGGCGGCGGATGCGGTCATCAGAAAGGAACATGTCAAAGTTCCCCAGCAGGCGTCTTTTTGCTTCATAAGGTTTGTACTCTGTTGTCAGGACCTTGAACGGGATGATCTACAGAATAAAGGGACACATTGTAACTCTGGCTGCAAGACAAAATACCTCGTAAGCTGAAAATTCACCTGTGGTTTCTATGACTTAGGACTCACCAGCCACTGTGGCTGATCGATCTACTCTGCTATCATGAATTTGGATAATACATATTATAATTAATTGTACATGTCTCCATGCTGAACAATGTGTATGTAGAGACAGGCAGATACCTCAGTGACGTTTGTGACTCCCTTCACCTCCAGCAGCTTCTTATAAAACCTCTGAGTCTGTTCTGAGGTCATTTTGGGCTCATCTCTGGTGAAAAGGCAAACCTCATCTGTGTCAGACCGCTGACCATGGGGCAAGGGACTGGGAGCGAGATGTAATTTTCTTATTAGTTAAGTAGGTTGACAGGAGAGTAAACAACTGCTACAGATTACAGTCACAGATCAGACTTTACAAAAGCCTTATGTTCCTCTCTGGTAAACTCACATGCGGATGGTCTGTGCCTCTTTTGGGATCTTCCACAATGTGAAGAGCAGGCTGATCTGCTGAGTCTCGTCCAGGAACAGGGATTCACGGGTCGACTTTGTTTTCAAGAAAGCCTGCAAGGCTTGGACGGCCTTTTTCACCTGGCAGAGACATCAATTCCACTGTTTTACCGGGTATACAAACACACAGAAAAACTACTGCTTTTTTTCTTTGCTCTATGGATCCAAATTTGTTACGTTTCCACTGTGAATCAACGTTAGCTTCGATGCTACACAAGTCAGCAAGAAGACACTCTAGCTTATTCTATTTTACAGCCGCGGTCGATTTATGACAAAATTCTTTATCACAGTCATGTAAACGTTTAGTTACCATCATGCTGTTTACAAAAAGTTGAAAAACATTGGAGTTTCATGGCAGTTTTTACCTGTGCCCGGTCTAAGACAACCTTACTTTCCTCAGCCATGCTGTCCGCTTCACGTGCAAACTGATGCCACGCATGCGCATTCGGCTTAAACTACGTCACATACAACAAAACTTTATTTATACAACTTTTAGCAGTCATGGGAGAATATTCGCCTTTAAAGAAGAATTTCAAATTAAGCTGAAAAGAAAAAATATGTAAGGATATTTTAGCTTTAGTATGAAGGTTTAATAAACGAAAGTCGTGAAATGATCATTTATAAAACTCTAAAATAAATTAAAAATATAGGGCAGCCTACAAGGGTAAAAAAGTAGCAGCTTTTTATTCTGAATTTTCAGGTGTGGACAAAATCAGCAATACATCCAATTTCACTGATATTAGTATACCTAAATCATCAGACAATAGGACACCTCATTAGTACTGATATATTGGTGCTTTCACTGTTAAACAGGAAATTTCAGCAGGTGCTATTAGTACACACTTGATATTGATTTTCCCATCCCAAATGAGAGTATTTTTAAAGGAAAACAAAACACCTCTCTGTTGCAGCTTGATTTATTTTCATTTTTGATTATGTTACAGCCGTGTGCCTGTTTGTTTGGGTGTGTGTTTATTTATGGTTCATCAGAACAGTATGGGAGCTCAATCCAATTTAACCATCTCAGGTGGAGAGAGACCAAATTAAAAAATTTTGGTACAGCAATCCTTACAACCAAATAAAATGTCCATTGGATTCCTAATCCCACTCTTAAAAAGGGAGCTGAATTTTGCAAATTATACAGGCTAACTCTGGTCTTTTGCAGGATATGAAATCTTTCTGTAGTTTTTCTATCTCTTTTCCCCAATCTCAACAACACTGCATCCATCTCCATTCTAAAAACCAATGGCATGGCCAGCCAACAGCGCGGTCAGCTGTGGGAGTAAAGAAGGGGGACATGTAGCTACATTAGTGGCATAGCTGAGCTCTCAATATGAGAAAGCTGACAAACTGGACTTGGTCTCTCATTTCATATTGTTCATCAGAAAAATTGGTTCAGTCTTGTTTTCTTCATTTGATGCAATTTTATTCTCTTTCTTCACTCCTTGTTCCTTGTCGTTGTTCTCCTCTTCAGCATAGTTGTGAGTAAAGAGAGAGTAGCTGTTTGGGTCGGCTCTAGCAGCGTTTCTCCGGTAACGAGTGGAAGAACTCCATGCATGCTGCCACTGTTGCATTTAGTCCTTTTCTGGCACCAGCTTCAGCACTTTGCCGATGGCGATAGTTTTCCCTGGGGGGAGGGGTGTACAAAGAAAGATGAAGGACAAAAAGGCGATTTAAGATTTCTGCTCATATTGCTGCAGAAGTGAGACAGATATGCACACAATCAAATAAATTCATTCATTCTTAAATCGTTGTCTTTGCTGTACCGTCTTTGTCTGTAAAAAATGTGTATAATCTTTGGGTTAAACACATCAATTTCATGGAGACACTCAGTGCCCTCACCTTCATCTCTCAGTGTAAATCGTCCCATCTGAGGGAAATCTTTGAAGGTCTCTAAGCAGATGACTCCTGCTGCTCGAAGCCTGGCAATACACACCTGGTCCTGCTTAACAAAGCGTGGCCGAGTTTTGCTCTTCTCTCCTGTCTTCTTGTCCACAAGACAGATTAAGGCCTGCAGTTGGGATTTAAAGAGTTGAACCACAGCTCAGTAAGGCATGAAGATGACTTAAAGCTACAAATAGTTTATCAAATACAATAACTTATAAAAACAAACAAGTTGGAAAGCAAAACTGTAACCTACTGTGATTTGCACTTCTTCAATGCAGGTGTGGATGTGAAGGACTGCATTGTAACCAGGACAAATGATTGATTTGTGCTCAATAATGACGATCTGAAATAGAAGGAGCAAAATTGCAAAGTTTATTTTAGAGATTTTTGAGAAAGAAATCACGACAAGGTAAATTGAAAGCAGGATAAATGAGTATAAATATTATTTTATTATTCTTTCAGTGTATTAAATATAAGAGTGTAAGGAGTGTAAGAGAGTTTTTCTGTTACCATTAAATGAAACACACGAGAGCTAATCAAGTCTGTAGCTGCCTGAATCTTCAATCTGAAGAGTTTCAAAGTCTCACCAAATTTTATGACTGCAAAAGTTATGTCCACATTAAGGACATTGATGCCAGCAGGCAGCGACTTTGCTCATAATCTGTCATTACCTGTGCGTCAAAGGTGCGACCAGAATGGCAGAGGTTGTCAGGGCTACAGAGAATAAAACCAGGGAGGATTTCTTCCTCTTCGATGCCCTTCAGCCTCAGCTTCAGATTCTCTCCAGGACCTGCGTCATCTGTCTCCACATCGTCGCTCAAGAGGCTCAATACCTCCACTGTGTGCTGCAATATGCACACACAGACAATTCTTTGTAAAAACTTATAATAAACGGCTCAAGTAAAAAAAATCTACTGCCATGTCGAAATAGGATACATGGCTGATGTTCAAATAATGACTAAATCCTTTGTGTTACAGGCAGTGTGTAATTTGTACATCATGAGGTCCTGGAACACAGAGAGTTTGCTGTTCAAGCGGGTCAGGGAGGAGAAAAAAAAGAAAGCACTGAAAAAATCCACAGTACCTGAACATGCCTAACTGCTCGCTGTTGAAGCTAAAAATCAGCTATAAACTGTTACTAGCTGTATACAGTTTACAGGCAGCTCCCTCTCTAACAGTGTCCCTCTATGTCAGTCCCTGTCACCACATGAAACAACAGTCTAAGAAAATTAGTGACATGTTCTGTCTATCTGTCCCTGTTCATCAATCTTATTCACTCTGTTTCAGTACTATGGACAGAGCCCCACCCACACAGACGTCCTAATTCATTCAAACTCATTTTGCCATATCACAGCACAAACTCCCAATTGCTAAGACGGGGGTTTACAATGATTTTAATAGACATTTTGACAATATTGTCCTCGTTGCTAAATTTAGCTCATGTTACATGCACAAAACACACATCTCTCTCTCTCTCTCTCTCTCTCTTTTAAAAGCAAATTTGAACTGCATGCAAAACAGCCAGTTTGTTTATGAGTAACTTCAATGAACTTGCGATTCAAAAAGTATCAAAGCAGATAAACATAGCGATTGACCAGATCTAAACAAATAGGTGTCAGTCCTGATGTGGGAGGTACCAGAGTCTGCTCCTGCATGCTCCAGAACAAATTAAGCCTGGTTGCACATTCTTTTCATTTAGACTGCCGTACTTTTAATACAATAATGAGGCCTTGAAATTATTTCTAGCAGTAGGTTTCTTGATCCCTTGGGAGAAAGAGGAAAGTCATACAGAGGATTTCTTACCCTGTTTGGCATCATGACCAGCTGCTGGGCTTTGCTGATGGATCCGGACTCCAACTTCCCGAGGATAACTGTGCCCATGTCCTGCAAGCACACACACAAACATATGTTGAGTGGTACAAAAGCAAATCAGTTTAAGCAGCAGGGTGCAAAAATAATTCCTCTGTCCACCAGTCAAGGGGCCAGTGGCTGTTTAAACTTTACCAGCCACTCAACAGATTTTTCTACAAGCCACTTGCATAAGCAGCAACCTTTGAACATACTGTAGCATAAAATGTCTTAAAAATATTTATAAATAAAATAAAATAAACTCGTAAGACTCTGTATATAAAGGTTTTTTAAGAAATTAGACAAAAAGGAGTGAAAAAGATTATGCATCTTGATTTATGAGTGCAAAGCACATGGCTGCATTGTGTTAATAGAATATGATATTACAATGAAAACTACTGCACTCTTGAAAATACAAAAACAAAACAAAAAAAACTGTGTATATATAGGAATTTTATTCAAATAAACTATTTTGAGTATATCTGTCTGTATAACTGACCAAGTCATAAAATTATTAAGAGAAGAATATTAATCTTCTCGTGTGTTTCTCAGCAAATTATTGAAAAAGTGCATTTCCCCAAATGTGGAGCTACTCCTTTAACCGTGCATTCAGTTCAGGAATCTGACTGTCAATACAGTGTTTTGAGAAACACTGAATAAATCATTGAGATTATTGATAAATTCTGAAATCAATAAAGTACTTTACCTTTACTTTTAATTAGTGCTACCTTATTAGTCTCCTATAAACTTATCACTTCAGCATTACGATAGACACAACATATGCCTAGCAAAACATGGGCTTAACTTCAGCGAGCATGTAAACATGAATAAATAATGATTGTTGACAATCATGACTTTCAGTGCCAAAATTTTTTTTTTTTCCCCACAGCTGTGTCAATCAGCTAAAAACTTGGCTGGGCCATTGGTATTCAGCACCCAGTTAACTGAACCATAATCCCCTTACATCAGGAGAACACTAGATGAGACTACTTAATCATATAACCACTACATAAGGCTCTTATGCAATCACAGAGGGAGAGAGGGAGAGAGGAGTATTTAAACAACTTAAGAACAAAGGAATAAGAGAAACAAAAAATATAACGTGAAGAAAGAAAAGAATGGAGGATTCATTTCTGCACGCCTGAAAAGCTCTGAAATAACTTATAGAAGAGTGGCCATGTTGTGGTTGCATTACATGTGTGTAAGGATGCTAGGGAGTAAGCATAAAAAGAAAAAAAAAATTTTGGCACGCAAACCAGAGGAATTTTATGCCCACTCATCTGCAGAGGAAAGTGGACTAGAGAAGATAAAGCTGCCACAGATTCAGACCTGCCAACCTTGGAAAAATATTTTCACAATATTATAATCAAGTTATCAAAAATATATATCCTCTATGAAAAAAACAGTAAAATCTAATTTTCTTGAGGAGAAATAAATTATTAACTGAAGCTGTGTAAAATGGCGCATCATTATGGCCATGGCTCCTGATATTTTGCTTCAGGAGAAAAGATCTCCTTTTTGTAGGTCTGATGTTCTCTCCTCGTCAGTATTTCCATCACCTGACGTCATGATTATTAGGTTACACCAATCATACTCACTTGAGGAACAAACCAGCCAGAGTTAAGAGGAGGAAGGACAGGAATAAAATGCTGCAGTTTCTTGAAATGACATTATGTATTCGTCAATCAGGATCATCCCTGCTTAATTTTTGGTGAAAGTAGAAAGCAGTACCACTCTTCTTCTTCTTCTTCTGCTTCTCAGCAGGCTGCACTTCTGCCTTCTGCTCTTAGACTCAAGTACTGCACATGCACATTTGTGCTGAGAAACGTCACCTGCTTTTTGCAGGACTTAGGAGTGACAAACAAGCAGCATACTTTGATGTCAATATGCTTACATGCTACGCAGAATGTGTACAGGTTGGCAGGTCTGCAAATTTCTGTTTTACTTTCTTTAGAAAGAGAATTAATAGCACTGAGCTGCTCACCTTGTACTTGTCTACGATAGGTAGTCTGACTGGTCCATCGCTGGATCTGGTGAAGTTTGGCAAACTATCCAGATGGGCAATAAATGGCAAACCCCTGATAAGGAACAAAACAAAACTATCAACAATCATAATCATAAATAATCCACTTTCCTGTCATGGGTGATTTGTGACATGACTCTTGCTACAAGTGCAGATTCCTTTTTTTAAAATTCTCATCAGTCATCATCTGAATATACTTACTACTCATCAAATCATGAACATAATTACAAAATTAACCAAGTTTATCTTTGCTTATTCCAATGCACCTGTAAATAATACATGTCACCAAGAATTATCTCAAATTCCTTATTTACAGTTGGTCAATAATCATCTCTAACATGTCTTTGATGCATATTAATATATTTATTAGGTCAGACTATAAGGCCTGTGTCACTAAGAGAAATGAGGCATGAGGTGTTGATAGGTGGCTTTATTTGACACGATCACTACAAATGAAAGGCAGACGTTGAAGTGATAACCTGTTTAGGAAGCAGTCCCTACAGTACAAAGCCACATCTTCAGGGAAAAATATGTTCCATTATAAAGACAGATGCCAAGACTGATATCACCGTGTGTCAACATGGTGTCAGTGCCACTACTGTGTAAAAAAGGTACACCAGAGCTCTCCAACTGATTTTGAAATAAAATTAAAATTGTGCCATTAAATAAAGGTGATGCTAATGTAGCAAAAAACAAAAAACAGAAAGTGCTGGCAGCTAAAAATGATAATCTGACTTAACTTAAAAATAAATTCATATAACACTAGACTACTTAAGATAAGGAGGATTTTCTATAATTTATAGTTACTGGACTTTTTTGCATTTACAAAGTGCTTCTCTTGTCTTTTGTCTACCCAAAGTGCTTTACAACACAAGTCAGCATCCACCTGTTCACAATACTTACAGCAGGTGACTACAAAGTACCAACCTGCTCACCTGGAACTCACACACACACACATTTACAGACCAATGAAAGAGTCATTAGGAGCAATTTGGGGTTCAGTATCTTGCCCAAGGATACTTCCACATGCAGACTGGAGGAGTCTGGAGGGGTCAGGGATTGAACCACCAACCTCTACCTCTTGAACTACAGCCACATATAACAAAGCATCATTGTTCAAGCATGATGAGTGTGTGCAGCATAGTTGAGCCTCTGGTAAATAAAGGCTTAAGAAGATGACTTTACATCCAGTTACAGCATCTAAAAATGACCCTGTGGACAGTAGTTAATACTGAACTACCATAGAAACTCATTGACAGAGCCCACTTACGTGTACCAGGGGCACTCAGGTACGGGGTCCTTGAGGTTGGCACCTGTGAGTCCAGAGCAAGGCATGAAGTGGATGTCTTTCTTGGGGTTGAAGCCAACCTTCTTTAAAAATGGCACCAGCTTCTCCTTACACTCTTCATACCTACAGGGAAGCAGTGAATACATGGGATGATATATTAACAAATGCAATAAAGTCAGGAATTGTTGCAGCAGGATCAATAATATTGCTCATAATTCACTTAACGACAATATTTGGCACCAATTTGCCATATATTTATGCTTGCCTACTTTAACACTGAATAGTAGTGAGGAAATGCCACTGATAAAGCATAAAAGCCAATAAATGTCAAGTCAGTTTTATTTACACCGTGCCAAGTCACAACATTAGTTGTCTTAAGACACTTGACGTATATAATATGTCCAGACCACACTCCGTAACTTGATTTACTGGAAACACCTTAGGTCTATTTTTCACTCAGTTCCCGCTCACCTCTCTAAGCTCCAGTTGACAGTGGGGTCATCCATCTTGTTGATCAGGACAATGAGATGCTTGACTCCTGCTGTTTTAGCCAGCATGGCATGTTCCCGCGTCTGTCCGCCCTTCTCAAAGCCCGTCTCAAACTCCCCCTTCCTGGCTGAAATCACCTGATATGAAGGATGCAGAGCTAATTCAAACATTTAGAAAAGTGTTGTCTCCTTTATATTAATTCTGTGAACTCATTATATATTACAATATAATAAAGATGGACGGTGGAAAATGGACAATGCTGCTGAGGTGATTTGGGAAGTTTCTATGGATGTTTGTGTATAATATATCCTGAACTGTAGCTCTTACCACTGGAGTAACTGACTAATGAGTGATCACAGTGTGTTTAAAAAATGCTTTAAGAGTCACTTCGTGCCAGTACAGAATTTCCTCTGTGTCTCTGAGGTTTAGGGATGTTTGTATTTCCACGTCCGTCTCACCAGGACTGCCAGGTCAGCTTGTGACGCTCCACCAATCATGTTGGGGACAAAGCTCTTGTGTCCGGGGGCATCCAGGATGGTGAAATGCTTTTTCTCAGTCTCAAAGTAAGCCCTCCCAACCTCGACAGTCTTCCCCTTGTCTCTCTCCTCCTGGTTTGTGTCCAGAGCCCACGACAGGTACCTGCAACAAGCACGCTTATCTATTATTTAATGTTTTACCAAACTGTTCGAATTACTGCACCTTGGGCAAACAAGTCATTGAAGCAAACACGAAAAATAAAAGCATGCTGGTTTTAGGGAAAAAAAAGGAAATGTTAGGAGAGAGTTTTATGAGAGAAAGTACACCGATCATCAGCTGTTGTGCAGAATCCATCATTTACTCTTCAACAAGTCTGACTCTCAACCACAGCTTAAGTCTTTCTCACCATGTCTCTCTGTTCTTTTCTTTTGCTTCTCTTTCATATTTTTCCAGGGTTCGCTTGTCCACCATACCAGTTAAGTACCTAACAACAAGAACAAAAAAGATATGGAGAGTTGACAAAACAGGCAACGATGTGAGTGACATATTTATTTTATCTGCTGCATTGTGGTAGCAAAAGTGAGAATGAGGCTCAAACTGAAAACTAAAGCCTTTGTACCACCTGTAGCCACCTGTTGCACTGGCAGCCGTAGCGACAATTATTTATACATTGCAGCTATTACAGATTGTGCAACACAGTGCACAAGTATGGTTTTTCTGCCAACAAGAAGCACTTTCATTTTCTGAGATTAAATACAGGTCAGGCAAGGCAACTTTATGTTTTAGACACAAGGCAATTCAAATTTCTTTGCAAAGGCTAGGAATACATGAAATATTTATAACAATAAGAAAACTGCAAGAAAATCGCATAAAGAAGACAATTTGACAAAAGTTAAGATCTTAGAAAGCTAAAGATAAAAAGGAAAGGTGTTGGGAAGCTTAAATGAGCTGACAGCTGTAGGGAACCTCATGCATACAGGAAGCTTGTTTCACAGATAAGGTGCATAGAAACTAAAAGCTGCATTATCTTGCTTGTTTTGATCCTGGGAACACTGAGTAAAACCTGTCCCACATGACCTGAAAGGTCTGGATGCTTCGTAACATATGAGCAAATCAGTGGTGTATTTAGCCCTGAGACCATTTAGTGCTTTTATAGACAAGTAATAGGATTTTAAAATCTATCCTTTGACACACAGGAAGCAAGTGCAGTGACTTAAGCAACAGAGTAATGTGCCCCACTTTCTTGGTGTTAGTCAGGACTCTGGTGACAGCATTCTGGATAAGCTGCAGCTGTCTGATTGATTTTTTTCACTAAGACCTGTCAAGACAACATTAGTGGTCTAGCCTGCTGAAAATAAACGCGTGAACAACTTTCCACTATCTTGTTTAGACAGAAATCATTTATTGCAATGTTTTTAAGATGGTACTAGTCTTATTTTGTAATTGTCTAAGGCTTGGGCATACATGCAGCAACGCATGTCTGCAGACAGCTGCAAGATTCTTCTAATCCCATTCATTCTACAACTACGCTTCCTAGTTATTCTGGTGTTACACGCATGCGCAACCCCATCATGCCATTCTAGTTGGTGATCTGCCAACTGCTATAAAAATTAGGAAAAGGACATATCATCATATATATATGTGTGTGTGTGTGTGTGTATATATATATATATATATATATATATATACACACACACACACACACACACACACACATATATATGTGGGTAACCTCCCTGACCTCCTTAACCTCTCTTCAAAACCAGCATGAATTTTGTTTTTTTCTTCTTCTGTCTCTCAGTAAACGAGTTAGAGCTGCATACTACTAGATCATGTCAATTCAGTACATTTGTTACAGTATGCATCTGGTCCATATGGTCAAAACTTTGTGGCAGGGACCCTGAAAGGGACCCTCTTGGACTCAGGCAAATGATGACACTTATGTCATGCCAATCATTGAGGACCTTTGCAGACACATGGACATGGAAACTATGAATTGGCCTTTAAGTGGCTGTTGAATTTTAAGTCTATAATTACAACAAAAAGTCAGACTTCATTAGTAAAATCTAATGTCAAAGGTTTGAGGTGAGCAGTGCCTTTATTCTTTCTTCTTTAGGGCAAAACATTTATTTCAGTTTTTTGATATCAGTTGTTGAAAAGTCTGGGATATCTTTTAATTCACTTATGTTAAAGCAAAAAGAATGCAAAATATCTTCAAGAAATACTTAAATACTTCATATTAAACTTGGATTTTTTGATCAGCCAACACTGAATGTGAAAAACGTATTACTCACATGATCTGTCCTCCAATAGTTGATTTACCAGCATCTGACAGACAGAAATAAGTGTAAAAATTATGACGGAAAACTTCTATGATGTTCCTGAGATTAATTATTAAAAGCACACACGAATGACACGCACCCACGTGACCAATGAAGACCACGTTCACATGTTCTTTCTTGGGTGCATCTGGTGGTGCTGAAACCACTTTGGGCAAGGTAATCTCCTCCTCTTCCTCCTCCATCATCTCCTCATCATCTTTCCTTGCAGCGCCCTCCTCACAGGCTCCTCCTGAACCCAGGTCCTCCTGTCCTCCGCCTCCTCCATCTCCCCCCGGCTCCTCTTTCTGCTCCCACGTCTCTTCCTCTGTGGTCATGTCTGCCTCTGTGCTTCCATTCTCAACAGGAGCTGGAACCATAGACATTTACACCACCTGTTATTTCTCTGTAATGTCTAGCTGCTTTAGACAACGCACAGCTTGGGAGGAGGAGGAACTATTTAATGATGTAACAAGCTTTCTGTCTGGAATGAAAACCTGCAGACCGACCACCACTGAATCCTGACTGATCTGAATCATGGACCTTCAATCAAGCTGCGACATTTTCGCCAGTTTTATGTTTGTACCAAACTTTAATAATTTTCCCACATTTGCACAAAAATTTGGAAGGAGATCCTGTCTTGCACACTTCTAACACACACAGAAAAAATGAGAGCTTCAAAGATATAACTGCACTTATTAGAGTCATTTTATACATTTGGTTCTCGCCCACTGTTATCATTCATATGCTCTATTTTGGAGATAATGTTCCTTTGGTGTGTCATTATTGGTAATTATCATGCATTATGAATGTCTCTTTGTTGTATTTTAGTTTTATCTTGATTCTAAGGAACTCACTGTTAAACTGCCTCTACCAGCTTTTGCAGTGTGTAACTTTGATTATAAATAATTTTGAGTGAAATAAACACCTCTGTAGTCACAACAGCCGCTCACTCACTGTCAATTGATGGATCCAGCATGGATGTCTCTGACATTTATCAGAAATAAAAATCTTCACTGCTGCAAATGACAGTAGCATTTGATTTTTGACATCTGGAGCTGTGAATCTTAAATCCACGTGTGTTGTGTCTGTGATATAAAAAACCTCAAGGGTCATCTTCCCTCACAGATAATCTGGAAAGCACTGCATGGCTACACTGTGTGTGGTCTGCAGTTCATCATTCATTAGTCCTGTTCACTTGTTATAAACACCATCGGCGCAATGTTCTGCCGAGCAAACAAATACAAGTCAAACAATTTCTTTTCTTTTTTCTTTTTTTTTTGCAAGAGTACAGAGAAATCTGCTGAGCCCTGCACAAGAAGCATCTTCCCATGGCAACACACAAATAAGCCTTCCCATTTCCGTAACTATGAAATTATGCAGCCCAGCAGTCATGTACAATGCCTATTTTCTTCTCAACCCTCGTCGTTTATAATCAGTCTGTGAGATGCCGCTGCTGGCAACTCAGAAAAACCAAACCCTGCCTTGACTCTGTCAACAATCTCATCATTCTGCAATCATAATGTTTTTCTTTCAGAGATGTTTGAAGCAAAATGCATCTCCATGAATATGTAGTCTGTAGGTGAATGTAAATGTGAAAAGGACAGGTTTCTCCAGTCAACATTCACTGTCTGTCTCTCATATGCAAGACATCTGATCGTTTTGTTATGCCTGCATTTGTCACTCACTCTGCTACAGCTGCAGTGCTCCACCACTCTATTAAAAACAAAAACACCACCATTCTCTGTAACTTGAGCAGTGCACCATTATCCAGGGTCAGACAAAAATGTGAATGAATCTGACTTGGGGTAACTAAAACCAATCAGCACAAAGTTCTGAATTTTTCTACATTCAAATTGCTTTAACACACTGAGGACCAAGGCCTTGGACATGCAGCACTTGACACATATCGCAGTGTAAGCCAAAGGGACTTCTATTTCAGGCATTGACAAGTTAAGTTGCATCATATCAAACCTCATGTAACCCCATGCACATGGGTTCACCAATGCCAGCAATCCAAAAATGGCTCAGTAAGTGATTCCACAAGCAGGAATTCAAACATGAGCATACAAGCTTATATATTTTGCATGAGATTTGGAGGTAATATTCACACCTGCACCTGTGTATAATCACATCTGTCCTATGAGGATGACAGCCTTTGAACTAATCAGTAACTTAAAAACCTGAACATGCAGTGCACGCAAGAAGCTGTGGGTGCATACCGACTGACTCTGCCACCTCCATGCTGGTAACTGGATCAGGGGCACCTTTAAAGAGAGAAAACGGCATGTTAAACTTTTATAAATATTTTTTGACAAGGGTCGTCGCCTGTTACGGTTTGTTGTGACTGTTACTGCGTTATAAATAAGCCACTGTACTATTACAACACATGACTAACACTCAAGCCGACTTGTTGATTAGTTAGTGGAAATAACTGGCACTGGCTGGACTGAGCACAGCGAGTCGCAGTCAGGAAGGCTAACATTTAACTTAGCTGAATTAGCAAGCAAGCTAGCAAGTAAAGCTAACTTCCAACCAGCTGTCTGGCATTCACCTACCGTCTGTGGCCGGCATTTCCACGGCGCTGGCTTGAAGGAAGCTAGGTACAAACACCGGGGCGTTAACATTGGGGACAAACGGCTTGGCATTGACGTTGAGGGCGGCGAAGGCGGACGGGAGCCCCGACGCGGCAGCCGGGGCCTCGGCATCCTCCTCCAGCTCCCACGAATCCGGGGCTGTGTCTCTCGGTTCCATCGCTCCTCTCTCCAGAGTTGACAAGCGCTCCACTACCAGGGAAGGTGGATGATTTTATGGTCCTATCAAAACGCGTTCAGTTGTTGGTGTGTTTTAGACTCTTAGCAGCACGTTTGGTAAAGTTCCCATTGCTTTGTTAAGCCTTGCTTTTGCAAGCATATGGATCCCGTATCCGACGAGAAGTGGTGTACAGTCGCTGCGCGCCCTGCCACCACCGCTAGAGGCCAGCACCGGACTTGTGCTTACTGTGCCGTTATGTTACTTTCATCTTTAAATTTATCTTTAAAATCGAAGGTACTGGAACAAACTCACTGTGATAAAGGTATAAAGTAGATAACAGACCTCTTGAAACTTTTTATTGTTTATTTTAACATCTCTGAAACACAGGAGAAACACCACAAAGTGTATAAATAGAATAAATTAATCAAAAGAAGCATATTGCAGGGCAGTCGGTGTAATTTTAAGTTACATAGTTAAAAAAGTAATAAATAATTCAGTAAAGTACCTAAAAACCTTAAATTGACAGTAGTGGAAAACTGTGCTAACATGTTTCTCTTCCTTTTATCCTTCACTCTTTGGCATCAGTAACTCCTCCACCAGAGATGGCAAAAGTGGCCTCATTCTCAGGCATATCGGGACTAAAAGAAATCAAGGAGAGATAAATAAGTAGAGCAAATGTGAGTCCCAAGTGTTTTATTTGCTGAAATTAATTCTAAGTCTGTTGTCACAGAGACTTCTCAGGCCAGATCCAAGCCCTTAATAATCAAGTGAAGGAACTGCATTTAATTCTACTCTAACACCCTACAACATTTTTTCAATGCTGGTACAAAGACAGATTCATTTAAAAGTCAGAAGTCTTCAATACACAAATCATAAGATTAATAGGAGGTGGAATATTACTTAAGGACACACAAATAGTAAAATTTAAAATATAGTCAAGACCCTTTCAAGCGTTAGGTGTGGTGATATGACAAACAAAAAATAACACGATATGTAGAAGACTTTGCTCTAATTCACAACATCTATTCTAGTAATGAAAATTACACCTCGGTTTCGCTGATATTTATCTCACTTGACCACATAGTAAAACTTTAGCAGTCATTTGCAGCTCATATTCTAAGGTATTTTTATTAATTCCATAGTTTCACCATAGTTTCACACAAAATCATGTGAATTATAACAAACTGAATTAAAAAAACTTGCAATATGATTATTATAGATAGAAACTTCCAAATGACTACCTGTCAAATATTTTGGCAATTCTTATCTCTCCTCTGCCTTT
Organism: Acanthurus leucopareius; assembly: GCA_029814765.1. Taxonomy (NCBI): domain Eukaryota; kingdom Metazoa; phylum Chordata; class Actinopteri; order Acanthuriformes; family Acanthuridae; genus Acanthurus; species Acanthurus leucopareius. The sequence goes on from JAQMCX010000034.1 coordinate 4,728,058, forward strand.
TCTCAAACTGATCCGTGTGGTGGAAGCATGAGCCAGGATATGCCCACCAATTGGCTTCTTGGGATCAGCTTGAAACCTTAAACAGGGACAAAGATAAAAATAATTTAAAAAAACATCTTATCACAAAATGTTGCACCCAGTGTCAGCATCAAAAGAGAAATTATAACAAAAAACATGTCCATATGGTTCGGAATGAGGGAATTTTCCATCTCTTACGTCATTCCTGCGCCAGGATCAGCTGTCATTTGGTTGGTGACAAACACTGCTACATTGTACTCTAAAAAAAAAACATAAACGAGAGTCAATCAGATACATGGACCAAATCCAAAAATGATAGTCATTACTCTTTTATACACTGACACCACCATGCCAGATGAGATATATGGCTGATATCTGTGGTTTTCACATTAATGCACATCTGGTCCTCCTAGTTCAGACCTTCAGAGATCTTCTGCAGCCTGGAAAGCATCTGGGCCAGTTTCTGCTGCCGCTCTGCCAGCTCTCCTCGGCCAGAGAAGTCCACTCTAAACAGAGCCATGATGGAGTCAATGATCTGACAGGGAGGGGAGGACAAGGAGACTGAATGAAGGTGAAAGCCAGGAAGGTTTCCCTGAAACCAACAGATTATAAAAATGTAAAACATGTTTTTGGAATTTATTCTTTTATTCACCAACAACTTGAATACTCCTCCTTCCTCATGGAATTTGGCTGCAACAAAGTCCAACAGCTCCATCTGATGTTCACCTGAGGAACAAGAAAGACAAAAGTTATATACACCAAAATCTTATAACCCTAACAGATAACAGTGTTTCAGTACATTTCAATAGACTGCTCTGCTTTTCTACACCACAAATGTGTCAGTGTTTTGTGGTCTAAATGCACGGTGGTCATACTGGTGTAGGCTCGGGCATAAAGCACATTGTCCAGAACAGCATCATGGTCCACATTAAACCTGTCAGCAATGTCTTTTAGTCTGTCTGGACGACTGGAACCAGACAGGTAGGAGTAAAGGATAATGTAAAAGAATAAAAATGGAAGAAAACAAAGTGATACAAGCATGGACAGTCATTGTGTATTCATATCATTACATCTACTGAAGACGTATCTCACACAATCAGCACAGGGCAGGATGTCGTGTATGACAACAACAAAAAACACAATTCTATGTGAAGTCTGAGACAAAGTCTGTTTGGAATTTAAGCATCAACAAGACGGCACGTCATATGTTGTACGGTTGTTTATATCATTGTAAGGATACAAGGTGTTCTCTGTGTCAATGAAGATGACTTTCCCGCCTGAGTAGCCATCTTCACCTGGCAGCTGAGCAGCGACTGATGAAACAACAACAGAGTCTCTTTTATTCTGTTTATTTGACTGTTGACACTGTTTTACTGTTTTTTCATAGGGCTGCTTACTCACCACAGAGTGTGTGAGACAGCTGAGTCTTCCCTGTGCGGAACTCTGTGGAATAAGAGTTAAGAGTTAAGAGTTTTGAGCCGGTGTAGCAATTATGAAGGATATTTAAATCCTGTAATAATTCACAGTATATTTAACTGTTGGATAAATTTACTTACCTCCAAAAGCCTCGGTGATAGCCATACTCTCAATTCCTCCACCCAAAAGTTTACTGCGGAAAGGAAAGGTACACTTCTTAATATCTGTGTTGTGAACACTTCTGTGTTCAGAAAAACTACACTTTTATTTTGATTCACTTTGTAACATTATCTGTTGGCTGATCTTAATGTTTGCCAGACACTTTATTATTTATCCAGCTAAATGGATTTTATGGTATAAGTGAAACTCCAGACATCATCTGAAGTGTCAGCTTATCTGGTAAAATCAAATAATTTGTTCCTTGACACTGATTATGTGACAATATTTTGGCTATCATTATTGGTGGTCGAGTAAAACAATCATAACGATAATGTGGATTAAAATACTGATCAAATAGAGGCGTTCTTTATTCATTTTATTTTGCTAGAAATGTCTTATAAATTAAGAAATCTATATCAAATCATTGTAATGTAGCCTTAACGCCAAGATGAGGCTTTAGTTTTGAAAACTTTAACTCCCAGAGGTTTCCATATTAAATAACTTTATCTCCCACCTAAAGCATATGTTTGTATGCATGGTAAAGGCAAAAAATATAAAACATTCAGGGGTTTAATCATCCAGTCTACATGGCAAAAACATGAAGAGCAAATCTTAACTCAAACTCCTGGCTCCCTGTTGTGATGTGGAACACCTGCTTCCTCTTTGCACTGTACTCAAAGGCGGTCTGGAAACCAACATTCTACGATGTAAAGAAAATTATCTAACACATGGAATTTTTTTGTTACTTATTTTGTTCATCGTATTTCTGAACTAATTAAGTCTTCAAGACACAAGAAAAAAAGAGTGTGCAGGTTCAAGAATGACATTCAAACCATGGTAGCAAATCCTGTTTTACCAGCATTTTTCCAGCAGCTTCCTTGATTTTTTCCACTTTTGCCTCTGACAGTCCTTTGATGTTACACAAAGCCTTGCGTGTAGTCATCTGAATCCCCTTCACAGTGCAGATACCCACTGACTTCAACTTTTTGATGTCTGCCACATTCTGTGATCACAGGCCAGGATGGACAGGGTGATGCTTACAAAGACAACTGACTTTTGATGCGATGGAATACAGTGAATTTGAAATTTAAACATCAACCAAGCCTTGTCTCAAATTTTATACGGTTTTTCTTATCATTGTGAGGGTACAAGGTATTCACTGTGTCAATGAAGCTATGAGCTGTGTATGTTTCAGCTGTGTTAATTAATTGTGTTAATTACTCACAATCCCATGTTTCTGTAGGAGGTCAATGTCTTGGAAGAAGGACTCCTGTTAAGATTGACAAAAGAGAGTGACAACAGCAAATTTACTTAAGTAGAAACTTGATTTTTACAGAGAATAATACAGCATTTGCATTCCTATCATAATTTGCTGAGAAATTCCTAAAAGTCATTAGAGTTATATTCTTATGAAGTGTTTGCACCTAATGTTTTGGTGAACAAAACAGCTTGCTTTGATGCACAGTATGTTTTGTAATACAACATGGGAGCAGTTATTTAAACTATTTATCAAAATACTTAAAAGATAATATCTCACCTCATCATCCTGGAAACTAGAGTCATCTTCAACAACCTGATCCCCTACAGTTTTCATTTTCAATGTGGAATTCCAATAAACGTTGAAGATAAAATGAATCTGCTGGTTCAGGTACTGTCAATGAGAAAAGATAATTAGCCAAAGTGTTATGTTAGCTTAAGGTTACTTTGTAGGCAGACAATGTTTAACTTAGCTAGCTACACTTCAATCCTTCAAGAGAGACTATCGATAAAACTATAAAAAAAATTAAACACTCGCTTGTTCATTGAGGCTACGTTAACGAGCAAACGAAAAAAAATAAGGGGTACTGACTAAAGGAACACTTCAGTAGTTTTAATCACCTTAAAACCTGAAAGGCTCTTTGGTTCTTAAAGTACGCGCGGGAACTGGCGGGAATTCCTGATTTTTGCCCCATTCGTGTGCAGTCGGAATTCTAATTTTCTTAACTGGTTGAACATTAACTTGGCTGTATCATAGCATCACCACGACTAGCACAACACTTGTTAGTAATTACTGCTTTCAAGTAAGCGGTGATGTTGCACTTGACACCTCAATGAACCTGAACAACACCCAAAGCTGGTATGAAATCTCAAAAATACTCTTTATTACTCTGACCTAACGAGAAAATGTTCCCATTACAAAACTTTAATCCAGGAGCTGAAAAGAGCCATGAACGCAGCATGGGATACTGGCAATTTTAAAAATATGCTTCTAGATAGCCTACCCCTTTTCTGGACGCTTTTTTATGTTGGAGATAGTTCACATGTCTCATCAATAAAGTGCAGATGGAAGTAATAACTTTTATTACTCAATGATTAACATGCGGGTGGTCCAGTACCAGCTCTCAGGTAAGCATAACTAGTAGTAATGTTATTAGCTGCATCTGTGCTTTTCTCTCTTTCTTTCAACAAGTCAAAATGCCTGCTGTAAAAAAAAAAAGTGTATATGGAATCTGATTCAAATATCCAATTGGAGAAAACAGAGAAAATCTCTTTTGTAGATTTTTTTTAAAAAAAGCAGTAAATAACTGCTTTAGACTCCCCTGCAGCCATCTTAATGTTAGAAATCATTAAAAGTGTCATAGCTTATTTGCTACAGTATGTAATACTGTAAGTATTCTGGTCTTCAATTTATGGACAGTTTTCAATTAAAATACATAGTAAAGATTCTTAAAGCAAAGGCTCAACTTTTCTTTCGATTTGGTGTTTTAATTACTGCAGTTAAAGACAAAACAGAAACATTGGCTTTCTAGCAAAAAAGAGAATAAGAGATTCTACATTGTCAAATGGATAACAGAACAAAGAACATTCTCTTAATTCAGTTTATGCCACTGTCATATCAAGACATCAAACTTTATTAACCACTCTCACCACATTTGTTCAAAAACTTGAGGTTTCCTGTCTTCAATGACAATTATATTGATAATTTTGAATTTCACACATTTTTAAGAGAAAAAGACATTCCAATCATTAAATGATTGAACAGCCTGGAATCTAGTGATGCTGCATTATACAATCTAAAGTTTAAAATCAGAGAAATGCAATAGAACCAATTACTGTGGCCAGTTTGATGTGAGTGGCATCGCAATATGACATACATCCATAGTACAACAGTGAACTGTGACAGTCTACACAGGCCATTCTGTAGACCACGTTTCTATGAATTAATATTGTCTACAGTGATGTCCATGATGCATAGTCTGTCAGGTATTTTATTTACATTTCTCTGCATATAGAAGTGGAACCAGCAAACTCATGATGATGTACAAAGATACCAACATACAAACATACATTGTAATGTTGGCCAACAAAGCATCACAACATTCTTCAGACTGAAAACACCAAGACATACAATTCGTAACCTCCAATTTTTTTTCTCTTTAAATTAGTCTTCTTCTGCTTGCTATCCCAGAGAAGCACATTATTTATGTTTATATAGTATTTATTTTTTTATAAAAGAAACAGAAAATGGAAGCAGTGCTCCTGGAAATAAGTCTCTGTATGATGTAGGAGTAAGGAGAGACAGTGAGAGAGAAGTTTAAGAAACCCATCATATCCTCCTCAATCCCATTAACCAATCCAATAAATTGGAGTGAGCCTAAAGTCGCGCCTCTGACAAACAGCTTTAGCTTCTTTGATTTTAACTTCAGTTCTTTGCCTCCTCCATGGTCTCTCTGTCTCTCCTTGGGACCAGCTTTCCCATATTGCTAGTAGCCGATCTCAGGTTGGTGTGGACCCTTCCTGTCTCTCACATCTTTCCTGGCGCAGGAGGCATCATGCCTGGCATCCCACCAGACATTCCAGTGTTGGGCCCCAACAGGATCTAGAAGGGTGAAAAGATGATCATACAGGTTGTTCATAAATGAACTTGTCGTACACAGCACTTTTTGTCTAGTTATATTGCATTCATTCCTCCAACCACATTCATTTGGGTTTCCCCACCTTAGACATCTCTTGTGTCTCTATTCTCTTAGCAATAGAGCACTCACCTGTCTCTGCTGTTGTAACTGCTGCTGCTCCAGCTGTAGCCTTTCTGTCTCAAACACAACAGGCAGCACCAGGATCATGAAAGAGGTAGTGCCCACCCAGAGCGCAGAGCGGGAAAAACTGAAACAAATCAACCACCTAATTAGTATCTGCTAGTTTACATGAAGGTTGTATTTCTCAGCAATTCACATCATGTAACAGTTGAAAGAGAGAGAGTCCAACTTAAGAAAACAAAAACAGGACCAATGGCTGGGATCAAGCCTCCAAATTTAGAAGTCAATCTCTATCTACTGGGCTCTATCTGCAAACTACAAATTTGTGTGACGATTATATGGGAGAATATTGCTGAAGGTATATACCTATAAAACTTCTTTGCCAGTGAGATGGAGCACTGTGCAGAAACTTCAGCAGCTGTGCGAACTGTGTCTGGAAACATCTCTGTCAGGCCCCACAACCTCTCCATCAGCGTCTCATCGAGCTACAGGAGACACGGACATGAAAACACATGAAATTTTAATGCAGACAAGAGAAATAAAGCATGCAAACAGAACAAACCTACATTCATTTATCAACTTGGCAGCTGTGAAATGCATGCTTAGTCGGTCCTTAAGTGTCTTATTACTGGTAAGATCAAAATACAAAGTCCTTTTGCTATTATCCTAACATTGGAGATAATATTACAGTAGAGAAACAATCGAGTATGCTTGCAACAGACCGAGGACTTAATTCAATGATTGTCAAGGTGTGAGCAGACACTTCACATAGGTAGCTAGCTATTTAGCCTAAGTACAGATATGGCCGCACTGGCGAACCAGATCGGGTAACGAATAGGACAAGATGAAACAAGGACGGATCAAATACAGGTTAAAATTTTTACTATAAGGAAAGTCTTTAGTTACGCAACAATGACTAGACACTTACATCTTCATCTTCATCGTCGTCAATCTCGTCCTCCGGGGGCCGAGTAGATACCGGGCCTGCAGTTGGGGAAAGCTCCTCGATTGTGGCCATGTCTCCTGCGAGCCGGCTCGTCTCTGTCGGGTAGGACCAGCTGTGTGCACGCGAGCAAGTCGCTGAAAAACACGGTAAAAACGGTCGTCAGTTTTGTGTTTTTTTATTACTATATTACTCCAGCTTTCATCAAAGCTAATGCTAAGAGGCGTGCATCGGTTCGACGACTGTCTGAGGTCACAGTGGGAAAACGTGAGGATTGACGGACAGGAGAAGGGCAGGGGTCATTTTGTACCTCAGTGTAAAATGTATTGCGCCCCCTGTCGCAGAGACTGTTCAATCGCAGCATGTGATGTAATAAAAAGGATTGACACCACATGACATTACCTGGCTAAAATTACCACTGAAACGTCAACTTAATGTACGTATGCTATAGTGATTGATACTAATTTTAAAAACATTGATAAGTAATTGGAAAAATTCATAAAACTGGCGATAATTCGTAAAGCACTGTATTTAAGTATTTACGCTAAATTGTTATCTGTTCTCAATTGTACTTACTATGGCAAAATTAGCAATCGCTGGAAAATACAACAAGAAAACATTCATATTCCCAATGTGGAGTCAATTCAGTGGCAGCCTGCCAGCCACTTTGAGAAAACAATTATTGATATACCCTTTTAATATGGGAAACTTAAAGGTGTAGCCTTGCCTTCTAATCACAATGCTCAACATGAAGTTCCAACTGCAGATACAGGGAATATACATTTTAATGCATTTTAAACACTTAGAAACTTACACAGGCATAGGCACATTCTTAATTAGGCTTGATTTATGCTACTTTTTAAAATAGATTTTTGTTTGTGTTTTTTTTATTAGCAGCAACATGAGTCTTAAGAAAACTTACAATGTGCCATTTTTTTCTACTAAATATTGTTACAGAAAGATACAAACTGGACATCCTCAACATTTGAGCAACAGTAAAATAAACTTCTGGCAATAAACATTCTTTTTCCAGCATACACAGCACTTATCCTGTGAACCATGAGTAGGTCTATGTGGGTTTGTGTGGGATATGGAGGTCGTAGCTTCAGTGTTTTCATTTTTTTAACCCTCTTCCATATAAGCTGTTGCTGCTGGGAATAGAGATGAGGGCTGGTCATGGAAAAATTCTGGGATTCAGGGATTCCTTGTTTACATCCTCTCGGAGTACGCCGCGGGGGCGGGGTTAGCTCCGCCCTCATTCTTTAGGCCTGACGTCATTGTCGCTTGTGTTTTTTATGAATGAAGGAATCCAACCTCAGAAAGCAGCGGAGTAATTCCGGGAAAAGGCGGACTGACATTTTGTCGCTAGAGTCGCTTCGAGCCAGCAGGTAAATGATATATTATTTTTAAATATACACAGTTGAAATATATATCTGGATTTAGCTGGTAACAGCCGAATACCGAAGGACCCGTATCCGCCGGGGACTTGCCGATCGACCAAGGACAAGGCAAGGCAGCTGTTTGCTTTAATCTCCTTTAGCTCGTCAGAAGCCGTTGATGCTAGATGCTAACAGTTAACATGACTAGCATACCCGAGCTGAAGCAGATCATTTGACCTTGTTTTTCGTATTTCTGCGTCTAAATTCATAGCATTTTATGACCAGAGGAGGTTCTAACTTCTTTATTTAGCTGTATACTTTAAAATAGTTAAAATAGATTGTTTATAGTCTTATGAAAATGAATGTCGATGGTACTCGTGATAGCTGTTTACTATAGCAGCAGCGCCTTTACCTCGAGCTGGCCAGCTTCTCGAGAGGATAAGGGTGGATTCTGGGGGAATTTAAACGAATAAATAGCGTCTCCAGGATTGTTTTGTGTTTTCTCTTTGTAAGGTAGTAATACAGTACAAAAATTGAATAGATAATAGAAGTGTTTTAACGTTTCAGACCTTATTAACTAGTTGTAGCTTGCGGCTGGCAACGCTGTGTTTACTTGTTGCGTGCCACTGTAGTAATGTTGAACCCTTATTTGAGAAGTACTGTCTTCTAAAGTGATATTTATAGTAAAGTTCAAACGTGGATATTCAGTGCTGTTTAGACAAATAAAGAAAGACGTGGTCACAGCTGTTTTTCCTGGGTTTGGACTGTATGGCAGTCTTGACGGAGCTGAGCAAACGGTTTATTGCTGAATCACCCTGACTTTACGAAACGACGGCGGTCTCGTCGGTTTAGAGCCGGAGTCCACCGGCTAGATGTACAACCACGGTTGCTGCAAACATCCACATCCCACGCATTTCGGGAAATGCACTCCAATGTCAGCAAATTACAGACCATTTTAACAGGTGTTTTAATTTCGCTTACGCGAATCAACAACTCCTGTACACGAGTTGTAGGCCTGCGTTTTATGTTGGAGTTCAGTTTACTGTTGTGAGGGCAGGCTCTTGAGAAAACTGGAGTTTAGTTTTGTAACAGGGGCCCCATAAAACAGAGTATAGGAACTCTGTAACTACCTGTTTATATAGGCTTTCCTTGTCTGCTGATTATCAACATCTTTGTGATGTTACAGTTTTGAGTCCTAGATGAGAGGGTCACCCATAAGAAGACTTTTAAATAATTCACTTCATATTGATTGAACTCAAACATTTTCTAGATCTCCAAGATTCAGACAAAAATGGAATTCCCCAAAGGTTCTGCCACATTTATTATACAGCCTTTGGCCACTTTCTGTTAATACAATCTCATCTTTCAGATTAGTTTGTTTGTTTATTTACAAGAGGAAAGAGTGAATAAAAGTGTCAAGGAAAAGGAATACACCCTGGTACCCAGAAAAGACTGTAACCTATTAGTAGTTCAACTCAGCTGCTGCATGATCATGTCTGTTTCTCAAGGGAAAATGAAAGTGCAGGAGTTAGCCCATCAATGAAGCTGCTTTAACAACAACAGCAACCACTGGACTGTATTTTGTCATCATGCAACCATGTTTGTTAACATTTTTTCAGGTTCTACAGAGAAACATAATGAAAGGCTAGTCCTTCTAAAAAGAAAATCCAGTGTTGCAAAAATATGAAAGTGAGAACACACATTCCCCAAAAGCTATGTTGGAAAATACCCTGTGGTTGTTTGATGTCAAGGCAGAACTTGCCACTCTCAATTAAATGTTAATGTCAAGAGATATTTTTGTTATACAGTCAACTCAGTGTGGCTTCTCATCAGTATGGTAAATGGTTGTTTTAATCCTGTGCTCTTTGGTCAAGCCAGCTGAAGCCAGTGAAATTTAATACAGCTAAAGTGGTCTCAAGTTGAAGTGCAAACTCATTTTATCAACATGGCAGTGATCTAAAGAGCACTGCCAAAACAACCAAGAAATGACTAAGGGAAAAAAGCAGTTCAATTTGGCCTACTAAGATGTTGGACTTTAATCCCACATGCCACTGCAAGCTGACCTTAAGAGGAGTGCAGGAAGTCCCCACGCAGGCTGTGTGAACCATTGAGCAAAGCAAGAAAGGCATTGCAGACCTAAACAAACACCCTTACTGCTGTCATTACAGCTTGTTACTGAAAGTAGCAATTTAAGGGTGTGCAAACTCACCCAGTTTTTCCACTTTAGTCTCCTATTTTTAAGGCTATATAATGCCATAAAAGGACAACGTTGGGGGGAAAAAAAAGTTTTTAGGTGTTTAAAGTCAGAAGTCATGAGCTTTTCAAATAAAAGTTTAAACTATTTTAAATTGTGATACAATTCCCATTGCTAATTTTAACTGGTTCCGATTATATTTATAAAAAAAAAGCTCTGTCTGATTGCTGCACTTTGAAAACTCATGGCAAAAACTGAGTATCAACCACATGGTAACAGTAGTCTGCCATATGGAGGCGCAGCATGCAGTGTAGACTTGTTTCGTGTCATTGATAACACAGCAGAAGGCAGTGACAGAGGACTGAGTACAAAATACGGTCATATTTTGGTTAGTAAAAGTTTCCTGAAGGAAACTTACTCGAAGACAGTCATCCTGTCTGAGGGATATGCAGAAAGAAAATGGTTGCGAAACAGCTCAGTGCAAATCAATGTCTCTATTGCACACAATAACATGTCAACTAGTTAGGGTTGGGTCAGTCCATTTTTATCTGTTTTACTAACTAAATCATCTGTAACTGTATTCTTAATGTGTGTGCTTAAAACCTGATGTGGAGAGGACTGCCTGAAAGTTAATTTAAGCCAGAAATTGATATGGGTTGATGTGACATTGTTGGATTTATTATTTATTAGAAAACTATTTCCAGAAAAACCTCAGAACTAAGCTTTTGATTAATGCTTTTGACTAAAAAAAGTAACTTGAATGACTAGCTTAAGTTAGTCAGTGAAAACAACAATTGGAGAATCAAGAAGTACCAAGTAAAACGCATGAACTGGAATTTTTAATGTTAACATGACTTTAGTTTTCATTTCACTCTTTTAAAATGAAATTTTAATAGTAATATGTCCTTTTGTAGGAGATGGCTTGTTTTACTTACTATTATTATTATTTTTAGGCAGGAAAGATTTGTAATTTCTACACATTTCAACACAAGTTCATTAATTATGTGGTGTGTATATCAAGGAATGGTGTAGACACACAGCAAACACCCAAAGAGAGTTATCTTCATCAAATGAGTACAGCTAGTGACACGTTTTATTCAGATGATTCTCATCTGAGAGGCTCATTCCTGGTAGTTTAGTCACCCAGTTAACATTTTTTGTTCGTTTTAAGTCCAGCAGTTGTTCTTCTTTGGTTGTAAAAGTTTGCCAACAATGTTTCATTGCTATGTGCTGTTATCTTACCATTTTCTTTTTAAGTTCATGTGAACAAAAATAATTAAATTGCTCCTTTTTAGTTAGTATTAGTTTTGGTGACTAACAACGGTTCAACATTTTCATATAGTTTCATCTCTAATGTGGAACACATTGTGATAAAGTTGTGTTCCTTTTTTTAAAATATCACTTGAAACAGAAAGAAACAAGTCCCATAAAAATAGCCTCCTGTCCTTAGACTTTTTTTTATCATGAAAGTTTTTAACCGTTGGTGTTTTGTTGACAAGAGGAAGTGTTGAGGGAATGGGTTAGGACACCTGCTTTGAGCAACCACAGGGCAGACACATGATAACTTCCTCCTCACTCTTCCAGCTAACAGAGAAAGACGTTTTGCTTTCAAAACCTCCCCTTCCTTTAATATAAAACCACAGAGTTTAATGAGAGAGTGCATTTGGAGAAGCATGACAGATCTGTGGGTTCTCCTTTTCTTTTGTCATGCATGACTCGCTGTCTTGTGAGTGGCTGGTAAATGTCAAGCCAGACTTGGACCAAACCAGCGTGATGTCCCTGGTCACATGTGATAACATATCTTTTTTTGTTTATGTCCTGTTTTTGTTATTGCAGAGTTTCTGTTTCTGTGCCAATTGGTTTTTGGGGGGCAAAAAACTGTAGATAATCGGACCATGACGTCGGAAAGAAGCAGCAAAGCCCTAAAGGTAACATACAGCCAGAGAGAGAACTGTTTTAGAATCTCTTTTTAGCAAGCTGTAAAATATCAATGTTTAAAGAAAATGTTATGCTCCTCCCTGTTGGTTTGATTTGTGAAGTCATTCCTCATTTTTTTATTCTCTTCCTTATGCTCTGTTCTTATTCTCTTTAGATCAAACAGGAATGTGGCGAAAATGTGCCCATCCTTTCAGATAGTGAACTCATGTCCCTCTCAGTGCGAGAGCTCAACCTCCATTTGCGCGGCCTCTCCCGTGAGGAGATCCAAAAGCTGAAGCAACGCCGGCGCACCCTAAAGAATCGGGGCTACGCTGCCAGCTGTAGGGTCAAACGGGTATCCCAGCGCGAGGCCCTGGAGCAGCAGAAAATGGAGCTCCAGAGAGAGGTGGAGAGGCTCGGTGCTGAGAACGCCGGAATGCGCAAAGAGCTGGAGGGCCTCGGTGCGCGCCTTGCTGCGCTCCAGAGGTTTGCCAGGGGCCTGGAGGCCGGAGGGGGCCACTTGCTAGCTACAGCCCCACGCCTCAACACTGCCTCAGTCATCACCATCGTGAAGAGTCCACCACAGCCTCAATCACAGAGAGAACAGGAGCCGTCCTAGAAGGAGCTGCTGGAGCCAGACTGAGGGGAGGGACGCACAACCTGCAATGCAAACACACACATAAACACACACACACTTACATTCAAACACAGACTCTTACACACGCACACATACATACACACAAATGCAGGCATACATATACTGTACACACAACTTGCCGAGAATAGGAAGATGATATTAGTAGGAAAATACTAAATATTTGTTTGTGTTGCGCCTCGTTCACATTTCCAAATCCTGTTAGATCATATATGTAGGAGTCATTTGTTCCTGTGTGATGCTGTGTTGACAGGGTGGTTTGTTATGTCACCGAACAGACAACAGCTGTACTAACTTTTCCAAAGCAGGGGCCAGGAACAGCTTAAAAAAAACATGCAGGACGGGTAGAGGTGTCCTCTACTGAATGTTGTTTTATGACTCTGTAGTTTAGTCGATTAATAATAAGTTATGTGCATATGTTAAATGGCTGTCCATGTTTAAAGTCATGTTGAGAAAGATGATGCGGGTTTGATGGGAACGAGGCATCAGCACACACACTCACACACACACACACACACAAGCAAAAACCTCACAGTCTTTCCCACAATACATGCAGGGCGTAGACATTGGACCAACTGGACTCTTTACTGTAGTCAGACCAGCCCAGAGTTACTGTACATCCTCTGTTTAACTAATTCAGCTCTGAAACTGATGCTCTCAGATTGTGCCACAGAAAGGCTTGAGTTTCTGTCTGCTTCAACAGCAGAGCGCCGGGATGAAGCGAACATGTGTTCTTGTGCAGCTTCCTACAGATCTACAATGCCTGCCTTCCTGGTACAGTTGTAGCCTGAAGTCACAGGCTGTTTTTTTTTTTTTTTTTTATCCCAACCCTACCGCATTTGTCCCTGCTACTGTAGAAGGAAGTGTAACAAAGTATGAGTCACTTTTGTTAGTCATTAATAAAGAGTTTCTCAACCTTTGTGTCACTTGATACTCAGGAGCAGTCACAGAGGAGGCTAAAATAGGGTCATTTGTGTGTCTTTGCGCAACAGTTAAAAAGGATCATTTCTGTACGACCAATTTGTAGCTTTGGCTGACAGTATTCCATACTCACATTCTCTTAACAGCTTTGCTTTGGAGGATTTATGAAGCAAAATTGTCATACAGTCCAAAATAGGTTGAGAAACGCTGCATTAGTGGATCACAAACTCCTTCAAGCCATAAATTCAGTTAAATGTTTTTTGGATTCACCTGCCAGTATTCCCTCTCTACCTACTCTGCCTCTCCTCATCACAGTAATGCAGTGCCTTCAGTGCATGTTGGAGTTTCAAGAATGCAAACCTAAGAGGGAAAAAGGTTCAAAACAGACTGTAATTGCTCCTTTATGACTGTTCTCAACCGCATCTGTCTTTGTTTAGGTTTTTCTTCTGGATTCTCCTACTTTCTGAGCTATATGCTCATTTCACAATCCCTGCTGTGCAGTAACTTCGCTTAAGTCTGCTGTGGCTTAAATTTTTCATATCTGGTAGACTCCCAACAACAGATGTTGGTCATTTTGCTAAAAACATGTAAAGCAGAGTCGCATCTGGTAGGAATTACGCTCAAATCATCTGCATACATTCCCATTCTGTGTTCTTATTTGTAATGTTTGTATGTGCCGTTCAGAGACGAAAATGTTGAGTGACATTTATCAGAGATATATTCTATATTTTATTTGTATTTAAAGGTAGATATTATGAAAAGACAAGCTAACGAGTGCTGTGATGTTCTGTATGTTTTCAGAAGTACTTACGTATGACTAGTCCGAGAATATTCTCATGTCTAATTATTGTGTTGTGTGGCGATGACGATTCCTTTTACAAAATGTTAATTATTAGCTATGTAGAAAAATGCTCAAAGCCAATGGCCATATTGCTGTATGATGATATTTTTGTGTGTGTGTTTTTGCCATGTTTGTACTGGCTTGTCATAGTGGATTCTTGGAGGGATATTATTTTTCTATGATGATTTTTGTACGTATTTGTGTGAACAATTAAGGTCACTTCTGAAATGGCTGGGTGGGAAGATCCACGGGATGGAAAAAGGAAAACAGAAAAGTGAGCAAAACGTGACAAGAAAGATTGAGATGAGGAGGAGATAGTAAGGCTCAGGATTTGTTGAATGATGGAGAAAGAAAGTAAGGCGGACTGGGAAAGAAGGTAGAAAGAGGTGGTGCTTTTAGTCGCTTTAAAACCTCCATCAGTCACATGCCTGTTTCAGTCAAGATGTACTCAGACAGGCTGGGATTTAATGGAGTCAAGGCCACTGAATAGTGCTAGAAATATCATTTATAAGCAGGCATTGTAACGCATTAGACTGAGTTGATAAATAACTCCTAAAGATATGAGGCATATATTAAGCTATATGATTATCATCGTGGCAAAGCATTTATTCTCAATATTTTAACGTCTCACATCTGTCAGATCGTGCTGGATGTTTTGTAAGACTTGCAAAGCAAAAAATGGTTTTTGTATTTATTACTTGTATTTTTTCTATTGTGAAAATTTAAGTACATTGTCTATTTTATATATTAATTATAATAAATGTTGTACATATTGTACATAAAATGGTGTGTTTGTGGTTGTGGGCTGGACTAAGACAGTCAATGCACATGTCACACAGAAAGGAAGTGGATCTACAGAATGTGTTGCAAAAGTTATCTCTCTGGATCAGCAGATAAGTTAAAGGTTAAGGTTTCTCTTTCAGTTTTTGACCAAAAATATAAATATAGTGAGGCTACCTTGCATATTAAAGTTTTAAATGTGAGATGCCTTATTTAACTTAATAACGAGACATAAAAAACCCATTAATAATATGTAAGTCCTGATTAGATACTAAATGTAAAGTAATGCTGACTCACATACACACACAAACAAACACACACACACACACACACACACACACACACACAGTGCACAGCACTCTGCTGATGTTTACTTCAAATTTGCTAAATCTGTCCAGGCTATTTTAACTGTGGCCTGATTGTTTTTGCCAGTGTTTTATTCATTGAACAGCAAATGAATGATGCAATAAAACATTTCACAATATAAATTTTTCACAGCAGTAGAATAACAACATGAGGACAATAACAATAATTACCTAATAGGACAAAATAAAGCAGTGTTTCTACAGTGGCAGAATGTGAAAAGAGTGAAAGGCTGTTGGATTTTAGAGTATGAGACATCCCCATTGTGGTAGGAAGTACTGTGGTCATGGTAAAGGCTGACTTAAAGATACTATATTTGGGTTTGCTGAACTGGGTTTATTGCCAGGGATAGTGATTATAGTTGATTGTCAAGGGCCAAGTCCGTTAGAATACTCCCTGGGGTCACTGCAACTTCTTCATCCTCAAATGCTGAACTGAGGGCAGACTGGATGCTACACTGGTCAGTAGTGTTAGAGGACAGGACAGGGTTAACTGGTTAGCATGCTACTTCAATACAAGTGTTAAAGAAGAGTTAAAATTGACTGCTGAAGTAAGCCCCTGGTGAGTAAAGCAATTAGGTGATATAAGTAGTAGTAAAGTGTGTATGATTAATAACATTTTAATATTTGTCATTTCCGGATCTACTGATGAGGTAGAAGGAGGAGATGCAATACTAATATGTTTAACTAGTAAATGCAATTGTAAAAACAAAACAAAAAAATGCAGTCAGACACAAGTTATTATTTTAACATTTTTATTGACATTACTTGTGCTTTTATATGTTTTTCAAATATTTCTGGAGGGAATCTTAAAACAATTAAACCTGCCTTAGCTTTCTTAAGTATTTATCATTAAACCAAGCTGTTCACTCACATATCAGACTAAATTTTAATTTCTTAAGACATATCTGACATAAGAGAGTAGCAACAAGAGCAGCTTTATAATGTACAAAGAACTGAAAACCAAAACAGTCATTGATATAAAAAAAAAAAGACAGTTATAATATAAAGATATAAAACTAGGTCTCTTTTCAGCCTGTGCTTCACCTTTAGGCTGTTTCAGCATATGACTGGCCTATTTCAATTTACTGTTCCTACTGTAGTCAGCACTTACGTCTGTATTCACAAAATCACTCTACCACATTTTCCTCAGCTACATTTTTAAACATATCTGATAGGAGTGTGTCTCATACGCCACCATAAAGTATAAAGTAACACAGGGTTCCAAGAAAAGTTCAGTCATGGTCAAAATAATCCAGTTTGCATCTGTGTTGAAATTCAGCAAACCAGTCACCCAAACAACTCAAAGTAATGTCTTAAAATAAAACACTGCTCCTGAGCACAGTTGTGGCTTCTCTCCTGTTTATAAGAAATATTATGTCCGGGAGAATAAGAAATTAAACCATCCTTGGTGGCTACTTTCTGAGGCTGGAGCTTACCTCTATTTTCCCCATTAATATATACGACACACAGAGTGATTAGAAGATAAAAAAGTGCCAGACTGGCGCTCGGACGAAACGTATTTTTCCGTTACATGTGCACCAAGTTTAAAGTGTGTGATAGCTGCCTGTCTCCTTGTAGATAAGAGTGTGATGTGTTCATGTCCTCTCAACACGCCCCCCCCTGGTGTTCAGACAGAGCTACAGCAGAGCAGTGAAAGTAGTTCCGGTAAACACACTGGCTGACTCAGTGTGCTCAAGAACTTCAATTATGTGTACAAAATAACCCGCTCTGTGGTGGAGTTAAATCCGACCAAAAAGACTGCCTGGAAGAACAGAGGAGCATCCAAGTCAAACAAACAATGTGACCTTCATACATTACATGCTATTTTTATGACTCAGAGAATATCGACTAACATATTACAAAAACACAGGATGGAAATGTGTTGTACAGGATGTGTTTACTCTAGTTATTGTGCTCATATTTAGTTTTTAATGTTGCTTTTAAATACACCGAAGCTCAGGATAATCTAATTGTAAAGCAAGGAATCTTTGTATGTCTGTCTGACACATATGTCTTTAGAGTCATTAAGATGATCTACTTTAAACAGGTGTATTGCTAAGGACCCAGGGATGTGCAGTGTTGAATTTGGTGCAGTTCGGACATGTGATATATTCTTTATCAATAAACTTTAAAAAAAAACAAGTGAACACTGCTCAGTGCAGAGGCGGGGCTTCAGGAGTGTTATCTTAAGGACAAATGATATAACAAAAAAAGGGACGAAACACACAAGGATTAGAGTTAAGATGAGTGTGACTAATAGCATTTTCTTTTCTTTTTCAAATCTCAAAATATGTTTATATGATCTATTTAGCATATTTTGCTCTGTTTTGAAATTAAAAGATTAATTGCAAAAAAATAAATGGAAATAAAAACATAACAGCATAAAAGGTCTTCCCAAATATTTAATGTCAAGGCTGTGCAGGACTCTTGACAGGCTCCAGTACACCACAGAAGCTGTCAGCAACCACTCAGATGTCACCAAACTGCTGTAAAGGTAAACCAGGCTAGAAGCTGAAATGCTCTTTCTGCATATCCAAAAATGAGTATATCCTCTCAAAATATAAATTTATGCACAAAAGCCACCCTGTTTCCTTACACAAACAGTAAGACGCTTTTAAATGTAGTTTAACATGAAGTGTTGTTTGAAATCATACTAACAGGGTTAGTAGAGAGCTCCTCTTTTGAGAACAAGCATCTAAAGTTATCTCTAACCTATATTCTGTTGTTCCCTCAATCCAGTTAACCTACATTGTGATCTGAAGAGGTCTACTGTCAGGGTGAAGCTGCTCGAGCTTTAATCCCAACCATTCAAATAACGCCCCAATTACACCAGTGTAATCCTGACTGGCTCTGCTGCTGCGGCCCCTCACTCCTGCTAGAGCAGATTTTCTCTATCTATAATCTCCTCTGCCTCGCTCTCATCCCAGTAATATCAATAACAACACTGATCCATATAACTGACATTAACTCATGTTTTTTGGACTTCCATTTAAATCCATCCCAGTACCAGATGTCCCTTAAAAATTCCACAATATGCCAGCGTTCCCCAAGTTACAATTAATCCACACATATTTTCCACAATTTTGTACCATATTTTTATGACTGCAACGATACTGAAAACAGCCTGTGTTTGAAGCACATTTATGTACATGCAGATCAATTACTTAAATTGCTAAAAAAAATAATATCTTTATATTAGTTTAAAGATCACAAAATCAAAAGTAAAAGCTTTTATGAAACTTTAGAGCATATTTTCCATTTCCAACCATGGAAAAAAAAAAAGAAAAAAGAAAACAGGAATTTTCCTGACTGAGGAAAACCTGATAAGCACAGCCAATGACAATCTGAGGACAATAAAACCTTAAAATTTTGCAAAAAACAAAGTTACAAGAACCAAAAATAACATTCATTCGGACGCTTTCATTGCCACTGAGAAACAAATTAGAGTGAAGGAAACATGACTGAGCCGAATTGTGAAATGAAGCTTCTATTCAAGATGGAAAACTTGTGTTCCAAAAGTCAAATATGATTCAGTATGTAAAAGTGTGACTCACAAACTTTCCAAAAACAGACCCGACCTTTTTCATTTCCTGCCCAAGTAAGCTTCAAGTGTTCCCTCCAAATAAGATGCCTGGGCAAAGTGCACGCAGAAATGTTTCTGCAGGGACGTCTCTGCAATCACCATCAGTCTGAAAAAAAGGAAAAGCAAACAAACACCTCTCTACTTGTCCGCACATTGAAGAAAACAAGCAGCTGATCTGTCAATTAAAAGAGTCTGATTCAGATTCAACTGGCAAATGTGACATTTTCTGCTCTAGAATTCATCATCAGAACTGAGTAGGAGGGTCTTTTCAGTGTCTCCACGGCCGCTGATGGCACCGTGGGAGCGGATGACTGGCTGTGGTGCCCCCTGCTCCAGAGTGGATTGTTGGGTGTACTGCTGGTAAGCTGGGGAGAAGTTGTGGATGGCGTCCTGGACCATGTCGCCTGGGTTCATGGTCTCCTTCAGGCTGCTGGAGATGCTCTTCATGGGAGCACAGCGACCTGCAGGAGGCAGAGGAGATGAGAGACAGAGGTCAGGAGGTGAGGTGAAAAAGATAGATAGTAAATCTGGTTAAAAGGAAGAGTGAAAGGGTAGAAAAAGACAGTGCAGAGAAGAAATAAAGAGCGTAGAAAAGCAAAAGATTGATTTAGAGGTGAGAGGAGCGAGGAGAGGAAGTAAAGGGATGAAAGGAAAGAGGGGGGCATTAAGGGAGGGTAAATTTATGGGATTTAGGGAGAGCTGTAGAACCAATTTAAATGATGAGGAAAGAAGAAGGAGAAAAAAGGGGAAGGAAGAGGGAAGGATCACAAGAGAGGTGAGAAAAGTCAGAGGAGCGTGGGAAGAGAAGTGACTTAGTGGAGAGAAAAGGGGTGGGAATAAAAAAAGAAGGGACCAAAAAATGGAGGGAAGAACAAACGGTCAATGATTTAAAGGGTGTTAAACAACAAGACAAAGGGAGGTTTTGGGTGGAAGAGAGCTGAGAGTCAGTGAACGTGATTTACAGAGGGAAAAGAAAAAGAGCTCATCTAACACAGATGTAGAGGAATAAAAGACAGGTAAACGCAAGAAAAAGAGGAGGAGTAAAAGAGGATGGGAATGATTAAGAAATAGGCGAAAGATATAAGAGAGAGAATGAAAACATTTGCAGGTCAACACAATCAAATCATAATCAACCTTGGATTAAAGAAAAAAAGCAAAACAGAGAAAAACTAACGGCATCTTTGTAGTACATAACAAGCTAAAAACAGCAGCATCTTGAAAGCATAAAGGGTGATTATGGAGTAAACATAATCAGTGTTTCACCTACCAAACTCTCCATATGTAAGAACAGGTCCTTTATGATGCAGCAGAAAAAAAGAGACAGAAAAGATCGATATATAGAAACAAGAAGGGAGAAAATGACCCAAAAGAAAAAAACATGAAGAATGAGCGGCAGTGTGAAAAATAACAGAAAATAAAATTAAGGGGGAAGAACAGATGGGAAGTGATGGAAATAAAAAAAAAGTGATGTGAAAGTGAATGTTAGACGGTTTGTTTTCCTTTTGTAATATATTAAATTTGTTAGTACACACGCAAAAAAGTCTGGGATGGTGTTATAAATACTTCTGCCTCCTTAATTCACCATTGATCATAAATGTCCTCCTTTGTTTTTTCTTTTACCTTGTGAATCCAGACTCTTGTCCATGTAGACTTTGTATGTGAACGCGTGACGCAGAGCCAGCGCTGCGAAAAACATCTCGATGCAAATGATAAAGTTCTGGTAACCTGCAGCGACTGTCCCCTCGCCAACGGACACCTCCACTGAGTTGATCTGAGGGATGGCCCCGCACTTCTCCAGGATGGCCAGCAACATGCCTGACCACAAACGACAGGATGGTAGTTTATGAGGATGAGACAACGTTGATGTGCAAACTTTAATGAAAAGCATGTTGTGCAGTTCACTCACCCTGCCAGAAGGAGAGAAAAATGACTGACTTGACCATCAAAAACTTGAGCATGGGGCTGTAAGGGCTGAGCAGCTCCCTGGTGGAGAAGTAAAAGAGGAAGAGGGCGTACAGAGACAAGCTGACGGAGATGTTGTAGATGATGGTCACATACAGGTAACCGCTGGCAACGCTGTGGGGACAGAAGAAGTCAGAGAAAAGTATGTTAGTGGTGATTAACAGGTTGATTTGGTTCTGATTACTATTGTTTTAGGACATGCTAAAAGCTTAAATCCCCCATTAGTGATGAATAAATTGATTAATGGAGGAGGGGATGATAAATCAGGGACACTTAATTAATCCAAAAATTAAAAGGAGTAATCCACATGTTCCTGTTTTTCTAAAATAAGTTGCATCTTTGTTAACATTTTCTGATGGCTATGTTTCTCTGCACTGGATGTAATGACTGTTATTAAGGGTAAATGTTGCACTGCAGCAAGAGAGCTGCAAAATATTTGGTATTGGTATTTGGTATATTGGTATTACTTGAAGTCTCCGTCCTTGTATTTGCCGTAGGCCTGCAGGATGACGGTGATGATGGCCATGAGCGGTTTGACAACGCAGAACTGCAGAGTGGCCTGCTTACAGAACCGCAGGAAGCCGATGGAGTAGGCCTTTCCCTTCAGACAGCAGGTACCGTACATACAGCTGGACCTGACAAGACAAGCACACAGTTTACACTTGATTTCAGCTCTAAGCTTTGTGGGGAATTAAGGGTTTCAGCAGTAAAACTTGAGAGACAATATGAACAATAAATGCTTTGAATTAAAAAGTATCTTTGAATTAAACACCTTCGTTCATGCTGGGGTGGAAATAATATTCAGAGGCCTTTTAGAATCTTATCATTCATCTGGAGAAATCTGAGACTTACTCAATGGGTTTTCCTCTGATCTCAGCCATGATGGCACTCTCTCCTCCCAGGTATTCATAGCACAGACTCAGGAAGTTGTAAATGACAAATGCTGGAGAGAAACAAGGAGAGAAATGGCTGGTTGTTATTGTCTCAATGCTGACACTTTACTTATATACATTATTTTTATAATCATTGTAACCTTGCACAGAAACGGTCTGAGATTTAAATATTGTTAGTTGCTGATATGGAATGAGTCCGTGTCCTTTCATGGCTATTAAAGCTACATTACAGTACTTTGATGTAATTTTCTGAAACTAACAAATTGATCTAGCTGTTGATAAATTTGCCTTTTTCCACTTGGTCAATATGATAACATAACTAATTATTATTTATTGAACATTTTATTGTTTTTACATTTTGCAAAACCCATACATTTTCCTGTTATATCATCACAACACTTAAACTGAGTAGTCGAAAATATTGTGATATTTGATTATTTACATTAAAAAAAAACTTCTTTGAAAACTCTCTCAGTGAGTCATCCACAGACCCCTTACACACAAAACACATCGTTTCCTGTCACATTTGTTTGACATTTGCAGAAAAGTTACTGACGACCTCAAGGTCTAAAATCTGTTTCCATACCATTTCTTGTTTGAAAAAGTGTTACATTTGTGTTGTGCCAAACTTAATAGCAATGGTAAGTACTCACATAAACTAAAACATAATTGTTTTTCTAAACAGAGTATCAAATAATGATGTGAAAACAATGTGACACTGAAAAAAGTGTTGTTTGTATTGATAAAACAGATCATTTTAACCTGAATCTACAGCTTCTCTTGGTTTCACAGACATATGAACCAATCATGTATTTACAAAAACAGATGGAATGACAAACAAAACAGAAGGTAAGAGGCTGCTAAAAAGAGTCTTTGATTTAGCAGTGTTTAAGAAATCCTGAATATTGTTCATCATCCCCTTATTCACACATTATTTACAACACTAATTTTAAGTAGTCAAGCAGTATTTTATGTATTACACAGTTTTAAGATGCCTGTTCAATGTGTCCACAGTAATACCTTTTGGATCAGCTTTGTTCAAGTGTTTGAAAACCTTATTCATGCAAATAAACCTGCAGCATCAAAAAAGCTAAACAACTTAGATGAGTTTTTATTTAATATTAATCTCTGTATTAAAAGTAAATCAATATTAAATTAGTTTAAACACCTGGCCTACCCGCTTTAGATGAATATCCAGTATTCTAAAGTTTTACTGTGCTATTTTCATGTTGTCACAGACTGAGCAGGTGCATGTTGGGAACTTGATTACCGTTCAGGATGATGATGCTGATGATTACTATTCTTCATAGCTATTTTATTTATTATCATTATTATTTTTACTATGATGTGATTACAGATTAAATTTAATAAAATGCAATTAAATATGTGATAAAAAAACACAAAGCACAGATAAGTGAGTGAACTGACTTTCCATCCTTCTATAAGCTCTCTTCAGGCTTACACAAGCTTTAGCCTGACCATAGCATATGTCTTCACTTCACTTCAGAGCGATGATCTCAAAGCTGTTTCTTTTGAGGATAAAAGATCAAAACTGCCATACACACAAGCACACACACGCGTCTCTCTGTGTGACTGATATTCACCTGCCTGCCTCTTATGACTGGCGGATTATTTCTCCTCTGTGCAGCTTCAGTGAGAGGCCGATGACGACCAAGAAGCTCATAAAAAAACACAGCCAGGCTAATCCTGTTAGCACACACACTCTCAGGGGGAATGTGTTTGTGTGAATATGCAAGTGGGGTAAAATAAGGTGAGTGTGGCAGCGTATGTCAGTTAACTGTGAAAATGTGGTTTATCTTGGGTTATGCCATGGTGTGTGTGGGTAGGTCAGTGGCACATTCAGGGCGTGGGTGTGTGTTGCAGTGTTTTGCCACAACATAAATCTCAGAACATCTGTATAGTTGGTAGTGCTTATTGTTGCATTCATTGTGTTAATATATTATATTTTTCACACTCTGTCTGTATCGCTACTCCACCCACACACACACACCCAGCCTTCCACTGCCTTTGTGGTGCCCTGTGTGATGTCAGATGCCTGTCAGACAACACTTAGGTAACAAGATGCCACACATGCCAGTTTACTGTCTGACGTAAACACAAAAGCAGGTGTACAGAGCTGATCGATGAGAGCTGGTTCATCTGCTCTGAGCAGCTCCGTCGGTGTCTCAGCTGTTTACATAATGCTCTTTCACTTCTCTCAAAGGGCCCCCATCAGCAGTGCTTAGTTGCCGTGGTGACATAGTGGGACTACATATAATGAGAATGGGAACTTTGCACCAAGTTCGGTTGAGAGAAACTCATTATCTTACGCAGCCGTTCTTGCTGTCGAGGAGGATTTGTGGGCGCAGTTGCTATGCAACAGGTCGGTCCATCCTTACTCAGGGGAAGATGTGAGCAGGGCACAGGGGCCAGTTGGAAGGGGCAGGAAAACAGGAGAAGAGAGGAGGCAGAGGAGAGGACATGGACATTAAAAGAGGAAGAGAATGAGGAAAGATAACAGAGGAGATTCCTTGGAGGGAGATGAAAGAGTGGGAAATACAGTGGAGGCAGGAAAGATGATGTCAAGAGATGAGGAGAAGAAAAAACGAGTAGGAGGAGGGCCATCTGTCTGAGGAAGAGATATGACGACCACGATACTGACAGCGTTTCCTGTCAAAAGTGTTGCCATACATAGAGCGCCTCCAATCCACATTCAGATGTATGAGAGATTATCAATTCGCCAACGCAGGAAGTGACGCCCAAGTGTGTGTCACAGTGAGCGAACTATTTCTATCCTGATCGTCACAGCTGACACTGGAGAAAAAGGAGCGGAGGCAGTCAGCTGCCTTTCATCACTTCCTCCTGATTCTAGTATTATGAGTTGTTAGAGATTTAAAGCATTAAGCAGCATTTGGTTTGTTTGCATCATCCATCCGCTCAGCAAAAACTGCCAGCACACCAACACCTTCAGCTTCTCTGATCTGACACAAACAACAAAGCCCATTAGATAAAGATAAATTAGAGAAAGGCTTTAGCGGATAAAAAGTGAAAACAATTTTAAATCAATTGAAGCTTTTGCCAAATACACACAGACACTCGGTGTGTATATAAGAAAATTCTGAGCAAACAAGAATTGGCATGACTGTGGTGTCAAAAAAAGGCATAAATCTAATAAGGATGTGAAAGCACTTTGTGGTAATAGAGACTTAATATGTGGGCAGAATAATCTGTTAAGAATGGACAGGACAGACTACTAACCTCCAGTCTGATTTGATTACAGTGTGCTTCAAGAACTCAACTGGAAAAGTTGCCAACAATGAGGAAAGGATTTTAAAGGCAGCATGGTGGTGCAGTAAACACTGCTGCCTCACAGCAAAGGACAGAAGGAACATATAATAGATGGATGGAAAGCCATAGCACCCTGACATCCAGATCGCATTACTGGCATCTACTTATCGGAAGGTCAGTGTTTCAATTCCTTGCTACTCTAGTCAACAGTCCTTGAGCAAGGTTTTCCTGAACTACTCCCATTGGCTCTTTCACTGGGGTGTGAGTTTCTGTGTATGCGGGTTGAAATTCTGTATAAAAGCCCTTGCCAATAGTGTATGGAATTTAATGTGATTGGGTAAAGGCTAGCTAGAAGGTGTGACGTTCTTTAACTGGTCACATTTATAACCTACAAGTTATGAAATTGCTTTGGCTATTAAAGCTCAAGTCACGACCAAAATTACTTGAGCTTTTCTTATGTACTGTAATGTAGAGGATGTTCTGCTTTTTCAGTGGCATTAACAAAACTGCTGCAGTACTGCAAGTCACATATTTAGCTACTCAGGAAAAAGATGAAAGCATGGCCTTACCCTCGTAGCAGTCCCTGACTGTGTCAAAGTACACATAGTACTGGTCATTGGTGAAGAAGAGGAGGCTGAGCCAAGAGTCAAATGCGTAGATAGGAACGATGAAGAGGATCCGTACTATGTGGCGCTGCTCCCTCGGTGAGCTGTAGAAACGTAGGTGCATGTAGATCTGGGATAGACAGAAAAGACAGTAAGAGAACAAAAAGAAAGAGACTATGATTAAATATCTGAAATTAGACCTCTTGAATAGATGTTCAAGGACCTGTGTTTGTTTTAAACATCAGCACTACATCACAATAAAATAAAGCATTGGGGGAAGGCTACATTAAAAGTGACATGTTCAAAAAGGCATGAATAAGAAAAGCTGCTGTTTTGTTCTTACTTTGGCTGTAGACGTGTAAGCCTGTTTTAAAGGGCTTGAACAAATGTAGGAAGATAAGACTGTAGAGAGTCTATGAGTTATTCTTTAACAGAGCTGTAACAAGCTTTAAAAGAGGACTAAAATATAAACTTATGTGCATATAGATTCGAAAGAACACTCAGAATTTTTATTTGTGTGTATCTTCATAGCTTTGTCGCTGACGTTCCAAATCAATATACCAATACATACCTGACGTCATCTTACAGGTATGTGTAACAGAGACAAACTGACTCCATTCAGCTTTCAGTTTTTCCTTTTTTCAGTCAGATTTCACACAGCCTTCTCATCCACACTGATCAAGTTTCACCTTTGTGTCTGTGTGAGTGTGTTTGTGTGTATTCATGCTCTGTATCACAAACACCTGCCTAGGGATGTTGCCAAGCAACCCCTGCCCTTCTCTGGGCCTCAGCAGATGTGTGTGTTTGCAGGATTGTGTCACCTGTGCATTAAACAAGACACACATACACAAAAACACACACAAACACACACACACACACACTGCATTTATGTAGAATTAACTCTTTTTCTCTCCCTATGCTGATTGGAAGTAGTTACCTGGTGGCAGGTGAGGATGAGTGCAGTCCAGACAAAAAAACCAGACACAGCCTGTGCCGCTGGAGTCATGAGAAAAATGGGCTGGTCTGGACTCAGCAGTGGGGCTTCAGGAAGCCATGAAATGTTGGGACCCGTAGGGGCAGCCGTTGGTGGGGGGCCAGGTGCTGCGGCCAAAGGGGAGTCCTCCCCCAGCCTCTCTGAGAGCGGCACGTCTCGCCTCCACAGCCTCAACATCTAGAAGTGACAGAAAACAGAGACTGTCAGTCACAGTAAGGTAACAGATCAGTAATCTGTGTGTGTACATATGAAAGACACTGAAACTCAAACAGTGACGATGCTGCCATGGTATTCATTAAGAAAGAACATCCATTTCCCTCGTAATCATCAACCCAAAACATAGATCACATACTCTATGTCATCAATGTAATGGGTGCACTCTGTGATAAGAAAGTAGATAGAAAATACACATAGATACACTACAGGTTAACATTTATTGATGAGTAAAGGAAGTATGTGTGTGTCATTGTACCACGGTTTCTGAGTTGGACATTACGGAAAGAAAATGGATTTTTGTCCATGAATACTGTTTGGCTGCTGGTGTACAAAAAGCCAAGACATCTACTGTTCAGCTATAGTCTTAGGTGGAGCATGTGACTCTGATGGCATACTGTTTTTCAAGAACACAGAGAGTCCCATGTCATTAAAATGCAAAAGTTTCTAGTATTTTGAAGCCTCACAGAGACCTCATTGCATGAGAATTAAACACTAGGTGGGGATCTAGAAGGAAAAGCTCTTTGATTCTCAGGACTGTATAATTGTCAAATTTTGGCCAGTTATCCTTGGAAATAACATCATGTTTTTCTGTCTAATTAGCGAGTCATAATCAGCAGCTTGTCAGTGTCTCCAAGGTGACACAGACATGTTCTCAGGTTGCATTTGTTCTCATACACTGACAGACAGTTTTTTGGTGCTTTTTTTTGTAAGAATGGACTTGGGGAGAGGGAGACCTGTGTAGGTGAAGCAGCTGGCTAACACTAAAATACACCCAAATCTGTTTGAAAAACAAAAATATAGAAATAAACAATGAAAGACAAGACGTAAGCACTATAAATAGTCATTGAATAACAAAGAGACAGAAAGGGCATCATTCAATCTGACCTGTCACGTCTCAGCATAACAACCAAAAGTCACATAGCTGGAAATTAAATAGTACAGACAATGACTGGTATAAGGCTACACTCTCTCTCACACACACACACAACCACTATTTAGTTTCTTTACAACCCTAATTACATTTGACTCAAGTAATTGGATTTTGTGCTTCAATAAAATGAATTAGGCTGCTTTCATGCTATTACATATGAGATTTAAAGGCGCTATGGTTTCACTATGTGTGTGTGTGCATGAGTGTGTGTTTGAGAGACTGCAGGTCATTTGTATTAGTTTGCCATGGATCAGCAGATCCTCATGTCAACAAGAACAAGTGAAGACATCAGCAGCCACACACACACACACACCGCACAATAAAACACACACACACACACACACACACACACACACAATACAAGTGACAGTGAAATGCTGTGCTAGTGCAAAGGGACATCTGTGTGTTTCATTTGAAAGGCAAAAAAGGTCAGTCTGGGGAGAGGCTCACACACACGCACACACTCACACACAGGAATAATATATCAGAGGGGCAGGGGGTCAGGAATAAAGCAACAGATGGGGTGACGGGGTACAGACAGGGTGTGTTTATGATTCATAATAAGTAATGATATGGGTGACAACCAGACTAGATCATTATTCTGACTGGAGCAACATTAACAACACTTGGATATTTTTAAACAGAAATCACTACAACACTTTTGCATGTTTGAACACGACTTGCATAAGAGTTGTTACATTGTGCTGATTTGGGTAAATCTGCCTAAACAAGTTTCAATACAATGGAAATGACGCTCAAATTCAAAAAACTAACCACACATTAGCAATGCAAATTTAAGACTTACCTTAACTAACAGTCACGACAAAACACAGATTAACTTGAATTTCGAACCTGGAGTTAAGAAAAGACACTTAATTAGGGGGGTAAAGGTGTCGTGGTAATGCAAAGTATTTCCGACGTGTTTAGGAGGCTAGGCTCACCTGCTAGGCTGCTGCTTTAAAATCCTTCTTAGTTTCGTCACACTAACTGACGACCAGAAATAACGTTAACCCAGAAACGGCCTTAATTCCACCTCAGAGCCGCACCGTTGCTCCCCAGACATCCATGTTGAGCCCTGCGAGGACTGCCCCGTTAACCTCTGTGTCTTCCCTAAAAAACTCGCCTCTGAAGTCTGTCGCTCAGGTTAAACCAGTCTTCTGTTATCATTTCAGCGCCCCTGTCTGCTCGTTAACTTCGTCTGAAGTCGTTGCTTTTGGAGTTCAAACTGTGAACTCCGTCATTCCTCTCCTTTCTCCTTTCTCCTCCACTCCGCTGACTTTAAACCAATCCCTGTCGGATTAACTGCAGATCAACCGATCCCCGCCCACTCCGCGAGGACGAGTCTTCTCAGCCAATCACACACAGACTACCATTAATAAACCGGAAAAGGGCGGGGTTTGTTTATTGACCATTGAGCATGCGCGGGTCTATTCTCGGTCTAGCAGCAGTGAAACTGCGTGCTGTGCAGGAGGGTAAACACGGCTCCCACTCACTGACGAGCTGTTTGTTTTCCTTTCTTAACTGTGTCGTCAGAGCGTGTGGGCAACAAACACTGATCACATTAATCGGTACTTTTACTTTTTTGGTTATATTGGCAACTTTACTTTCAAAATTTTCTTGAGCTTTGGTTTTATGTAATTTTTAAGGACATTCAGGGCCTCCCAGTGGACCTTTTTTTTTCTCAAGACTGTACACTATGAGAGCATTCTGGCTCTTTCACATTAAATTGCCCAGCATGTAAACCAACAAATTGGTACCGCACTTCAACTAAATAAGGGATCTTAAAAAAACAACAACACATTATTAAAAAAAATTGAAACGACAAACATTAAACATATCATGAGAGATCTGTGTAAGCTGTGTATATTTTTATTGATTCCGAAAATATACACAAATATCATAGTAATAAAGTTGAAGCATGGTAAAGAAATGTACAGCACATCAGTGACACCTTTTCATCCTGACAGGCCTGGGTCAAAACTCTTGCTGGAAACATTAACAAGAACCTTTTTGTCATTGCCTGCCACAGTGTAAACGAAAACACACACTTGTGGCGGAC
This sequence comes from Acanthurus leucopareius, assembly GCA_029814765.1. Lineage (NCBI taxonomy): Eukaryota > Metazoa > Chordata > Actinopteri > Acanthuriformes > Acanthuridae > Acanthurus > Acanthurus leucopareius. The sequence continues at coordinate 4,758,193 of JAQMCX010000034.1, forward strand.
TCTAAAGGTTTTTGGTAAAAGTTTCGGCTCCCCCTGGGCTGTCAGGAAGTAAACAGTACTCTTCTCTCCAGCCCCATCTTTAAACAATCTGTTACATTCTGGCAAAAGTTATCTACACATTTTACATATATCATTAAATAAAAAAATAACAAAAGAGCAATAAAACAAATGTAATACCAGACTTGTTCACCACCAAACCATCCCAAGTCTTTTCATACCTGAAGTTACAAGCTGGACTAAGGCTCTATCATATCATACAATCCTCATGGCTCTTCCTTTTCTTCTGTCCTCAACCCAAAACTGTCTACCTCCCACTTCCTTTATTTTTACACTCAGTCAGCATGTTTTCCATGTCAGCCTCTCATAGGTAAGACAGTAAAGAGTGTGCTGAAGAAAGGGAAGTTTAAATTGGGGACAAGTTCTCTGTGAGAATTCATGGGTATTTAACAGGAGTCAATTCTCCCTCCTTCATCCCTCCTTTTCTCACACTCTCTAAAGCAAAGCTAAAGGCAAAACAAACATTAAGACAATAACACACAGACAGACACTGACATTTATTGACCAAAAGCAGCCTGGCTCTCTTCCACAAACTCACTCCTGACTCTCTCACATTCACTCCCCACCTCTGATCCCCTCCATGGTCCGTCCTCAAGTATTACCCTCTCTCATTTGTTATAGCCTGAATACACGTTTGTTTTGTGTTCATCTCCACGGTTGTTTACATATTTACTCATAATCAAGAACACCATAAGCAGCAGATGTAGCTCTTGAACAATAGCAGGTTGTTTTTTTTTGTTTTTTTTTTTAATTTAATCACAGGTGTAAACAACAGAATAACTGAAATTTAGTCCATTTTGTGCACTTTGACATTTTTTGCAAGTTGAGCCTCTGAGTTGATGGGTATGAACACAAGTAAAGAAGGGGTGGGACCTGTGTGTTGTTTCATCCCATCCCCCCCTCCGGCCGCACCCCGAAATGCAGTATCAACCAGTATCAGCCACGAGCAAGTTTGTCCCACTCATCATCTCAGTGCTTCTTTCGGCTCTTCCTGGTCACCAGTGTTCACACAGCATACTGACAGACACACGGATGGCCTCAATCCCACCTTTTAAGGGCCTGCAATGCCTCCTCCTGCTCCTCTTGTCTTCTTCCACTCATCAATGTTTTCATTCATCTATTCAAAAAATAAGGGGTATCTGATACCCTGCAGCTGCTAAACCACAAGAAACAAAAAAAGGGAAGAGAAATGTCACTTTTTGGCTTAATGAAAGAATAAAGCTGTGATATGATATATTTTATATTTTTGTTATATCAACAAATCCCATGAAATGATCAAAATCAACTTTCATTAATCAATCTCTTGATTCTACCTGACTTCTATATCCTGTCTGTGAATCAAAGCCTATTGGTTTCTACTAAATACTTTAATTTCTAAAAACTGCTGGTAGTTTTTAACATAACAATTACGATAAAATGAAATAAAAGCAGACCTTATCCCTTAAATACAGGAGGTTAAAAACTTGTGCACTGCGACTCTGATAAGTTCATCTGACTTGATCTTAGACATTTGGTGTATTTAGAATGTGTTGCAATTTACTTTTTTGTATTTTATGTATTTTACAGGAAGGCCTCCCAAAGTATTACCAACTATTTTGTTAACATCCTGTTCTTTGATCAGCTCTGCTTTAAACAATGGAGAACATGTTTTATGGCTTTAGTGTTTGATTACAATAGCTAAAGGGAAAAAGTACTATTCACTCCACAAGAAAATAGGTAAAGGTGTTGTGTGTGTGTGTGTGCCAGACAAGTCCATACCTGCCACTGACCTGCAGGCCAGCCAGGAGGACCTCACTTTGCCAGATGTTCAAACGGCACACTGACCTGAGAGTGGAAGGAAAGATGAGAAGCTTAAGAGGATCAAAGGGAGAAAACAGAAACCTTAGAAACCCATTGTGTTTCAATTTGAGCTCTTCCAGGACCAAAACCAGTGAGCTTTCTCAGTTCTCGATTTACCTCCTAATCTTTTTGTTCTTCTGGGTTTCTTTTTGGTAGAATATAGCTACTTTTGATTTGTTAGCCGTTTCAGAGGTTTCCTCTCACAAAAGTTGCTGCTTGCATTGAAAAATCAGAGGACACGTTGACCCATAGAGACCCAGATTTATAAGTGGACCAGAAAGAACAGGTTGAGTCAGAAAACCACCTGAAAGTATTTTCTTCCCTCGGTGCAGTCAGTGGCTGAAATGAACTGTTTACAAGATCATAGGTGGATAATATTCAAACATCCCTGTTTTGTCTACATTACAATTAATTTATGCAAATTCAGACTATCTGCTGTAAATTGAGATTTCATTTATTCGGATATAGTACATTTGTTAAACCAAATCATTATGGTGCATGTAAGATGTTTTGCTATATTACAGCAGGATTCACACATGAACCTCATAAACGAAGGTGCACTGGAGAGAGTCCAATTACAAATTATAAAGAGGCTTTGGGACATAAGGAGGCTTAATCTATTCTGTGTTAATACCAAGTCAGACTTAATCTGCATAGTGACAAAAACTCTCCACATCATTATCCTGGTGGAGGTGATTATGAGAAGATTATTATGGTATATTTTCAGGACTCAAAAATTACCAAGCTGGCATCTTGAATTATGGATTTGAATTACAGAAAATCTCGTGATGACAGCTGCTCAAGGTAATGTGAGTCCCACTTATCCGTTTAATTTAAAAAAAGAGAAAGAAACGGATGTTATATGAGAAAGGAGAGTGATACCAGCTGCAGTTCAGTCCTGGGTGAATGTTAATCCATGTGAGCAGCTCTGCAAGGCTGCTACACACATACATTGCTGCTTTGAACTAAATGCTCACATCATCTGACTAATATGCTCACAATAACAATGCTACCATGCTGATGCTGAGCAGATCTATCATATTCACCGTTTTAGCTTAGCTTAAAACACTAATGTGACCTCCTTGCTGTCACCACAGGACAGAATATATGTGATCATCAAAGCCAGGAAGATACAGCACATTGGGAACCATGAGCGTGTGTCAGAAATGTTAAGCTAACCCATCCAGTTGGTGTTATGATATTTCACAGGATAAGTCAAAAGTTTGCTACAAGAAAATAAAGAAGACCAAAAAATTCAGTAGGATTCATCTTCTAAAGTCTACGAATATCTATTTCATGGCAGTCCATTAAACAAAAAGAAGAATCTGGACCATAGTCTAGAATGGCTAAAAATGTTGAAGCTATGGGATGTCATCGCCCCAAATACTAGGGTGGCAGGATTAAATCTAAAGCATATCCTTTGGACATGCTACCAGAAATGTTGGCACTATTTTTGATGAATCTCCACCTCAATCTCAATGTATTTCCTCATGGATGAGACAAAATCAGTTGAAACAGCCAGTGCACATATAAACATGCAGCCTCTGCCCTCGAAACTAAATTTCACTGAGCTGATGCTACAACCTTCCTACCTGTGATGCAGTGATGCGTGACTGGTCGAGGCGTGCAGTGAGGTCAGAGGAGGAGACATTGGCGGGGGCCCCGCGATGAAGCCTCATGGCCACCTTCCTCTCCCGCTCGGCTCGCTCTGCTCTCCCTGCCTGAGGAGAGCGGTTACCTGTGCAAACACAAAGACACAGGCTTGAGACGAAGGCCTTCGTTCTGGTTCGAATGTCTCTCGCTGTTACTTCCAAACATCCAGAACCACAGAACCACAGAACCACATCCTGACCTGACGGCTGGACCCCACGCGTGGCAGCGTTCGACGGCGTGGCATCGGCCTCGTTCCTCACTCTGTTGGCTGCTGAAGGGTTCGGGCCAGGCGGCAAAGCTCGGCCCCCGGCTCCTCTTTGGCCTCCTCCTGCTCTCTCCTCCCCCTCTTTCCCCTCTCTCCTGTCCCTCTCTCCATCCTCTGCAGTTCTGCTGGCTCCCTGAAACACAGAAGAACAGTACAAATGTGACTGTATTTTTGAGAGAACAACATCTCCAAATTCAAGCTAGTTACCAGAGTCATGCTGCTGATGGTGTTCTATTAACTGTATATCTTAAACAGAGTGTGACAGGTGTTGACGGATCGACTCACAAACTTCAGCATGTTCCAGTCAAAGACGTAGTCATAGGAGAAGCCCTGTCTGTGGAAAAGGTTCCTGAAGAGCTGCCTCAGATACGAGTAGTCTGGCTTGTCATCAAACCGCAGGGAGCGACACAAGTTTAGGTAAGTGGAGAACTCAGCTGGGAAAACATAAGAGAGGAAGAGAAGTGGATTTTAAACAAAGACAGATGAGGTGTTAGGATTTTAGAGTAAAAATGTGACTGACATATTGCAAAATCTATCTTTAAATTTGCCCCTCTGCTGTTATTAATTTCTGTTTCTCTTCACTTACAGGGGTATCCTTTGCAGAGCACCTCGATGGGAGTAGACATTTTCTTTTCACTGATACGTTCATACTTCTGCCTCTTGGTGGCAGCCTTGAGCCCCTGCCAGGGCAGAGAGCCCAGGTTGAAGTACATGAGAACATAACCCAGAGACTCCAGGTCGTCTCGCCTCGACTGCTCTGTTATGGAAAACACAGAACAGTGAGAGATTAAAGATTGACAATGGAGAAGAGTAAACAAAGAAAGAGGCAGAAGGTAAAAGGAAACAAGGAGGCTGCAGTTCTAAGAATCTTGATCGATAAATATGTATATAGCAAAATATTCTACTGACATTCTGCTCTAAATACACATAAACCATAGTAACTCTAGCAGAACATACACATTTACACAGATCTAGGCAAACTTACCGATGCCCAGATGGGTGTTGATGGAGGCGTAGCGGGCGGTGCCGGTGAGGTTCTTGTTCTCTCTGTAGGGGATGTGCTGGTGTGTGCGAGCGTCACGGTATTTCTTGGCCAGGCCAAAGTCGATGATGTAGACCAGGTTGCCCTTCTTGCCGAGCCCCATCAGGAAGTTATCGGGCTTCACGTCTCTGTGGATGAAGTTCTTGGAGTGGATGTATTCAATCCTGCTGATCTGGAGCAAAGAGATGGGGGACAAGAGTCAGCAGAGATTAACAAAACAATGCAAATAATGAAAGTGCACTTTTTTAGGTTGAGATCTTCCAGGAATCACCCAAGTTGTTTCACTTCACTATGCTACAGTCAATTTAAGGTGACATGAACCTAGCTTGAGCCAAAAAATGAATCATAATGAACAATTTATTTTGCCTTTAAGCTACTCCAGGAGTTCAGCACTTCATTTTTATTAAGTTAGAGGAGCCACGAAAAAGAGATTTAAAAAGCAACGGTCAAAATTATTCTCAAAACTCAGTGACTTTTAGGCCTGAGAATGGGTTAAGCTCCAAAAACATAGGGCTCTACAATTCCCATAATGCAATTTGATGGTCTTTTTTTTACTTTAATGTGAATGTAGAGATCCCACTGTCACAGCTGCTATCAAACTTTGAAAATCTGAAAACATGATAACCTAGAATTTGGAGTTACTTAGGATCATCACGTGTGTACCGGAATGTTTCTTGTATTAAGGAAAAATGCCCATAAGCAGGAAACTAAATGCCACAGTGTCCTTGAATGCACCAACAAGAATTCTTTTTATAAAAACAGTTCATGATCACAAGTGCACAACCAAACTAAGGGTTCAAAGTCTGACAAAAACAGGAAACCTATGACACTTTTATATTGATGGATTACCATTCCTGCACAGGCTTCACATCTCTGCTGATTTTCATGGTGTAATTTAGGAAGTGGAGGTCAGTGCTTGCAAATCAAGTAGTGAATTAATTTAATCTATTGCAACTGTGGGGTTTGGTGCACTTGGGAAAGGAATTGATCTTTTCTGTATTGATCCAAAAAATATGGCTGCTGGTCAAATGCTTTGAAAAAACACACAGAGAGGGAAAAAGTAGAAAAAACTGACTGATTTGATGTTTTGTTGTTTAAATATATAAATCAATATTTATCTTTCCTCAAGTTTCCAGATTAGAGTGTCTTGCTGTGAGTGTCAGAATGATAGTTATTTCTTCTCTGATAATGATTTACCTTTACTGGTCTTGATTGGTAGAGTTACAGTATTGGAAGTCTTTATATTCCCTCAGTTATAGAGTGTTTGTCCTAAAACTGAAAGTGATTTTTAATGGCCTTAAGTCTCATCGTCATGTGAAATAAATGTGGAGTCATTGGTAAAGATCAATAATCCTGTCAGCTCGTGTGTAGATATATAGAGGTCATTTTATGTTATGGGATAGTTAAGATCTTAGTTATTACCCCTTCAGAGCAGAAGAGGAGAGAAGAGAGGAGAGGAGGGGAGGAAAGGAGAGAATAAAATGGGACAGGACGGAAGAGGAGGGGACACAAGAGGACAGAGAGAGAGAAGAAGAGAGGAGAGGACAGATGTTAAAACAACAGCACACAGTGTTTAGGAAAAGAGGTCAAAGTGGGCAAGAGAAAATGGGACGAAAAGAACAAATGTGCCAGTTGTAGACTAAAGGATGACATATGAGGGATTAAAGAGGCTCATAAAAGACACTGTAGGTTGACCCCTGTGACAAGGATTAGGCCGTCTTGCGGAGCTTCCTCATCCTGGATTGGAATTGGCTTTTATGGTGGAGGAGATAAGCTTTGTCTGGAGCAGGGAAACAAGCTTCAGAAGGTTTAGATGAGAATTATTCTCTGATTTCAAATGATCCATTTAGTTCCAGTCTAAAAATAGCAACATCCATTTATTGAAATCTGTGTGACTTTCCAGCCTGAGGTTGACTTCAGGGCTTTATGTGCAAGCAAAGGTGCAATACAGCTTTGGTCTTTTGAAATATAATAAAAACTGCATTTTTTTTCTGGACCTTTTCATTATCTGCTCTTATAACTAGAACTTTTAATCTACTGTTTCTCAGCCTTGGGTGTTTTATAAAGACCCTGATGGTGCCTTCATGAGACATCACAGTGCTCCTCAATGGGCTTCTAAAGTAATTAGTTGCTACGGAAGGACTGGCAGCAATTCGCTCTGGATATCAGGAAAAACCCCAGATTAAATATGATGTTTTACAGTGTTGGCTGGATTCAGTCTGTCAGTCCTCACCATCTGGTCGGCCAGCAGCAGGACTGTCTTCAGGCTGAACTTGCGGGAGCAGAAGTTGAACAGGTCCTCCAGACTGGGGCCCAGCAGCTCCATTACCATAACGTTGTAGTCACCTTCAGCTCCGCACCACTTAATAGATGGGATTCCCACTGTTGGGGGAGTTGAGGGGAAATCAGAGGGGTAGGAAAGTGAGCTTCGATTGAAAACACTGTGTTGAGATACATGTGTTCTGTATATTCAGGTTATAATCAACTCAAATATTCACTGACACATTTCTTCCACTGCTTCATTCGACTTGGCTTGCAGTTTGCATTTATTTTGCTACCACTGCTTTAACAGGAGATGAACTCAAACATTTCTTTCAGTTTCAATCATTTTCTTCTTAATCTATTTCAACCATTTATCTGTTAATTTTAGAAAAACTATTTTAACTGCTTATCCTTCACTTTTAGCATCCCACTGTTTTGAATATTTATCACTTAGACTATTTTTTTTACACTAAGTCATAAATTAAAATTTTTATTTTATCAGACAGTTTGACCTACTTAACACTCCTTTCCTCTGGTGTATAAATTGGAAAACATTGCTTGAGACCACTCAGTATTTGGCTGTAATGTTGTACATTTAAACAATAAACCCGCACCTTGCCCTCAATTCTAAAATTACATTTCATTATTAATATGAAAATAATACCATAGCTAACATAACTACACATTAAGTTGCTTTAGTCTATCATTTCCTGATAATGTTACATTACTAATAGCCTACAGTATCCACTGTATATTACATGGTGACACATGGTGTCACAAAAAAGATGATATGCTTCTATATGAATTTAATCTTTACTAAAAAGGTAAACTACTCACACATGAACCATACAGTGATAAAAACAAAATAATATGTTTTTCTATAATAACACAACACTGTTAAATGAGCCATGATTAATACTTACTGTTATTTATGATACTTCAGATACATTTTCTTGAAAATATGTTACTATTACTTTAAATCTAGTTAAATAACGGATCAGAGTACTTATTTTACTACTGTATATATATATATGGTCATAAGCAGAACACATATCATGTATGTCATGCACAACTGATCTCTTCTGCACAGCTATTCTTACAATTTTCCTAAATAATTGATGCGTATTGTATCATAGTTGTAATCCGTTAATCTAATCTATTCATATCCAAGGCTTAACACTCCTCAACAGCCATGACTACACTTCAGTGCTACTGAATGACCATTTATATCTCTCCTCAACCCTAACCTGACTTTTATGCTCCTTAATTTCAGTCAATGGTGCCTTTTGGTGTCCCTGAATGACCCTGTATTCACCTCAAATGCCCTTAAATGTCCCAAAATGTCTCTAAATACACTGTAATGCCTCCTGAACACCTGTAATCATTGTAAACACCTCTTAAATACCCCTCAGTGCCCCTTACACACTTCACTGCCTCTCAGTGCCCCCTTGTAAAGCTTTTAAAAACCCTGAAACACTGCTCAGTGTATCCTACCTCCGCCCTGCATCATCTTGTAGAATTTGCTCTCAATGTGGAGCTGTGGGTGTTTGGTCTTCACACATTCCAGTTTGATGGCTACTTCCTCTCCTGTAGCAATATTAGAGCCTGATGGGAGAAATACCAGAGATCTAGTTACAACATATCAGTCCTTTACAACACACAAAAGGGTTTATTGACCCGCGAAAATTAAGAGTCAGGTTTACTAATGCAGCTCATAAAAATTAAATTATGTGTAATATCTGTTTCTTGCAGTTTAAGAAGATTAGGAACGGTGTCAGGTTTGCACAGTCCTAATACTTACCAAGGTAAATATCTCCAAAGGATCCGCTCCCTATCTTCCTCCCAAGGCGGTACTTGTTCCCCACCCTCAGCTCCATGGCTCCTGAGCTTTTCAACTCACTGAAGGAGGAAAGACACACGGACACAAACACACACTAATCTGTCATCAATCACTGGTGATCAATAGAGTAAAAGGACAGTGCTGCAAAGTTGCAGACTTTGAACTCAAAGCCAGGAGCCCTCAGGCTGCTGTTATCATGAAAGAGAATGAAACTGGAAGCTTGGGACCAATCGACAAGAGAGATGAGAAAGAGAGCAAAGTGCGAATTACAAGAATCACAACAGTGACGTAGTGCAGCCTGAGAGGAATCACTGGAGCTAAGAAGGAAAATGTTGCTCACTGTTAGCTGTCAAGTAACTCTATGTGACTAAAGCCACTGTGGAAGCAAAGCAGTTTTCAGTACAGAGGGTCTAATGTAACCACCTTGCTCCTGCACCGGCCATGTTTTGTTGCATGAGAGCTGTTGCACCTTCAGAGGATGCAATCATAAATTCAGGGAGCTCAGAGGACAACAATGTAGGCCAATAAAGTACACGGGGAAATGGTGAGAGCAAAAAAGAACAGAGCATGTAGTTGTATAACATGATTTATTCAGAGCTGCAGAAGGGGGGGGATCAGCATCTCACACACTCTTCCCAAAGCACTTCAAGGGAGTCTGTTCCTGTGTACAAGAGATTTGCATAAACTCCCAATTTCTAACGGAAGTCCCTGGATGAAATTCGAATGAGTCATGTTTTCCTCATCCAGACCCTATTTGTCCAAGCAGCAGTAAAATAGAGACTTAAAAGTGGGAAAAGAATGAGGGCTTTTTTAAAAAAAACAAAAAAACAAAAAAAAACAGAGGTTAGGATTTACAAACCAGTTTGACATTGCACTGAATGCTGACTAAGTTCATTTTTCCAGTCTTGGCTGCATTGTGGACCTACAGACACCCATCCACATTACATCGTGCAGGGAAAATAAGGCAGAGCAGGTCACTGCTGTACATTACCAAAGCCTTTACCTCAGGTCTCTCCAGCTCATCTCCCTCCACAGCCCCCCTAAGTGCTGCTATACTGCCTGTGTTACAAAACTGAGACCCACTACTGCTGCAAAGGACTGCAAAAAACAGGCAAGGTGCAGCGATATTTTCAGAGAATACCTCATGCGTTTGCCCCAGATACCACAAGAGAGGAAATGGGGAAGGTGCTGGATGCAAAAGCACACCGTACATCCCTCACTGCCCGTCAAATGTGGTGAGAATTCCCATAACCGCACCCTCAATATACAGGTAGAACCTCAGAACAAGCGCACCCCCGCCCCAACACGACTCTATTTGGACTCGATTTGTCTGAACCAAACCACCTCTCACACACACACCATCACACACAAAACACACAAGCCTCCAGACACTTTGAATGGCCAACATGCGACCCCCCAAGCCACCCCCTCCTCACCGGGTTATGTCAGACTCCGTGGTCGCCCGTTGGCTCCGTCTCTCTAAGGACCCTGGACAGCGACGCACCGACGCGGCTTCGGACGACTCATAACCTCGGAGATCTGTGACCCGAACCCCCCCTCAAACTCCCGAAGAAGAGACCCTCCAAAAATAAAGCTGATCCGATCCGATCCGACCCGAGCGCTGCGACGGTGGACGATTCCTACTGTCACGATTTTTCTTTTTTTTTTTTTTTGTGAGGAAAAACGCCGAAACCAGACAGGACTGAGGTCCTTCCTTCTCCTTTCTGTGGCTGCTCTCCTCTCCCCCCCCCTCACACACCCCCACCCAGCCCTCTCTCAGTTTACACCATTGACAATATCAATGATGTCATCCACAGACTAGAAGAGATGCCCGGATTGTCTTAAAGCCGCCGCGCTGCTGCTGCTTTTTGCAGGCATGAATGAAGCGAACCGAGCAGCTCTCACACCCCTCACTTAAAGCTGCGACATAAATTTTATTGAACAAATGCCTCTTCTTCAAGTTATTTTACAAATAATAATATAAAAATATATATATTTCGACTGAATAAACCCGCTGTGGGCCCGTCTACTGTGTGACACACTAATTCATTTAGGATGAAAAATGGGCTTGGGTTGACCTGTGTAATCCCATCAGCCCCCTCTAGCGGTATTTCCTATGAAAATTTTCTGGAAAATGTTAACATCTGATCGTCATCCTTTTAAAATTGGAGCTGCAGTATTTTTGTATTAGTCAGTAGGATCATTATGTAACCCCAAAGCAAAAAATACTCATGAGTTTGTTTCAATTAGTGTACAATCACCTTAGAAACATAAAAATGGTTTTGTTTTCATTACCTCAGAATGAGCCTTTTTATATCTGTACAGGAAGCAGGTCTTCTTCGATGGAGCCCACCATGTTTCTACAGTAGCCCAGAATGGACAAACCAAACAGTGGCCCTAAAAGACCTTTCGCGTTTTGCTGTGGGTTTTGTGGCCGCTGTAAGATCTCCTTAGTTGAAGAAATTGTATTTTTGGCATCACCAGTGTCTGAGTATCTTTTAAGGGTAATTAAAGCATGTCAATAATGTGCTTAATCTGCTTTTTATGGCAATTTATCACCATAATCAGCCGAACTTGAATAAAGTAATGTTAGACTAATATGTTTCACTTTTCATACTGCCATAATTAGAAAGCAGGGCTAAAAGACACTTTTGCCTGCATCCATCAGTTTGAAAAGCTATTAGTTGAAAAACAAAAACAACAAATAGGGCCCTTTCTCGGTAAGGCTCGGGCCCCAAATGAGGTGAAACAGGGCTAATACAGGTTAAATGTAAACTGTGGCCAACGGAAAAGAAATGTTCATAGCTAACAGCTAGCTTAGTTTCTTATAAAATAGCAACGAAAAAATATATTTACTGTATTGTTTCATAGATTTTTTTAAATCTGGAATAATACCCTGTGTTTTTTTCTGCAAGTATCTCATATGTATACAATAGTAAGCTGGTTCCCAAATGCTTTAAGGGAAAGAAACTGCAGGAAAATGAAAAGGACACATAAATAAGCTGCACATCCACCAGAGAAATTCAAAGTAATACACAATAAACCACTATGAAAAAAAACATGAGATAATTTTAAAATACAATAAATTAAAGTGCATTAGTCCATTTGTAATTCAGCCTTGCTTGGATGTCTTAAAGCTTTCTATGTGCAACAAAAAAAATCAAAATAATTAAAAAGAAAAAGAAAAAATATCAACAGAAATGTGTTTCTATTGGCCAGCAGTGACTGGCTGGTTAAGGTTAAGAGCATGTATTATGTATGATTATAAAAAAATCCCCCCTACGACACAGCTCAGTTATTTTTAAATGATTTTTTTCCAATCACTGTACATCAAAGGGAAACCTTAGACTTCAGAGGTGCTCTGCATTAGAAACACTTCATTACTCATTTATAATTACAGTAAGTGAAAACAGAAAAAAGGGGACACCAGGAGGTGATAAATTAGCTGCTCCTGCACAGTTAATGTGGGATTCACCTCTAAATGAACCTCAATGCACTGCTATTAAGTGCAGGTTTTTATATAAATTTCTTTTGGGGAGTGAGATATGCACCATAGTCCAGCAAGTCACTGCTCCATTCACTGTGTATGGAACAAAGCTAGACAGGCCTATTGACTGCACAGTCCCACGGCACAGGAATAACGTGAATTCATAAGATGGTTGGCATTTAACCTAAAACAGTGAAGGATGTGCTATGAATACCTGACATCCTATAGGTCAACAGTCACAAATCAAACAAAGCCACTGCAAACTTCAATTCAACCTTTATTATCTTGTTCTTTTCCGCTTTAAATTAATTTCCTCTCCTTTTTGTAACATCTGAAATAAACGAAAACATCCTGAACAGGAGTGATAATAAAGACTGACTTAATTTAAATCGATACATAACAAAAAAAAAAACCAAAACAATAAAATATAACAGGTTAATGTCTTTAACGTGTCTGTAAAACACTGTTCCAGCTCAGCTTGGTATGGTAGGATTGGCATCTTAATAGAAATGCCTTCAGTTGGTTGCTTCGTCTTAAAAACAAAATATTCTTTTATTGCATTTGGCAGAAAAAAAATACAAACGAGAACAAAATGCTGCTAAAAAACACAACTTAAGAGACATATGCAATAGTGCCAATGTTTTTGAACTTTTTAGCTATCACAATAACCAGACAGTCAAGCGCGCAAACCTGTGTACACATCCACACACACACACCCTTTTCTCTCAATGCAAGCTGTCAGATCTATCTAATCTATTCACTTCCCTGACTAGAGCAGATAAGTGTTCCAAAGCAAGCGCGCGCACACACACGCTCACAAACCAACACAAGCATACGCACACACAAACATGCACACCTCATGAATCTCTCATGGACAAGAAAGAAAGAAACATTCAATATTGTAGCAATAACACAGACACTCTTGATATCATCATCATTATCTTCATCACATCCTCCTCCATTCTGTCATACTGTCATCACTCCTTTCATGCACACAGAGGCAGGCAGGAGGGCACCTTGTACAGCGAGTAAATAAGTGATCATAGTCATTATGATAATATATAATAACCAAGGATTTCTCGAGTAAGAAAAAATACAATAGCGAGGTCAGTGTTTGAAGGGCAAAAAAAGGACATCTCTGGATTTCCACAAAGTTTCACACATTTCTCTTTTCTTTTAAAACAGAAAAAAAAAGATAACCAACGTACATCAACAAGGAGTTACAATTATGCTTGTCAAATATAAGAGCAGTGTGTAACTGATGAGATGGTGTGATGCTGCTGACATTACGGGCGGGCGGCCACTGGGTGTTAGCCAAGGCCACTGCTGTTGTAACATTTAGTCGTCCTGTAAGGTCTGTCTGTGTAGGTGTTGTGTTGTAACTCTGTTTCAAAAAATGGAGGGATTTGTGGAGGATGTGTCAACAACAAACCCAGAGGCATATAGTGCAAGTTTGGCTAATGTTGTTTTTTGTTTTCTTTTTTTTTTTTTTTAAATACATCCTGGGTCCCATGTTGATGGCATATTTCCACCAAGGTAGAGGCGTCAGTACCTACTAAAAACACACTCCTTTTCCAGACCTCAAAGGTTGCTGATCGTCCGTTTGACTCAGTAGTGTGGTGCAGTCCCAAATTTTCTACAAACTCCAGATCCTTCCCCTCTCTCAAGCTTCCAAACATTAGAACTTTAGAAGTACACCAGCCAGGTCTACGAGGGCTCAGTCTGCAAGTCTGAATTTTGAGATTCAACCATTAAATAGTAATACAAAAGAAAAATAATAAATTGTGGCACACTAAAAACAGCAATAGCTAAACTTGTTGACATGTACGACTCTGGCTGAGCCGGTCTACAGTGCATGCCTGAGTGATCGGGTCTCTGAATGCAGATGGTGGGATTTGGAGTAAAAAGACAAAGAGCTATCCAGTTGAGTCCTAAGAGTTTAATGGATTTCACCTTTTTCCCCCGGTTCAAGTTTTACTGTTGTCTTCATTTAAAGTTAAGCGGCTTAATGTGTATGTGTGAAAATAACGTGTGCATCTACTGCATGTTGTAGTATGAATGTTGAGTGTCTGTGTGTCAGGTGACCAGTGTAACTTTAAGTCATGTCATCTCTATGTGTAAATAAATACAGAGTGTGACATATGTATTACAACTTGGGAGTAAAATGTGTGTGTAAATGTGTGTATGTCTGTCAGTTGACCCCTCAGATGGAGTCGGTCCCCCCGCCCAGCAGGTCCCCTGGCAGCAGTGAGGCGGGGCTGCCCATCTGGTGACGATCCTCAAGTGCTGGGGAACCCCAGAGGCTACTGCTGGGGTACCCCGCCCCACTCATCCCACCCATTCCCCCCCACAGACCCTGCCTTCCAGCCTCCACGCCTCCAGACCCGCCAACTCCGGCCCCATTGCTGCTCCACTGGGCGAAGATGCCCAGCCCAGGGCCCTGGGTGCCAGACTGGTCCGATGAGCTGCCTGTGCTGTCCAGACTCTGCCACCCGGAGCTGGTATGACCGGCTCCTCCATTTCCTGCTCCGCCAGCTGTGGAACCTGCTTCCACTCCTCCTCCTGCACTGCTGCCTCCGGCTCCACCTCTCTCGCAGCTAGCTCCGCTACTGTTAGCCCCCACAGCTGAGGCTGCTGTAGGCCCGGAGCCTGCAGAGCCAGCTGTAGTTCCTCCGCTCCCTGCTCCACCTGCCTGGGAATGTGCAATGTAGCGAGCCACATCTTCCTCGCTCACAAACTCCGCCAAGATGGTAGTGTTACCCAGAACACACCTGGTTAAAAAATAAAAAAAAATAAATGAAAATTGTCTGTCACTCTAAAAATATTGTATGAGTTTTTTAAGTGGTTTAATAAAGCTTTATTCTTCTGAATTAAGCAATGGGAAGAATTTACAGAGTTTTACAAGTTATACTTTAAAACGTGTCATGTGACAAATCTGCAGGTTACACTTAGGACAACTTGAGTTAACTTTAACCGTAACTTTACAAAACTTTAATTATACAGCCTCTCACAAGTTAGTGTACCTTTCAAGGATCAAAAGGTAACAAAATTAGACTATTAGTACACTTTAAGCTCAATTATTAACAATTTATATCCCATTTGTTTGATCTGGACAAACATAACTGTGACACTTTATGGTTTTACAGGGGGTTATGTGCTGCAGTATTTCTTGCACTGGACCAGTAACTTCCTGCAGTGTCTCCTGGTTGCCTGGCAACTGGTTAAAGCTAAGAAATGGCAAAGCACGTAACACCTATAAAACGCAAATTGTTGTTTTTACATGTTAGTTTCTGGACAGATTAAGCAAATGAGATATGTACTCACTAGTTAGTTAGTTACAGATAATGACAGACAGATATTTATTTACTGTGAACAGAGCCAGGCTAGCTATAGACGAGCCTTTCCTAGTCTTTGTGTAAAGCTGTGCTTACTAGCTCTTTTCAGTTACATATTCTTTAAACAAAAAATGAGAGTGATATTGTTAAGGTTTTACCAAAACAACAGACTGATTCTTACATGTGGAGTGCGCTCTGGGCCTTGGCTGCCTCTTGTTTGGAGCTGTAGCGGATCAGAGCGGTGCCCTGGGTCAGGCCAAGGTGAAAGGTCAGCAGAGGGCCGTGCTGCATGCAGATGGTTCTCAGAGTGGAGCCATCTATCTGCAGGAACATACAAGATAGACAATGGTGAACTTAAAGTTATGGGTATGAAATTCAGAGCAGTGCTACTGCATAATATTTACTTTTTTGTGCCTGTTGTGTTTAATGTGTGGATGAAGTGAGATTTAAGAGGCAGCCTGGCAGCATTGGAAAAGTTACTTCCCTAGATCTCTACAAAACATAAGAACAATGTCGTCTAAAAAATGTACTCCTTTCCCTCATAGTAGTTTCAGAGGTTGTTTTTGTAAAATGTGTCTGTTTGTTTACCTGTGGTGTGAGGTTGCTGAGCACCAACCAGCAGCTTTCCCGGGAGCTGCCGTCACTCCAGGTCGAGCCTACAGTGAGAGAGTAAATGGAAAAAAGAAAAAAAAGTCTAACTTGGAGTTTTCCACATTCCCTGTAAACACAATCCCGCTCTGTGTCGTCCCCCCCCCGGCCTCTCAAATGTACTAAATGATAAATAACTTTCTCTGCTGCTTACACCAGTACTCAGCCGCTCTCTGAATCAAATATAAATGGACCCCTTAGCTCAAAAGAGAACACTGCTGCATTCCAGCAATCAGGGCCTGTTGTTTTATCTCCCATGTACATTTAAATCAGTTAAATATTTCAACAAGTACTATGCCTGAATGAAGAAAAAAAGACAACTTTGTTACCAAAACAACACGGAAAATGCATTGGGATATTACCAGTGGTGCTTGAGCCACCACCCCAGCCTCGGCCGGCCAGTCGAGGTGCTCCTCCAGACCAAGGTGAGGGTGATGGCTGCTTTTGACTGGCTAGTCCTGGGGGTGGGCGGGACAGCTGCGTCTGGCTGCTACCGCGGCTGGCTTTCCAGGACTTGTGTCCGATAGGCTCTGGGGGCCAGCTGGTCTTGTAGTCTGTGTACTTTGCTGTAGGGTGACAGGAAAGGGAGGCATGGTGTGGAGTGTTTATATACAACCATATCTAAAGGTAAGTCTACCAATGTTGATACCAAGAAGATTTTCAGTTGTTTGGACAAAGTTGCTCACAAAGCATCATTAAGATGTAATGCCCATGCCCAAAACAGAGGCAATAGCACCTTTCTCTTGAGGGCTTTTCTATTTCACTCTTTACTTCTCTACTTTGGCCCTTCTTTGTTTAACATAAATAAAAATAATTATTTAAAATCCACAAGTCATACACTTTCCAGCATTACTATTAGCTTGTTTAAGTTCATTTTGACTTAAAACAAATAAAAGCTTGTCTAGTTGCCAAATAATTCTTGATGGTTAGTTTTTGTGTGTAGCTACCTGAGTTGTGTGCGTTGTTGAGGGGACTGTCTGAGGCACTGTAGGGCCAGGCACCAGGTGAAGGCAGCAAGGTGTTGAGGGGAGGTGTGGAATCTGAAAAAAAAAGAGCCACTGATCAGCTATGTTAACCATCTTTTCACAAATTAATGTCTAAAAACTATCTCTCCAAACAGTGTCCATAAACTTGTTGGAAACTTGTTCATTTGCTAAAAAATTATCTTTCCTGACACAACATGGTGAGAAATGTATGTGAAATTCAGTTATTTGGGTCACGGTTATCCAGTGAGGGTTAAACCCAGGGAAACTAGTTTACCTTGTTCATCTATGGAGAGAAAAGCTTAACTAACTTCTAGATTGTTGTACTAAAGCGGTGTCCCTTTCTGGTTAGAAATAATGCTTACCAGTATTATCTTGTAACAACTGGTGCTCAGTATCATTGAGGTTGGGAGACACAGTGTTTCCCATCATGCTCCCTGGGGTCATGTAAGGGTCAGATTCAGGGTCAACACGGTCTATTCCCTTCCAGGGCACACCAGGCTGGAACTCTGAAGAGAAAACACATGTGTGGTCTGTTGAAGCACTTCAACGTGAGAAATTCCACAGATATTATATCCAATTTTTTTTTAATTATTCATCTTCTGGATAGCAAAACAACAGATGATTTCTTCTTCTTATATCTTATTTAAACATTGTGTGATCCTCTAGCTCACATTAACTGTAACTGTAACTGTAACTAACCAGGGGGCCAGCTGGATGTGGGGGGAGGTTTGGTACCCATTTTGTTGCCAGGGGTGCGATGCCAGTTGTCACCCAGCCCGTCTCCAACCATCATGTCGTACTGAGAGTAGGGCGAGCCCCCTGGCATCTTCATGGGGGTGACAGGACCTGGAGATTTTGGGATAGTGATAATAATGCATGTTACGTCACTTGACACCAGATGGATTCTCTGATCACCTTTACGTGTGACTTTACATCTAATCCTATTAACGCTATCTGCCTCAACACCTTTTTATCCACTGTCTTATCAAATACAACATTTGTGTGCATAAAAAATACATAAATAAATAATTTCACCATTTTTGTGGAATGCATTCTCAGGTGAGGAGGTGTCTGGAGAGGAGTGTCCTTCCATCATCCATTTGAAGCGCGACTGTTGACCCCCCAGGTCCTTCATGCCACCAGGTCCACCCACCACGGAGCCACCCAAGTCCAGACCTGAGAGGTTTACCCCAGAACCAAACCCTATTCACAGGGGCAATAAAAAAAGAACAGAGGGAAACATGAAGAAAGTTATAATTTTTTCACAATTATCTGGTTAAAGTAAACCTTTAATGCTACCAAAACATAACATGGTAACCTATTCTAAATTTGAGATATTAAGGTGAAATATTTTTTATACTGCCTTACTGATTGTGGTTTATGTATGATCTCTGCGAAATGAAGTGCATGCACACTTCAATGACAGCAATAAGCTTGTGTTTGTCAGGAAAATCAACCTAAGAACAACTGCTCACCAGAGTATGGTCCAAGTGTTTTCTGGTGCAGGTCAGCCACAGACCCTGTCAGGCCTGGATGGGGCAGGGGATCGGCCCCAGGCAGTTTTGGGCCACCACTACCAACTCCACCATGGTGGGAAGGGGAGAGTTTGGAGCTGCCGCCCAAACCCCCGACCTGCTGCTGCTGCCTCTGCTGCTGGAGCACTGCCATGATCCTGGCCAGCTGAGGACACAACAAAACACAGGAGTCAGTGCCTCAGAGGAGGGAGTAAAGAAGCGAAAAAAGAGTAAATGACATGTTGCATTTTTTTGCACCTGTTGTGGGTCAGCCTGCCGCACGTTCGGTGTGAACTTCCTCTGATTTTGCAGTAGTTGCTGTTGCTGCTGTTGCGGCTGCTGCTGCTGCTGGAGGAGGAGCTGACAAGCCTGAACGAACACAGAGGACAGAAAAAGAAACAAAGAAGGAATGAGACAGCAAGAAAGAAAAAAAGTCTGAACAAAGATTGTTAACTTTTCACTGACAAACCCATGTGTCAACTAAATGCCATGCAACAGTGTCAGTTTTATGGCTCAAATGGGACCTAATCATCATAACTAAATATTTGGTCAGTGAGTCAGAGTTGTTGCAAAAGCTGCTTCGTGAGAAATCAGTCTCAAAGAAACTTGTAGATCTTCACATTTGCAATATGTGTCATCCTACAGTTAAAATGATTTTTGAAGACTAAGGCACTATGAAGCCAATCAGATCATATGCAACAGATTATGCATAACACAAGGCAGTTTGTCTACAAGCCACTAAAAAGCAAGAGCAGGGTTCAATACAAATAGTGTCTCATCAATCCTGTTCGGGAACAGTAGAAATGTATTTTACTTGTTTTAGTCATTTTTAGACCAAGTGTTTTCTTGTTCCATGTACAATGATGCCGCTAAAAGTAGAATATTATGCTTCAACAGACAAAAGGTGAGTCAACTCAGGTTTTTCTAAACTTATCATTCAAATCATTGACTTTTAGGGGGGGCCCTACATTCAACCATGTTTCCTTCTGCCTCTGCTGCTTTACCACTTCAAACACTTCAACAGTCACTCATCAAATTTGACTACAACGCCCCCAGCTGCATATCTTCTGTAGATTTACTGCTACTGCGTTATTACTGCGCAATGTACAATCATAAATGGTGAGTATTTTGATTTCACTCTTTCTTTTCCCAAATTTTGCTGAAATTTCCGAACTCTTCAGGGCAAAGAAATGATCACTACATATATTTTCAACAGACCGGTGATGGAACCCAGAGGTGATTTTCTGAAATGTATAAAGCTGCTTCTCACCAGCTGAAACTGGATGTGAGGTGGGTAGATGCTGCTGAGCATGGCAATATGCTGGGGGGACAGCTGTGGAGGGAACACACCTCCCCCCAATCCTGCCACTCCTCCCACGCCACCAACTCCCCCTACGCTCCCGCTGGGAGGGGGCATCTGCTTCAGCACTGAGCCTGGCACCTGGAGACAGACACAACGGCAGGAAGGCACACCTGTTACCACAGAAACACTTTGGTGCTGTAACCAGTAGCAACCACATTAGCTTTCTGCTTTTCCCCGATTAACATTGATTCCTTTCATGTTCTCATTAACTGGTGTTAACAAGTGACTTGACCTAAGTGAGTGAGTAGAATAGATTTAATTCCTGGAAAAGACATGCATTTCACATAGTATTCTTTGGAAGTAAGCAGGGAACTAGGATCAATTTTGTCTTCAAGAGTGATTATGCACCTTAGTGGCTTCACTGACTACTAAGCACCATGCACACAGCCAGTGGGCCATGATGTGTAAGCTCACACACAAAAAAAGAATCAGACAGCTAAACACTATCAGGAAGATCACAGTACAAAGACAAGTCTGTGAGGTTTACAATCAATCTTGGACACAACCTGGATACACTGCAGATATAAAACCAATACAACACCAGCTGATAGTGACAATAACAGTCCCCGAAAATGTATATACCGACAAAAATGTAGAGATGGGCATGACTACAATCTGCACAAATTTACAAAGGAAATAAATTGTGTTTTTAATTGGTTACTAAGCAGAAAAAATAAACAGCAAAGATGAGTCACAATAAAAGCAACACTGTACAGACAGTTAACCCACTTCCTGTGTCACTGCTAAGTGTGAAATATTTGGACAGCTGGAAGAGTACTGATAACAGAGTAAAAGCCACAGCATTAGTACCTGCGGTGACAGGAACTGATGAGGCACTTGCGCTCGTATCCCTGGGGACTGGTTTATGGGTGGTACACTTGGCTGGTGTCTTGACTGAGCCATCCCTCCACCACTGCCAAAGATACTGTGACCGCCCTTTGATCAACAAAGGAAAATAAAACCTTAGAGGGTCCAAAACAGTGGAGCACGTATATGCATGAAAAAACATGAAGATAAAAAACTTATCCTATCATTTTCGAAAAAGAAGGAGGTGCCCTCACTTAAACTCTGGCTGACAGAATTAACTAACACTCTTCAAATAAGGAGAATTACATTTATTTTAAAGGACAAGCTTAAAGATTTTGAGAAAGTTTGGTGACCAACGATCTTCCATCTACAGGGGGAAAATAAATACATAATTATTAATAGGGTTAATACACAAAAGTACACATAAATACACAAACACACTCATGGTTTGAGAGTGGTGCAGACAACAGGGTTTTTTGTTTTGTGTAATTCTGTCTGATGTTACCATTTGCTGGTTTTAGGTTTGGCTATAGTCAGAGGAAGTGTGTTTGTGTTATTCAGCGTCACCCCTGGATTGAATTGCTTCAAAACAAATGCATTTTAAAGACAAAACATGCAGATTACGCAGGACATGACAGACTGGACGAGGAAAACTTGGGGGTATATTTGTGTAATTATCTTTGAAAAGAAAAAGAAAAAACTACAAGAATCTAACATAAAGATGGTTGGACAGAAACAGGAGGAGCGGTTATCTTACTTGTCTAAAGGGGATAGTGTGGTTGAAGAGGGAATGAGGCTTGTAGACAGTGGGTGGTGAGTACAGAGAGCAAGGCCCCTCCTCCCCAAGGCACCAATCCTGATTGGTCAAAGGCAAGGTCTGTCACAGAGACAGCCAATGGAAGACCAATTTGAGTGGTGGTGAAGGAGGGTAGGGGAAGGTTGAGACAGGGAGGAACGTGGCAGACCAGAAAGACAAGGTAGAACCACAAGAGGAAAAAAAGAAAAGTGAGAGAGGACAAAATGTTATCTAGACATGAGAAAGACCTAAGAGAGAAAGACTGCTAAGGGGGCAGCCTGACATTACCTTATCATAATAGGACCCAGCATCCCCAGGTGCTGCCTCTTTGGAAACAGGTGGACGATAAGCCATCCCCCCTCCTCCTCTTCCTCCTTTTCTCATATCTCCATTGTAATCATTCATCCCCATGCCTCTTTTCTCTGCATCCATCTTCTTCTCCTGGAGAGACCCTGGAGCCAGGTCAATGTTTGGACCACTGGGATCATCATTCTGTCCAGCAAAGAAGGTTACTGTTATCATCATGAACATCATTAGCCTCCTTAACATCATTCTCACCATGTATAAAATAATTCACATTCTAAATACCTAAACATTTCAGCTAAATGTGTGGTTAAAACAAAACACCTGGAAATAAGATCATATTTGGTGTTACCTGCCATAAAAACACTCAGTGATGAATAAAAGACATTTCTCTTACCAGCAGCCCCATGTTAGAAAACTGTCTGTTGATAGGACTGATCCAAGAGTCTCCTCCTCCAGTTTTCAGAGGACCCTAAAAGACAGAGTAAGCAGAGGCAACAATTTCAACAAGTTCTACAAGAGCTCCAACACAGAAATCGTTATTCCAAAATTAAATGCAAAAACCTCGTAACACAAACCAGTAGAAAGCCTTTCTCCAACATTTCCAGAGTGAGACCAGTTAAATAAGGCAGACTACTAAGTGTCCTCATCTTTTATTTTCTTTGACTTATTTCATTTTAGACATTATCCACCAGATCAAAAAGAGGCTGAGGCTAAGGGCCCAAATGTTGCAGCTTTACTTATTTAATTTTTTTTTGTGTGTGTGTGCTACCTTTATCATGGCAATTTTCCCTCACCAGTGACCCACCTTGTTGCTAGGCTTCTTCCCAGCATGGCTCTGTCCCCAGCCCCCGTTGCTTCCCTGTCCCCAAGATGAGCCGCTTCCCTGTGAGCCGGTGCTGTTCCACATGCCTCCTCCCTCCTCCTCATCCTCCCAGCTTGAGTGACGCGAGGCAGCCACAGAGCCCTCTTTGTCCCCCCAGCCATCTTGCATATACTTTGAACCTGCAGGAGTAGAAAACGGGGCTGAAAATTGATCCATTTCAAAGTGTTCTATTAGTGGATTATTAAGCATGCAAATGTTCAAAATGTAATTGTGCAAAATCAGAATGTGGATATCCCACTGATAATAGCTAAGATTCCATTCAGACTACATATGCCTTTGTCTTTGTTTGGTTTTCTAACCAGATTTGATGGGGTTGGTAGAAGGGTTTCCCCAGCCTGTTATCTTCTCTCCAGCATCATCAGGGTCTCCCCAGCCAGTAGGGGCTTCAGAAGGCTTTCCCCAAGCTGCTGTACCATTGTCTACTGTAGGACTAGTTGGGGAAGTACCTCCCCAACCTGATGGACCTGCAGGCAAGAACAGCAAAGGTGAAGATGAAGAGACATATGGCAGAGTGCTATTTTCTTTTATTTAATTCCACATCTTGAATGAGCCCAACTGTTTAGTTGTGTAGTTTTATGTCACCTAAAGGGTGTACATAATTACAGAAGTTAGGAATGGTGCAGAGGTTTAAAAGTGGTTGGGGGGGGGGGGCCTGCAGCAACACTACCTCCCATGCAGTTTTTTTTAAAAGGTAATGGCTTGACATAGTCTGGCACACTGATCCAAAATCAAAGCATATTCTCTACAGTCACAGTATTACCCTGAGAATATATATGAATGTGAAATGTGTTTCAGTTCAGCTGTGCTCCGTTGGAGCCCCTACTAAAGTAACATTACTAAAGCTGACTAAAGTTATTATGATTCTTAGATCAAGTTGCAGAGATAGCAAGCAGGTGGTTGGCTGTAAAACAACCACATCTCTCATGACTCAGTTGTCACTTTGATATAGCTCCTCCTGCCTCATTGCCAGCGATGCCCAGAACTACTAGTTTACTACTTCGATTTCTGTTAGTAAAAGCCGTTAAAACATTTTACAGACTAATGAGAACTTTATCTTATTTGGGGAATCTAATTCTTGCATGACAAACCCCAGATAACAATATTATCAATAAGCATCCATTGGACCTAACAGTACAAGTCTGATTCATGGGGGCCCAACGTTAGAATTCACAGGAGCCAAAGGATCTGTCAGCATGCCCTGGTGCCAGACACCCCAGGGTCCATAACTCTTATTTGCAGTTTGTGGTGTCTTACCCATAGCTGAAGATTTTCCAGGTCCATGGCCAGAGTTAAAGTCCCTGTTACCTCCAAGCCCTGCAGCCTGCCTGCTAGGCTGCTGCTGTATTGGAGGTCCCTGCTGTTGCTGCTGTTGCTGCTGTTGCTGCTGCTGTTGTTGGGCCTGACCCTGGCCATGCGGTTGCTGGCTAGCAGGCGCGCTGTTTTTATCCCACAGGTTGACCGGCTTGTAGTTGTAATGGGTTGGGTCTCCCCATGCTGATGTTCCATCATCTATCTCATTCTTCCTGCTTATAGACTGCGGTGAGGGTTCCTCCCAACCGCTTGGTTCAGATCCACTCCCACCTCCCCCAGAGCCACCAGGGATAGGCCCCGAGGTCCAGCCTGAGCTTTGGTTCTGATTCTGGGCTTGAGAGATGGGTTTCCTCCCCCCGCCCCCTTGCATAGCCCCTTGGTCCAATGCTTGCTGCCGCTGTGGATGCTGATTGCAGGATTGTGATTGTTGCTGTTGCAGTTGTGCCTGCGAGCCTGTGATGGAGCTCGACTGGCTGTTTGGCATCTGGTGCATTTTGTTTCCTCCGCTCCAACTTTGATGGGGTTTGGACCCCATGCCCCCAACGACACCCATTCCCCCTCCTCCACTGCCTCCTCCCCCTGTGCCACCTGCTCCCCAGGTTCTCCTGGGAGCACCATCATCCCAACTCCCCCAACCACCCACACCTGAATCCCCACCTGAGTTTGCTCCACTCTTCCTCTCATCCTCCCATCCTCCTCCTCCACTATTTGATTTGGACTGTTGCTCTGCCCAGTCCCTACCTACCCCAACCTTCTGTCCTGATCCCCACCCACTTCCTCCTCCATTCCCTCGCATTTCTTTCCACCCCCCTGTCCCTTTCTCTTCCTGACTTCCTTCCCAGCCTCCAGTCACTGTGTCTCCTTTTTGTCCATAATCACCCCATCCCCCGCCGTTTTCTCCACTACTACTGTCCCTCCATTCCCCTTTCCCCCAGCCCTTGGCTTCCTGGCCATCTCCAGCCCCCATTCCTCCTCCACCCCAGCCTGTAGGCTTTGCCTGCTGGCTATGTCCTGGTATTACCCCTGGACCAATACCAGGTCCTGTTGTGGTCACTGGCCCAGATTGTGAGACGCCTAGATTCCTTATGTTGGGGCCTGAATTTGGTGGGGCTCTCCCAGACAGAGAGGCCCCACTGCTGCTACTGTTGCTGCTGCTCTCCCAGCCCTCTCCTGATGACCCAGCAGATGGAACCAGGGAAGGACTGGTCCCAGGACCCATAGAATCAGTGATTTGGGTCCTAGCTCCACCTGAATGACAAGAACCACCAAGAGAAGATTGGTGTTTCGATGTAGCTAATGATGAACCACCTTTACTTTGTCCTCCTGGTTCTTCAAAGTCCCAGGCTGTATTTTGTCGGATCTGTGTTTGGCCCCAGCCAGAGTTGGACAGGACCCGAGGGTCTAGATCAGACCGGCTGAGAAGGTTCTGTAAGGCAGCTTCAGCATTAAGTGCCGGGCGGCGAGGACGACTGTTACTGTTGCTAGGTCCACTCCCGCTTCTGGAGTTTCCACCACTTGATGAAGATCCTCCCTGTGCTCTCTGTCCTTCTCCTCCCTCGCCCCATTCCCCTGTTTCACTCTCTCCCTTCTGATTGTCCCAAGCTCTAGTCATAGTGGCGGCTGCTGAGGAAGCGGAGCTGACAGGGGGGTTGCCAGCTGTGCTGCCCCCACTACTGCTGCTGTTACTACTGGAGGCTTCACCCATTCCCTCACCTCCTGGATTAGCTCCTCCAATACCAGTTGAGCTTCCACCCCACTCACCACCAACCCCTCTCCCCCCTCCTACTCCTGATGACCCCCACCCTCCCTGAGAAACCCCGGAGGATTGACTACTGTTTCCCCCAGTTCCAGCACTGCCCCAGGCATTAACTCCACTAGAGGAACTCGGATACCCCCAGCCCGAGGTCCCATTATCTCCTTCAGCAGCTCCGAATCCTCCTGTGCCACTGCCTCTGCCCTCCCAGCCATCAGTCCTTGAGGCACCCGTTTTGGAGTTAGCTGCAGGGTAAGAGGGCTGGCCTCTCCATGAGGAGGCAAGGCTGTGGTCACCCACATTCATCTCGCCTCCTTCCACACCACGGTCCATTCCTTCCCCAATCCCTTCCCCTGCTGCAATTTTTGGTCCCGCTGATTCGCTGTCCCACTTCCCCCCTCCCATTTCTCTGTCTCTGGATTGCATTTGGTGAAGTTGGCGCTGATGGGTGCTTGATTGATTCACAGATAAAGGTGGGTGACCCCCCAGCACCCCGACTGCCCCACCTCCCAGACCCAAGCCTAGGGAAGCAGAGTTGTTGGCAGACAAAGACCCTCCAGGGCCCTGGTGATGGAAGGAAGACAGACCTCCTTCCCCTGCAGCAGCGGGCCCTTCCTGCTGCACCAGAGCAGGCCAGGCCGAAGGGTTGGCATTTGGATTGAAATTGGCACCTGGAATCCCACTGCAACCGTCAACGGGGCCACTGGCATCATGGCTCCCCGGCACAGCGGAGGCTTTGGAAAGTGAGGAGGGCTGTTGTAGCAGAGGCACAGCTGCAGCTACTGCATTCCCTCCTCCAAGATGACCCTGGGAGGCAGCCATCCCCCACGCCACACCATTGGACGACTGCATACATTCATTGGGCAAAGAGAACGAGGAAGTGGGTGAAGATTGGTTGCCAGAGGCACTGATGCTGTTCACAGGCATTCCGTTGTTGCTGCTGCCTCCTCCATTCCCGGTGAAAGAAGCTCCTCCTCCCTCATTGCCAGCGATGCTAGGCCACTCCTCCAGGTTGTTGCCATCGACAATCATCTTCTCCCTGCCCTGAGACGAGGCCTGGCTGCCTGAGCTCGCCCCCCACATGGAATTTGCATAATTAGAAGTAGTAGTAGAAGCAGCAACTGATGATGAGGTGAGGGCCAATGAGGAGGCAGCTGCACCAGAATCTGAAAAAGCAAATCCCATGAAAGAGACTTCAGGAGTTAAAAAGATCATAGGTGAAAGAGAAAAATCCACATATCTGTAAATTGTATGGATCTCTCATCTCTCTGCCCTACAGTGCTGAGACTCACCTGAGACAGCCGCCATGTTTGCATTGGGGCCATCCCCTCCTCCTCCCCCTCCCAGCAGCATGGAGGACAGTGGCGGCTGACCCCTCTTCAGTAGCACTTTATGGTCCTGCTGGCAGCGGAATCGCGGCGGCACTTCTCTCGGCATGTAGCGTGGTTGTTGCTGAGGCGCCTGGGCTCCGCCTCCGCTACTTGTACTGCTGTTTCCAACAGCACTGGGGCCGCCAGTGGTGGAGGAAGAAATGGTGGTGGAGGTGGGCTGTCCGTTGGCCACCGCCAGGCGCTTGGCATTGTTGCCGCCCTGTGAAGGGGTGGCAGCACTGCCAGGGCCCAAGGTGGCTGGGGATGGGGAAGCAGAGGGGGTGGGTCCAGGGCTAGGGGAGGCAGAGCTGCTCTGAGTGGCAGGAGACTGGGCAGATACCGGCTTTGTCAATTCTGGCACTGCAGGAGGACACAGACAGAAAAACAATGAGGGATGAAATTATGCATTGGTTGATAAAGTTAATGTAAAGAGGAAAGTGCACAATTAATATTCTGTAATTTTAAGCATTAACTATATTTACAACAAAATTGATAAAGGCCAGCAAAGATGCATATACTCTGAGTTCTTGAATGTTGCTTCTTGTCCTTTTTTTTCTCTTTTGCCAAAATGACAACATGCAAATATATTTAGTATTTTAAGAGTGACTGTCAGAAGACAGATAGACAAACTTTGGTCAATTTAGCAGAACCCTTACATTTTCATCTTAATACACAAATAAATCACTTTGATGCTTACCTTTGTTTTTTTGTTCTGTGACCTATAATAAAGAAAATACATACGTTACCACATCAATCTTTAAAAATAATCAAGCTGAGGTCACCATAAAAAAATCAGATCACGTTCATTAAAATGGCAAACCTCATTACGACATCATGTGTTGAGCAAAGATAAAAAGAAAGCCAAAGACCCGGGGTCAACACTGAGTACACAAGAACACCCTTTCCTCAGTATTTTATCATGCTAAGTTAAAGAGGATTCTGATATTTTTAAACCAGGGCCTTTTTTTCACGTTTTGGTGTGTAAATAACCAGTACTAGCAGGTTCAAAAGTTTTGGAATTAGTCCATTACCTCAGGCAGAAGCTGTGACATGACTGCAATGTTATCCTTTGGGTCAGCTCCGACCAGCTTTAGTAATCCACTGGAGTGCTTGTTTTTGCTACTTGAAGGCTGTTCTTCTAAGTGTCAAAATTACCCAAAGGATCCCTACAGAAATAGGCCTTTTTTGAAAGGTCCCTGATACACCAAGCTGACATCAAAATAAGTGGCAACAAAGGCTGACTGTAGTGTTGTCTCACATCCCCTGTGTCTTGGCACAAAAGTTGCATTTTAACACACTGCAAAGACTACAGCTGAGTGCCAACTACAATGTATTTTCTGTACCTGCATAACTCGGACACAACTCTCAAGACCACTAGCTTTAAGGTTGTCCTAGGAAAAGAAAAAACTTAAAATGCAGATCAAACTGTTGGTTGTTGGTTGTTACGAAGCAGCTTTCACTAACCATATTTACACGACTTTTGCCAGTACTTGGACCGTTTAAGGATACAGCATTAGCTGCTTCAAAGCTAAAATATGTCAGATAAATAGTTGACACTGGCATTGTCATCCCCTGGTATTTTGGTTTTGGAAGAAGAAATGAAGAGATGGATGAGAAAAATAATAACTAACTGTATGTAGATGAAGTCATGGATACTTAGGAAAAAAGCTGGATGGGCATTCTTGAACCTGTGTTATGAGCTGGTTTAATTGAACCTTCGATTTTAAAACCTTTGTTCAGCTATTCCTTTATAGTTCCACATATTTAAGAAATGTATTAGTTCCGTCAATTCAGAGGTAAAACACTACAACAAATTGTTTTTCTGTGGGGGAGCAGCCAGTTAGAGTGTTTTCTCTCACCAACAGTCTCAACAATGATTCAATATGCAAAGATGTATGTAAAGATGCAGAAAAGAAATAACTAGAGCCAACAGTGCACAACACACTGAAAAAAACCAGGCAACAGACATTCGCCCACCTCTGGACATTAGCTGACCGCTGTTTTGGTGTTTCGGGGCCCTAAGATTTTTTTTGTTACAAAAGACGCAGCAACTACATTGCACTTGCTAGACCAAATTTCAATTTTTTTTAAAGAGCTACTCATTTCTACTCAACAATATGTAAAAAATTGGGCCAAGGTTTAGAAATACTTGGTTTCCCCCTCAAGTTTAAATGTTAAAAAACCTTGTTTTAACAAACAGATTTACCCATAAATGTAATCTGTTATATTGGCCTTATATTTATATCCAAGATTCTTTTTTTCATGAGAGTGAGGGAATCTCCCTCTTTTAACTCAAGTGCTCATAAATACAGCCTTAAAAATTAAGTATGATTTGTTCTCTAGGCTTATCAAACATGGCATCGCGGCATATCTGCTCAATGAGTCTAACCCAGATGGAGGGGCATGCAAGTCACTGTTAGCACACTTACCTTCTGAGAGGCTTCCCTTTTCCTTTTTTCGTCTTTTTTCCTTTTCTTGTCTTCCATGAACTACTGCTCCTGTCCTGATGCTCCTTTATTTCTAGGGAAAAAAGAGGGATATTCCAAAATATGGTCACATGTTCACCATTTTAAAATCACTGGGTTCTTATTTGTATAGCCAGAGGTTTTTAACTTCAAAATAAATCACTGCTTAAAATATTTATTAATAGTTTCTAATGACTGTTATAATGGCTGTTTAAAGTTCTCTCCACTTTGAGGATTACTGAAACACAGACAGGACATCAAGAACTTGCAAAATCATAATAATCAAATAACATTGTGAGTACAATATTTTCTCTTCAGGCTGAGTGACCAACAAAGGGCAATGGATAGGATTATGTTGTTGGAGATCAAGAAAAAAGTGGATTTCACTAGATAATGTTAAGTTCAATAGACATTCATGGCAAGTAGGTTCTGAAATGAATTAATGTACAACATTCTTGGACAACAGAGGTCAGAGATCATTTTCAAGTTAGCTTAGCAGCATTTTCTATGCTTTATTTAATACTATAGTCATACATATCCAGCATAGATGCCATGAACTGTTACTTTAATTAAACTTTCATCTATAACAGCACAGGTCCATATGACCTTCCTGCTTAAGCTGGAGTGCTGATTCCGCATTGCTACCCCCAACCTTTCACTTGGGTATTGCCAACATGTTAACAGCATGAAAGGATGTACACATAGACACTTCAGAAAATACAAATCCCTTAAAGCTCACAGACATTTCACCACTGGCTGGGAGCAGGATGTTAATATTTCCATTTAAAGACTGCAACAACATAGTCTTAACAGCGCAGTTAAGCTGAATTAAATCAAAAAAACTTTTTCTAACAATTGCAGCCTTGCACTCACTTTTTCCCCATAAAAACAATATTAAAAGTAAATTACAAAGTTAAGCTGTAATAATGATAATGAAGTTGTTAATCTCTACATCATCAGGGATGGATCAGAGTTTGTTTGTTTTGTTTATTTCAAACATGAACACATCAGATGTTCAGATGAGGGGAGAGGAGGCATGAGGAAGTATTACATATTGACATGTTTTGCCCTTAAATTTAATGTCTTACATGTCAAATACTGCTTCATTAAAAAAAAAGAAAATCTATCACATACGTCAACAAGGCTTATTAGGTTTGCAGTGCATGTCAAGTTTTGTAGCATAATGTGCAATATTCACAAAGCATGGTGGGAAAAGCAAAAGAAAATTTAAACAGAATTTAAAATTTGATTTAGTTACTGAAGAATGTGATCAATAGTCTCAAATAACTCTTTTAATGAGAATGTTAATTTTTTGGGACAATATGCAACTACACGGACTAAATTTACATAATTTGGACTACTTTCTGAGGTTTTTCTTTTTATATACAAGTCAACTTGCCTTAACTTAAATTTCTGTTTTACATTAGGGAAATTATTAGCTGTACGGCTGTAATCCTATCCCTTTTCATACATTGAAAGCATCATCATTATAC
Organism: Acanthurus leucopareius; assembly: GCA_029814765.1. Taxonomy (NCBI): domain Eukaryota; kingdom Metazoa; phylum Chordata; class Actinopteri; order Acanthuriformes; family Acanthuridae; genus Acanthurus; species Acanthurus leucopareius. The sequence goes on from JAQMCX010000034.1 coordinate 4,789,668, forward strand.
AAACCAAAGCTTGACTTAGCACACTAGAAACAAAAAGATCCACTGATTTGATCGAAGAAAACAACAACTTGACCACAGATTACCTCAAAAATTGAGGTTAAACTCATTCAATAATGCACTTTGATTAAAGCTAGTAATATATTATCTGACAAAGACCAGTGAATGATTTGAGACCAATGCTTGCGCTTTGATTGTTTCTAAGATGAAATGTGAGCAAATCTGATAAGGTTCTTTTAACAGCTTTGAAACAAGAAACTTGGACAAGAACACCAAATAATGCATTGTCATTCAGCATCCCAGCACAGGTACACTTTATAGGCTGACATGGACATATCCAAATTTTCTGATCAGACACCTCAATATTTATCATCTCTGATATTATTTTAAAGACTGATTTTGGCAAATTCAAAATGACATAATTTCACAATTGAATAATTAATAATGTAAATGTGATAGCCAAGCGAGTAAAAGCATTGACTGTTAAGTTAACTGAAGTTAGACATTGTAATTGGCTGTTAAAGCTTAACTAAGCTATGCTTGGAAAATGTCCTTAAACTGTAATTCAGCAAGGAGAGCACACACTTTAAAGACATGTATATTAGAATGTGCCAATAATCAAAACCCCACAGGGTAACAGAGCTCGCACATTACATTGGAAAAGAACAGATTAGTTATGCACACACTTACTGAACTGTAAAGACCCGACAGTGCTTATGGTTTTTGTTTCGTTTTTGCTTTCTGCCACAGTACTTCCAGAAGGCATATTTCCAGCTTTACAGACGACAAACCCAACATCCTTCAAAATTTCTGACCACAGGCCTGGCGGATCAAAAATCCAGAACCGACTGTTGTGGCAATGCGAGGTATCAGATCTGCATTCAGCTAGGCATAGCTACCTTTCCGATCATTGATGCCAACTTCATCAGCTAACACTTATGTTCCTAAACCTAGGCCGTCCTGTCAAGGTTGTCATTACAAACACATCTGCAATTAGCTGTTAGCTAGGTTACGTTTCAGCGAGAAAAATTCTGAAAGACAGTTCAGATGTTTTAATGCTGTAACGTTAGCTTGCTAACAGCTAACTGTAAAAAAAATGAATAGGTGCTTTAAGCTATTAATTTAAACTAAACCCTGAGTAAAACAGACCTAACATTAGGTAAATGACCAAGCATCTTGAACATTTCGTGCAGTTTATACTATAGAAAAATAAAAGCAGCTGCTTGCAAAAAAATTCGTCGTTAGCTAACATTGAGGAGTGGTTTCTGCCTGTACTTTTACAATACGTAGGCACAGATTAGCGCGCTCATTAACAAGATCAACCAGCTGTCATCCACGGTAAGTTTGGCAACTAACTTGCTCTGTTCGGTGTACACAACGGTCTTTGACAATATATTCACTTAACTTTGAGCCAAATTTCCACCTCAGCTAATGCACAACCACTAAAAGTGCTAATGCTATTGAACATTAGCTAACCTTACCCACAGATAGCAGCTACAAGTAGTAAGGCTAACGGCGCTAGCCTCGCTTGCAGGTGGAATAGCAGAGCAATTCATCAACAAATTCATTGCAGTTACTTTGCATGGATACAAAGTATAAATGTTAAAACCTTAAAAAGTATTACACATAGCTATAACATTCGGAAACGTCACTCACCTCGGGAATCACATATGAAGAAAAGCTAGCGTGCTAGCTAGCTTAGCTAAAGTGCTTCAGTGCGATTTTTTTTTTTAGCTTTTTGAGGCATTCGTCGAGGCTTTGAGAACAGCGACGCCTGAGCGGATAGTCAAGTAAGTGGCAGATGATGTAAATACACGCGTAATAAGCTACTGGTGTGTGAATAAGTACTAACGTTGTAATAGTGTAAACCCTAATGTGCAGAAGAATTTAAATTTCAAAGCGCTGTGGAGTCAGTCGGTTGACGGGCGGCCATTTTGCTGCTCAGCATGAAGCGTCTCCAATGGCCAGCCTGTAGCAGCTGCGTGGAAGCCCTGTGACTGGCTGGCTCCAACCGGGAGGGATGCATAAAAACGCATTTTGACCTTCATAAACTTCAGACAGTCAAACTTAGCACCACTGTGCATGCTCTGTGCGTTGACATCACCCTCAAACGCAATTTCCAGAGTAGCCATTAAATACACAAACAGAGAATCTTTATCCTCATTGCAGAGATTTTCAAATTCCTAAGCGCTGGTCATAATACTTTTTCGGTGGTATGGCTCCGAGAAGGAGAGGAGCAAGGAAAAGAAAACCAGAGGAGGCTGAGGAAGAAGAAGATGAGAGAGAGGCCACTGAGGAGAAGAAGGCAGAGGAAAGAACAGAGAGGAGTAGGGGGGATCGTGGGAATACGAAATATATAGGAGCTCATGTTGGTATTCAAGGTAAGACATAATACCACCATGTAATACTTTCCCTATTAAACAAACGCTCGCAGTTCTTGTGCTGTCTCTTTTACATGCCTCCAGGTGGAATATGGAGAGCAGTGGAGTCCTGCACAGAGATGGGTGGCAGCAGTTTTGCCTTGTTTCTTGGCTCCCAGCGGTCATGGAAGAGGCCTGCGCTGGACCAGACAGCTGCAGCCAAGTTTCGGGAACAATGTTCCCTACAGGGTTTTGCCTCAGCCCACATCCTGCCTCATGGGTCCTACCTGATGAACATAGGATCCCCCAAGGAGGGTTTGTTAGACACTGATGGACGTCTCCTGCAGATTCTGCTCTATTTTTCTTTTTACTGTTACTTCATCATTTCATCTGTGTCTTGTCCTCTCCTCTGACGTCCTCCACTGGTTTGTGTACCACCATGCACCCAGATGTGTTCGAGAAGAGCCAGGCCCTGCTGGTGGATGAGCTAAGCCGCTGCAGCCTCCTGGGCCTGAACCTTTACAACTTCCACCCTGGCTCCTCCCTGGGCACCATCACCACCGAGCAGTGTGTGGACAAGATAGCAGGAGCCATTAACCATGCTCATCAGCAAACACCATCTGTGGTTACAGGTACAGCATAGCATAATATTTGCCATAACATTTTGAAATTGTTGAATCTGTAAAAGCTGTTGATACAATGCTAGTTATTTTTATGGTGTGTTTAAAGTGATAAAAAAATTGTCTGTTTAAATTTACATTCATTAATTTTGTGATAATAAGGGTCAACCTGCGTCCACCATTCCTTTTCACTGATGAGTTTTTAAGCTAATTGTGAGATTCCTACTATGTTACACAATTTTGCTGTGTTTTTAAACTGTGCATTTGCAATTCATAGAAGAAAAACTGTTAAACATAATTACAGTGGCAGCTACTTCAAGAAGACATATTTAGTTAAACTAGCAGGGTTTTTTAGATTTAACCAAGGTTTAATAATCAATAATCATAATCTTAAAGTTTAAAACGAGGCTAGTTAGTCACAGCCACTGAGAATGCAAACTTAGGTAATGTAGCAAAGGAGGAAACTGTTAAAAACCACAGTGACTTATGATTAACACAGGAAAACTGCTTTATCAGAGAGGGACATTAGAGAACCTTACCAACGATTACACACTTTGAGAAGTATTGGCCCTAAAACACCACAAACTACAGCAGTTTAAACCAAACCTTTTTGGTTGCCTCATCAAGCAGAGAACATTATGACGTTCACTATGAGGATTCAGGAGGTTTATTATATTGCAACAAGTCAATTATCAAAAAATAATGTTCAGGTCATAATGTCATACAAAACTTTTTGACCTTAAACTGACTTTTGTGTTGATAACTCTCAATTTGGAATACTGACTGCAGGCTTGCCACGGATGTTGCATTACTTGTGATTCATGGCAAAGGCCACTGTCCTTTTGACTCGCATACCCCAAATGCCGCTGGTGTGACAAGAATACGCTGCATTGAATGCCTGCAAAAACACAGAGGCAATAGCAAAAACTGGCCCCAGGCCGTGCTTCAGGAATGGACAGGAGCAACCAAACAAATATGGCATGTTCATCAGGTGTTGTAGTGGATGGGATAAATCAGTTTGTCAAACTTATTATGCCTTGTTTTCTTCTTGTCCTCCATGTGGTCAGTGTTGGAGAACATGAGCGGTCAGGGTAGTACGGTGGGCGGTAAGTTCTCTGAGCTGAAGAACATCATAGACAAAGTGAGGGACCAGACCAGAGTGGGAGTGTGCCTGGATACTTGCCATGCTTTTGCGGCAGGTGAGTGACACCTGAGGTTTATCTTTTTCCCTCGTTTTTTTCTCAACCACAGATATCATGGTATATTGAGGTATTTTGATATCCCCAAAGTATGACCTTTAGTTTTATTAAAAGTACAGATGCTCCTCTTACAAATCTTACTGGTATAGAGGTGCCACTGTTGATTGGCCTGATGTATCGTAGTGCACAGCATGTGCCACCAGAGGTCAGTCTCTACTAGTGGAACAGGCGGCTGAGCTGAGAAAGATGGTAAATATGAGTGTTAGGGTTATTTTACAGAACTTGTAAAAATGAAAACCACCTCTGCCGCTGTTTAGGAGTATTTTGGTCAAGTTCTGATGATTAAGGTAAGCTAGTTAACACAGACAAAGCTGTGTGTATTTATCTCAAGAAAAATGTGGCTAAAGAGGCTAGTCATTATTGTATTGGCCATAAGTATTTAAACCAGCAAGACTTGAGAAAGAAGACTAATTGTGTATGAGACACAAAAGATTGTAGGCTTAACAAAAGTTTGCAAGTTCGTTGGCTTCAAATTACAAACAGCATAAACAACAACTTTTGCATTTTTTCATACACATACCATCAGCTACCACACACCATGGTGAAATGTCATAAAGATGTAAAGGTATGAAATAATCATAAAATTTTCCAGTTGCAGTCTGAAAGGGAAAGCTATTAACTTCTGGTCTATAGTTTGCTCAAACTCCATGGCATGAGCCTTAAACGTTGCTGTTGATGTGGAGGAGATGTACATAAATCCAGCAGTAAATATTAAAACTGGCGTGAGGCCTGCAAGTGTTGTTTCTTTTTGTGTTGAACTGTTGTCTTGTATCTTTGTAGGATATGACCTGGCTTCAGAGGGAGGAGTGAAGGCCATGCTCAATGAGTTTGATCAGGAAGTGGGGCTCCACTACCTGAGAGCCATCCATCTCAATGACTCCAAAGGCACAGCGACAGCTTTCAAAATATCACACACAGACTCACCAGATGTGACTTTTATAAATTCAGCTCTGCTGTGTCAACTCTCACTTTTCTTTTCTTTTGGCATTTCAAGGAAAACTAGGCTGCAACCTTGATCGCCATGAAGACATCGGTAAAGGTCACATCGGAATCTCTGCTTTCCGAGACATTGTCAATGAACCCAGACTGGACAACATCCCACTGATACTGGAGACACCTGGACGGTGAGATAGACTCAGAGACAAGGAGATGCCTGAACATTTATATGGATGTCAGAAGGCCACTGCTTTTCAAAGTTTTGACTTGACTGCTGTGTCTTTTTCCCACAGGCCAGGATTTGGGGATGCAGAACAAATTGAACTTCTCTATTCACTCTGCGAGAAAAAATAGTTAACACTCTCACTGATGACTTAGTGCTGTCAAACTGACCCTGTGAAACCACAGCTCACACCATTTGTGTTTGTGGAGGACCAAAGTGATGTGGCAGTTGAACTCTATCTCCTTACACACAAAAAGAATTTGTTCCAGTGTTAATCACCAAGTGAGTAGTTTCAGTCAATTTAGTCTTTCCTCTACATGACTTAAATAAATGCGTTACAACTTTTTATTTGACCTGAGAGGAGTTGTCTTATTTAAAGTGTACCAATAGAGGGCAGCAACAACACACAAATACAGCACAGATGTATGAAAGATGAAAAGGAAAGACTTTAGAAAAATCCATGTTATAAATGAACTGATGACTTTTTAAAATGTTTTTTAAGAGACCCATAATAGTTACTAGTTACTTTGATTTTCTTACCTGAACTGTTGCCATTATTTGCAGAACACAAATAACCCTGATACACATAGTTGTTTAAGGTTCATAGTAAATATAGTAAGTTTTAAGAAGAATATATAACTTTAAATGTAACAGAATAAATTATATTTTATATGAATTAAATTAGACTAGTTTGTTGATAAAGTTTATCCAAATGGATTTTAGTGAAGAAATAAGACATCGGAGGAAAAGCTCCAACGGACATGATGTATCATTTGTGTATCAAATCACCTGGAAAAAACCTGAAAAAATAACCTCCCACTGTCTATGTTATATAAAATCATGCCCTGTAATGTCACTGTTAAGAAGGTTGAGAAAATCTCTAACAGGACCATCGCAACAGATAGCAAATGGTGTCATCACTGCTTTCATCAGCATCTCATGTTCATCTACGTCTGACCATTGTCACATGTGTACGGATTTACAAGGACCTCCACAGCACACAAACACTCTCATTTAAAGTAAACCCCCACATTCCTTCCCTAACATGGTCCAGCTGTTGAATACCAACACTTTGGTGCAGCTGTTGACCCCCCGGGATGACAGCACTTGATTGTCACACTTATTGTAACACCCCATGGTGCACATAAACATGCGTGCACAGAAAAAAAACCCTCCTTAATACACATATACCTGCTCTAAAATGAGCTACACCAAAATTGCCTATCCTTTTTCGTAACATAGTGCACGTTACATTGTGCACTATGAGAGCTGTATTTTCCTACAGCTTCTTTGTTTTAGATAACGCTTGGTTCACAATATTGTTTTTTCCTCTTCATTATCTGAGCACTTTGACCTTGCACTTCTCACTTTTGTTAACATCCAGCATTAGTGATCTTGGAATTCAGCATAATCTCCTGCTGGATAAGAGTGTTAAGTAAAGTGTAAAATAAGAGCAGGTCCAGACAGTGTGTCTTTCAGTGTGGTGTTAACAGAGACAGGAAGTGGAGGTGCCTGGCCCAAGAATGTCTCTGCTCTCAGGTCCCACCCACAGGAAATGCCTGTCCAGTCTGTTTGAGTCTGCGCTGACGAAAAAGAAGTCTCCTGTTAGTAAAGTTTGGCTACTGTCGGAGAAAAGGATGGATGAAGTTTGAATGATGAGGTTGCCATTCCTGGTGCTTGCATGCTCTATAGTTTAGATAAGCAGATGTCTGATGGTTTTCAGAGGTGTCCTGGTGATCTGGTTGTGTCAGGGGTTACAACCCAGGGAAGCCGAAGACTAAACAGTGAACACACATTCCTAAACTCCAAATTAATCATTCGCTGGAGGAGGCGTGTGGAGCAAAACACCAATGGGAATATAAAAATGCTTTTCCATTCTGTAATTTTCTTAAGATGCATGGTGGCCTATTAGCTGGTTCTGGTGCATGCGTGAGCGCTCGTCCAGCCGTTTCTTCTCCTCTTCCTCTGTCATTACATTGTGCTGTAAATATTTTCCACTTCAGCCTAAAGCCAGTAATCTAATTATACAACTTTGTAAATACTTCCAGATATCTTTGGTTAGATGATTCCTGGCCAAATGATGATCTTTCGCCGGACTCAGTTTTCATTAGACTGATAACTGCTGTGGGAAAAAGACACAAGCCTCTAACAGCCTGCCAAGCTGGAAGGAAATCTTGAACAGTTAAAAATGAAGACATTTTTTCTATGTTTGTCCCTTGTGGCTCAAAGGTGGAAAATATTAAAAATTACATCAACTTGCTCTCACATCACTTTGCATGATTTCATGCATTATAAAGCTGTTTTGGATAAAAAAAAGACCTCCCTTCAGCTGACGTGCCATCAGAGAGAAATTTAAAAAATGGTTCCTTCTCTTATATTCAAATTCTACAGTGTATAAAAATGACACCTAACACTGATTTAATTGCTTTTTAAGTGAATTCCACAGCATCTTCTACAAACCGGGAATGATACTTTGTAAACTAAACAACTTGTCCTGCAGTTTGTTACAAACACTTGGGCAAAGTTTCAATGTGCATGTACAAACTAAACTGGTTGCCGGTTTTTACATCCTCATTTCCCAATTTGTCCTTATTTGTTTTAGCTGAAGGCCATGAACTGGTGCTGCTCAGTCAAACCACACTGCTCCACTGGGACAGTGGCAGGGTTTTTGGTAACAAGTGGGACCGAGTACAGGGAGGGTGAGGTGTTCCCTTGCAGACTCTTGCAGTCCATGCAGGGATTTTAACTTAATCTTTGAGTCATAATACCACCTATGAGACCTTTGGACAGCTGATTAAAAACATATAACTATTTTTTTAGAGGAATTTAAAGAAATGCAAAAGCAATTCTTTCACAACCAACCAAATAACTGAGACCCTGCAGCCAATTCAAACACAATCTGCAGTAAAGCCATATGTGGAGCTTACACTGTATTAGAGCAGAGAATTGTCTACATTAGATGCTTTAGATCAAACGATTACTTGTAAATGGAATAAAAGGCACGCCAAAAATATAAATTAAGCATCAATGATACTTTAAATATGCAAAAAATGCAACCTTGTCTGTCTGCCGTCTCTTTCCCTATTTTAAAGGCTGCAGTAAAGTAAAATAACTTCATAGTCTTATCAGACTGCTCTACCTGTATTCATATTTTTTATTTTAACCACTTAGCCATTAATCATGTTAATATTTTGTAAAAGCACCCATAGTCATAGGCACCCATAGCCAATATTGTTGCAGTGATGATAATGATATATTTGATTTTGTTCATATTGATCAGCTCTAATGGAGCTTTAAGTGTTAACTTAATGTATAGCTCACCTTGCTAACAATACACAGATAAATATAAATATAAATTATGGATCGCCCTTCATTCTAAAAGTCCTAAGATAAGACGTTAGATCCATATCGGCCAACTTAAATGAAACTTTCAGTGCCTACCTCTTTATGTTTTGGCAGTGGGTTTACTCAGTTTGTATGTGTGTTTCTGCCAGCTGGAGTAGCAGAAGCTGGATGCCTTGAACATTCATTCATTTTGCTTTGCTCTTTTGCGTGCTTTGCCTACCTTGCACCAATGTGAAACCTTTTTGTATGTTTTTTATCCTCCTTAACACAAATATGTAGACATATTTTTTTTTCAAATCATAGTTTCTATTTATTTTTTACAATTAAGCTCACCATCTCTGTAATCCTCTTCCTAACTATCAACACAAAGTAATGTTATTCAACTTTGTTCCCCAGGAGCTGTTTCTGTAATCTATACATGACTGTTAAAAGAGAGGTTAAATTAACAAAATCAGAATTCATAATTGAAACATGTGATTGGGGCAAATAAACCTTGAGGAGACAGAGATCCATGTTTAGTTAAACCAGTAAGGACAACTTCGGAGAGAAAGAGAGAGATAACAAAAAAGCATAACAGAAGAGGGAGAGAAAATGAAAGAGAGGGGACTGTATGCGTGGCTTTTCTGTTCCAGTGTGGCTTGAGCTGAAGGAAGAGCCAAACTTTCTCCATCCCTCTGTACCCACAGTCTGTTACATCTGCCAGCAGCTCCCAGAGGAGATGCCACACACACACACACACACGCACACACACATACACACACAGAGTCGTCTGTATTGCCTTTACACACACGCTCCTACAAGCCTTAAAACTCACATACACATAAACTAAAGTGCTCAGAAGAAATAAGAGCTGAAGGGCAGGGTGGAGTCCTTTCTGCTTTCTCAGCAAATCTTTTGTTTTTGCACCTCAGCAGTAGCAGCAGCAGCGAAGGCATCATAACTTACCTTCAAGTTATAGCATTTCATTTCCCTCCGCTGTGTGTATTTGCATGCTACGCGTATGTAAGAAGACCCCTGCGTGGTCAGACTGTGTGGCTATCTCGTGGCCGCAGTGAGGGTGTTTTGACGAGTGAGCGGCTGTTAAGGAGTGAGTGGATGTGACTATAAACAGAAAGGCCAGGAAGGAAGGTTTATGACCAGCAGGCAAAAAAAAAAAAGCTAGAAAGCGACAATTTGGAGAAGAAATTGCTCCTCGCCCCCTCAGCGAGGTCATAGATATATAACATCACAAACTCTATATAAGGAGACCTGCTGTGGTTCTTTCTCTCATTCCTTCCATTTGTCCTTCTCCTCTTCTCTCCCCCTCCGATCCCTCTCTTCCCGTTGGCTCGGGGTGAGGAATGCTACCCAGTGGTGGCTGGGCATCGGGCCACGAGGAGACAGGCAATCACAGCAGCAGAGCAGGAAAAAGATGAGGAGAAAGGGAGAAAGGGCGCAGAGGAGGCTGAATGAAAGAGCAGAGAGAAGGGATTTAGGATGCAAGAGCAGAACATAAAGTGCACTGCTGTAGTCATCCCACTTGTATCCACTCTTAGACTGTGCCTCCTCTCACCCACTTTTGTCTCTGTGTGTTTTGATGTGTTTCTGCTTTGCTCTCCAGACATTTCAGGGAAAGCCTGGTCCTTAAAAAACCTCTGAACAAAGAGGGGGAAGGACCAGTCAACCTCAAAACAGTTTTGGTTGCTGCTCTAAAACATTTTTCCTTATAAAATTGTGTTTTACTTTATTGTTGAAAAGGCACAAGAAAATCTTGCAGTGAAGCCACAGTTTGCACCATCTTTGAACAGGCTTCTGGTGGAGAAGAAACTCAATCACTTTTTCAGGCGCCTTTTTGTAATTTGCTCATATAGGAGCACACTATAGCATTGCTTCCTGTCCATAGTCACCTTTCTTCATTTTAAAAACTGCACTTTGGCAATTTAACTACCATCTAGAACTCTACAGCTCCTACACTAGGAAATGTAGTTGTCAACTAACTAGAGTAAAAATTTCTAGCGTTATATGGTGGAAAAAGGCCATATTGACAAAATATTACCATGTTAATAATTAATAATAATGTAAATGTAAAGAAAGTGACAATACTACAGTAAAAGATAGTACAAATCTTTGAAACCCAACATTTTTATATTAACGTGGATAAAATTACATGCGTAATATTGAAGCGGTCACTTGTATTGTCTAACCACAGTGAATTATCTTCCAGCTCTGTGGTTCCCCTTGGTTTGAGTGTTTTTCAACTCACTGTTTTGGTTCTGTGGTCTGGCCCACATTTTGGTTTACTCTCAAAACTCCCTTCAGCCGTGTTTCCTGCAACATATGATCAACATATGAGGCAGGCGGCCTTTTTTTTTTTGGCGACAAAGCTCTGATACACCCACTGTGCACAACCAGCTCAGCACCAAACAGTAGTCAGACAAAGTTAGCAAGCTGGTGACCGCAGATGAGCATTCAGCAGCTAAAGAGCAGGATAGTTTCTGCAGGAGAAGGTGGAAACCAAAACAGAGCTAAAAGAGGGCTGAATATTGGACTTATGTTCATCAGGTGCACATTAACATGCCTTCAAATTACTGTTTCTCTGTGACTGCTGGATGTGTGTAAATAAGCAACGGTTTATTAACACTGCTACCATAAAACTTTACAAGGAGATAATATGTCCATGTTGCATTTAAAGCTTATTACACCGTACACAGTGAGCTAAAAAAAGATTTATGCAAGTTTTCAACCTTTCAAGCATTTTTTCAGGATCATCAGGTCAGTTCAGCTGTTTCTACTTTCAAATATGGGAGCAAAAGTCTTTTTTACCTTGTTGGTTTAAAAAGTATGAATTACCATACTTCGAACTTAAATAGAAACTTCTAGCTTCAGACTCTCCAGACGGAGTATTTTCACACTTAGAAACTTACCGCTGTAGCTCCACTCACACTGTCATTAAGATGCCTCTGAACCAAACATATTGAGAGGTAATTATAGTGCAGTGAGTGAAATCACACTGACACAAACACCGACACACACTGCCTGAGATCAGCATCCACTTGTTGACAAATGTCAAAACACTCAGACAGCATGTACTGCATGTTTTTTTTTGGCTAGCATGCTTTTGTTCACACTTTAAACAAGAGGCATGTCTGGTGTGTGTGTGTGTGTGTGTGTGTGGGTGGGTGGGTATGCGTGTGATAAACCAGCACACATGGGTCAGTCCTCCAGGTCAATCATCCATATGCAAAGAGCACAGAGGTCAGACATTGACATTCCTCACAGAACAAAAACACTCACTCTTTTTCTCTCTCTCTTACACACAAACTAACACGCATACACAAAGACATATACACGCACACACTCCTGTCCTGACCTCTTTTCTATTGGGGCCTTTGACAACTTCATCCCCTGGATTAACTAAGTAAACACATGGTTTAGTTTGTATAAGAGTCTTTATTATCACCTTCAGATTCACAGGCTTTGACAATAGTATATATACTCTCATCCAAAAATACACGCACAGACACACACACACATAACAGCACTGCTCTGCCACATACCTCTAGTCTGTAAATAGGTTCCCTTCCTGTACATCTATCCCTTCCTTTGCGTCTTTTGGCTGCCTGTGTGAATCCATACATCATTCGGCCTCAGATCTCAGGTCTCCCTGCTGACCCCAAAGGTGACAAGGCTGAAGGCTGAGATATAGACACGGGGCTCAGATGCCCACATTGTGTGTGTGTGTGTGTGAGCACCCGCACATATTTAGGTGGGGCGGACATTTTTAAAAAAAGGCTGCAGCATTTGGAAGGTCTATAAAAATGTATTGCCAAACCGATGAGCCTTTTATTAAAGCAACAGTTCATTTAAAACACAATACAGTTTATTTTTCCTCTCTCATGGAACGTTTTGTATCAGTTCATACTGTTCTAATGTGGTTTGCAGAGGTTTGTAAATATCAGCCGTATATCATCACAGTATATTTGTTCGATTAAATTTATGAGGTCCAAAGTGCAGAAAAACATTGTGCAACCGCAGACCTTTCAAAATATGATTATAAAGTTGCTCACTAAATAGTCAAGGAACTAAGCTGCACATTGAGTTACAAAAACCTGTTTTTTTTACCATTTTTCTGTTGATATTTTTCATAGATGAAACCATGTTTCTCTGTCTAGGGAAGCTGATTGGTTCAGAAACTTAATTTAAAGTTCATTAACATCAGCTCTCAGGGACTTCAAAAACTCTAACATTGTGAGAAAATTTTTCTGCTTCTCACTTCAGGAAGGGGTAACTTCAGGTTTGGGGCTTCAAGATAATGATTTAGATTGTGTTCAGGATGATGTTTAAAGGTTAGCATTGCTTCAAGGTAAAATAAGGACAGGTTAAAAATATGCAGTCAATGAAATATCCTGATAGCAGCGTGTATGCGTGATTAAAAAATAGGACAGGGAACATGACGGTCTTTGCTGGAGTTTCTGTGTTTTTGCAGGTTTGGGAGTGTGCATGCATATGCCTGTCTTAGGACATTTTCCTGTTTTAGCCTCACATGGACATAAAGTGCGGTCTTACAATAGCCCATTGTCCCGTCTCCCTTCCACGCTTCCTGTCAGGTCAGAATTCACGGAAATTAGGACCCAGGGCAAACAAACAGCGGCGGCTAAGGCTCTCCACTGACTGTCGGGCCCTCCAGGAGGAATCTGGCTTCGACTCCGGGTGTGGGTGGTTGCGTTCCTGCCAGGAAGCTAATCAGCATCGCATCCCAGTTAGACAAATGCAAGAGATCCACATTTACTGATGCATGTGAATGTGGAGTGATGGGGACTGGAGCAGTAGGTGGTGAGGGGTGGTGGGTGGAGTACAGAAGGGTTGGGGTTTGACAAACTAAACCAGGAATGGTGGGATTTTCCAACAGAGGCCATTATGGTTTATAGTATATGAAATAGAGCGCGATTAAAAATACAGGGTGTTGGTTTTCTTTGGTGGGAAAGTGGACTTTTCACATTATTGAGTTTGGTTGCATGTGGTCGAAACATGACCTTTATTTTTCAGCAGCCTGGGTTTAAAAGATAAATGTCCCTTTCAATTTTTTTTCTTCAATATTTCATTTAAACTACTACATAGGCTATAGAATTTTAAGCCTTCAACTTTATCAAGTAGGGGAAGAAAAATCTGACCTGATAACATCAGGACATCTGAACATCAGGTGTCCGATCATTTGGTTGCCAGCTGAGTTTGAATATCACTCTCACCTTCAGGAACTGTGTGAACAAAAGGGGGCAACTATTCAGATTTTGAATAAATTTCTTCAAATATGCTTTTATCTGACATTCTCTCCTTGACTTATGCCTGTGGCCGTCAAGTTCAATGCAAGTAATCTTCTGAACTGGCTCATGAAAGGCTGAGTCTATGTGGTATCTTCTGAATCTGCAGCTATTATAATAGAATAGAATAGAATAGAATAGAATAGAACAGAATAGAATAGAATAGAATAGAATAGAATAGAATAGAATAGAATAGAATAGAAAAAATATTTTATAAATAAAGACTGAACAGCGTTTGAGAGTAGTAAGGAAAACTGCCTTCTTGTCTAGAGTTAAACTTGAACACCAAGTAGGAAGCTACCACCAGCAGATTGTTAATTTAGCTTAGCATTAAGACTGAAGTGTGCGCATGTGTTTACATGTGCAACAGTCAAGGGTGTCTGGGTCTGTATTATGAATGCTTTAATTTATATATATGTTTCCCTAAAGATGAACATATGATTGTAGACTGTATGAATGTTTTCTTTCTTTGAGACAAATGCAGCCGAAACTGCTGGTTACAGTTGGAAGACTGTAATCTGTAATCTGAAAAGGAAAAGCTGTCAGACACGCATTTGTGCATACATTACATTTACACAAATATATCAAACATATTACTCACATCCACATGAGCACACATGAGCAAACATGCACACATACACATGCTTCCAAATCCACAAAAAGACTACGGAGCAAAGACTGATTCAGGAAACACACTTGATGAAAACAAGACGTTTGGGATTTTTTTCAGAAAAATAGTAAAACAGTCCCTCCTAAACACATAATTCAACAAAAATCCTGGAGGAGGAGGAGAGAGAGAGGGAGAGAGAGCCAGCACCTGTGTCCATTGCAGACTCCCTAGACAGACATTTGGTTCCAGACTCCTGAAAAACACAGTAGCTGCTGTTATTCTAGGAGTCAAATTAGCGAACGGGCCGCTGAACGTTAGAGAGGCCTAATTTAAACCAGTCTGGTCTCTGAGGAGCAGAACATGCCACAGTACAGAATTTACTACCTGGTACTCAATCCCTGTTTTAATGTGTACCACTATGATTAAAAAAAGCATATTACTTAGACTGAGAATTTTAATTTAATTAGGTTTGGTTTTGTTTAAACGTGAGAATTGGTGCTTTATAAAACAGTCTATTGGCAGGCTGATTGTCTGTTTCAGTGTCCAAAACTCACATAAAGGACAGTGGGACACTTGCAAGCATTGTTGGCTTTTAAGGGGAGTTTACTCTTTTCCTGCTTTACCAGTGAAAAGAAGTCACGTCTGCTTTTTTAATGTCTCAGCATGTATTTTTCATGGTATGCTGAATGATGAGATCAGCCTGCTTTAGCTTAATCCATGCATGTTTATGGGATCAAGTAGTGGCTACAAAACAAAATTCACTCAAAGCACAACTATTCCTGCAAGTACACACATAATATACACTACATAACTCTCTAATATTGCTGTAATTTGGGAGGGAGACCTTTTTCCAAACCATTACTTAGCCTATAATTTCAGAGGGCTGTTGTTCATTACCTGAAAATGTCTCTGGTCTCAAATAAAAACACATTACAGTTCACGGCTGGCTCGGTGGTGATTTCTTTGAAAATTACTTTGGTAATTGGTCAGATTTTTTGGGCTTGTGCTGCTGGAAATTGTTCCAGCATATCTTACTGGTATTTGCAGTGTGTGAAAGTCATTTCCTGAAGAGACATCCCCACATTCTGTCTGTAAAATACTCATCCTGTCTTAACACACAACCTCACTCTCTACATCATCCTCTTCTTTTCCTTCTACCTCCATTATTCTGTTTTCCACAGACTTTTCCTCAGTTCCTTTCATTTAGATGTCACCTTGACATATAAGATGCTGTGAATTGACTGTTTGTCCCAAACTCCTTAGTTACTGTTCCCACTCCTGTCAACATGGCCAATCTCTCACGGCACATTTCCCCTCTGTCAGGCAGTTAACAACAATAACAGCAGCACATTTAGCACTCAGCATTCTTACTTATTTTTTAAACAATGTGCCTTTGTTATTTTTAGACAGCAGTGAAAAATAGAAACACCTCAATTCTTGCCAGCTATCATGGATTTTGCCAGCTGAAATGACAGCCATTTCTAGCAGATTTTATCAGCTGTATCGAGCTAGCAAATTAAGCTAGAAATAGTTTCAAAATGGGACTGCTGAGTGTGCTCAAATTTGCTCCATTTATTAGGGGATCACACTCCTCACTCCTCACACTCCTCCTCAGGAATGACGATTCCATCCTGGTCATAAAACAGTGGATGAGCTCTTTACTCTTGCGAGGTTGCGAGGGGGTTGTGGGAAAAGCTAATGACCGCATCCCCTGGGGGATTCTTGCAAGAGCACTGCAGGGGTATGGGGTACCTGAGCTGTTTCTGCAAGACATTTGGTCATTATTTTGCCAGAATCAAAGCTGTGTCCATTTTCTCAGAAAGAAGTCAAACATGTTTTAAGTGGTTGTTGGTGTTGGCCAGGGTTGTCTCTTGCACAGATTATGATTTTTATGGATAGAATTTCAAGGCTTGGCCAGGGAGAAGAAGAGAATCCGGTTTGGAGACCTCAAATAACTTTATTTCTTTGCAGATGATGTGGTTTTGTTGGCTTTATCAGACTGTGGCTTTCAGCTAGCACTGGGCTGGTTTGCAGCATAGTGTGAGGTAGCTGTAATCAGAATCAGCACCTCAAAGTCTAAGGTTGTAGTTTTCTGCCCAAAAATAGTGGAGTGTGAGCTGTTGGGATCTCACCATGTGATTAGGACAAAGAAAGGCCTTGCAGGCCACACCTTAGTGGGAAATCTGGCCTGAATCTGAGACCCTCAGGAACTCAGATAAAGGGCAGTAAAATCAACTTCCCAGAATCCCCCAGATTTCATACCTAGGTGTGAACACAGACAATATTAACCATCTCTGCCCCCACATTTCTCTCTTCTTGCCTCTTCTCCTCCTGAGAAGCCCTACAGGGCAGAGGGCACAGTTGAGACAACTTCTCCAGCAGTCCTGCTCAATGCAGATTGCTACACCACACTCCTCACTGAGAGCAGCGACACGAGAGCCTGCTGAAGAATCAACCAGGAGTCAGTAAATTAAGTCAGCACCAGCGGCCAGGACACAAGGTCTGCCAGTTGAGACTTAGAAGCAACGGGAGTCACAAACCAAAGTTAGCCACGAGCCGCTATCTTGTGGAACACAGGAGCAACCAGTGGTCTTCAGAGACCCAGGGTTCAGAGGGCCAGACCAGCCTGTAACTCATCAGGAAGCCTCACAAACCTGCAGCTTGTTGGACTCAACGTCGTCACAAGCCTGCAGCTTCATGGACTTTACAAAGCAACGCACCAAAAAGGACATCTTTTTCTTCAAAAGACTGGGTAATGCAACTGGGCATAACCTAGCATAAGACAGCACAGCTAAGCAGAGAATTGTTCAACTGTTGTCATTGTTGCAATGATCTTATTGGATGTATTCTTGAGGTTTATGTCAAGGCTTGATTATTGTTAAGTTAGTTGCACATTTTACAAATATATGACTGGAATTACATCCAGTAACTTGCATGTAAGTAACCTGTGTGAAACCAACCCCCCCCTTCTTAACCTGGCACCTTTTAGCTTACATGCATTGAGCCTTAACACAGAAAGCTGCCAGCTTTGGATCAAGGGCAGGTATTAGCCAGCATGCCCAATGTTAACCAGGAGCAGTAGACAATCAGCCACACTGCTTACTAGCAACCAGGTGAAGAAGTTTGTGGGGTCCAAATGTGGAACCCCGGACCCGTATGCTGTAGAGAGAGACTCAGTAACTGATGTGGTGCCGGCTGACTCAAGCACTGAGGATGTATTAGCTGATTCAGACTCAGGAACATGTTCAGAAACGTGGCGTCTGGGTGAAAATTGGCAACAATGAGAATGAGGAACTGGGCAGCTGACAGGGATTAAGTTGCCAAGGGCAATATCTCTTCCTGAAGGTCACCTTTAGAGTGGTGGTTTTGGTTCAGGTAAGAAACTGTCTGTCTCTTCGTCATTTTATCCTGTTTTAACTTGTGAAGCACTTTGAGTTGCATTTTCTTTTGTATGAAAAGTGCTATATAAATAAAGTTTGATTTGATTTGATTTGATCTTCTGCGCTAACAGACCAGTCAACTGGTAGGAGGTCAGCAGTCTGAGTAGTTGACTGGGAGCTAGCAGGTTGCATGGCAGCAAGCAGGAAGCTGTCTGGCTCTGTAGCAGGCTCCAGAATAAGAGACACCAGGGAGCTGGAAAAAAGGTAGCCTTGATGTCATAGGGAGCTTTGCTTTTTTTGAGGGGGCTTTTGAATAGCCAGCCAGGTTCCTTAAGAGAAGACTCCTATCAATTGTCAGAGCCAGATTTAGGTGGAAAGTTTGCCATCTCAGGAACAGTAACTGGTGGCAAATAGTTTGGTAACTAGCAAACTGGAAGCTGGCTGGCTGCATGCTAGCAGGCTAAGGTGCAGAGAGAAGCATGTGGACTGGTTGCTAGCAGGCAGGGAAGCAAGCTGGAGGCTGGGATGCTGGATACCAGTCGGCTGGAAAACAGTGAATACTAACTGGCTGAAAACTAGCAATTTAAAACCAGCTAACTTGGAACTAGCAAACTGTGAATAAGCATATGTGAAGGAGGTCAGTCTCCCACAGAGTTATGTAGTTCCTTAGCTAAGGCTCAGAACACACTGTGTTCTGGTACTAGAATGAAGTGAGTTATGTGGGGACTAAAAAGCAATGAGGCAGGAAACCTCTGGCAGGTGGCCTCAGGGCTGGACAAAGGAGACCACAGGAAGAAGGCCTGAGGGCTTGAAAGGCCAAAGCGGGACACTGTAGGCAAGCGGCCCTGGAAGGAAGTGGAAAAGAGGGGGAGCAGCTCTAGATGAAGGGCAGAGGGAAGCCCAGAGGGGTGGAACTGCCTTGGAGAATGACCAAATGGGCAGAGCCACTCTGTATGGAAGGGCAGGGGGAATAGACAGACATGCAGAGTCATTTTGGAGGATGTCTTTAAGGCTCCATGAGTGGGGCCACTCAGCTGATCAATGACATAGGTGGAACCAGTCTGAAGGCTAAAGGCTGAAGGCTAGTGATTGGGGTGGGATCATCATGAAGCTGCTCAGGCAGGCATAATTGCTCTGGAAGGTAGCAGTAAAGGCTGAGTTGTTCTGGAGGCCAGGGCTCTCCTATAGGCTGGCAACAAGGCTTCAGGACTGGGGACTGGCAACAGGAAAGCTGAGCAGATGGCTAGCAAGAGGACAGCAAAGTGGGATCAGAAACTGGTGATAGGGCTACTGGACTTGTGGCTTGTGACAGGGCTGCAAGACTATGAGACTATGGCTGAGAGATTAGCAGTGCAACTGGTGAAAATAGCTGCTGAGCAGTGGTGAGATAGTGGAACTGGGCAACAGTGATGTTCAGGAGCTCGGGAACTGGTTCAAAGTAATGCTTCCGTGTTGAGGGCTTCCCACTGGAAGGCAAGGGAGCTGAAAGCTAGTGGGCTAAGAAGCAGACTGGAGGCAAACAGGCTGGATGCTAGTTAGTTGAGGTACAGACTGAAAACTAGTGGTGTGTTAGCAGGTAGGCTGGGTGATAGTAGCTAAACTGGGTAGACTGACCAGTAGTAGGCAGGGGTGCATGCTGAAAGTTAGCAAAGTTAGCTGAATACAAGTTGGCTGAGCAACAAGTTGAGGGCTAGCATGCCTAAAACAGGCTGGAGGCCTGCTGGCTGGGAAGCTATGTGACTGAAAATCAGGGGTGTTCAGAAAGTCTGTGACTCATATAGATATATTGGCTTATAGGTAGTAATGGTCCATGCTTAAGACAGGATTGCCCCTCTTTATTTGCTATATGGGGGGTTGTGATAAACAGGCTGTTAGTTTTGGGATACCAAGTAATCAGGGCTGTAGCAACCTCTCCACTATTAGGCTTTAATAAATATAAATAAAATATTCTCAGTAGACGATTTACCATTAGGGTGACATAATAACATCAGTGCTTTTTAAAAGGGGAAAAATGCCTTTTAGAAAAATTAATTGTTTACAGAGGGCTAATTCTTAAATTCATAATCTTTTAGTAACTGATGTCCAACTAAAACTGATAAATGAGCATTTTGTTTTCATCTCTATCACATTGCAACAATAGAGGGAGCCATTGCTCTCTTTATAGAAACCATTTTCTTGACAATTGTTGCAACAGCCCTTCTTTACTGTAGCATCAATCTAATTCCCAATCCTATAGAGGGACCCACCTCCACATCTCCCTTCCTCTCTGCACCCTCTTCTCTCTCTCTCTCTCTTTCTCTCTCTCTCTCTCTCTCTCTCTCCCTCTCTCTCTCTCTGTAGGAGGGGGAGGAGAGCAAGTGAGCACAGTTTGAGTTGTGCTCTGCGCTCACTGCCAGCCAGAGGTGTGTTTCGGTTCCACTCTCTGTATCTCTGGGTAGCAGCACCCCACCATGCAACCAGCCTGAGTGCCATGTCTAACAGCTGTGTTGGCAAAGGGTTACAGCTCATCTGAAGGGAAGGTAGCATCTTGCTTTGAGGAGGACAGAAGATAAAAGAAGATTGACCAGTTGCAGAGAGAGGGGGGAGATAACTGACAGCCCCCCCTCACCTTACTAAACAGAGCAAAAACGGAAGGCTTTGGAGTATTCAATTTTTTCTTTCGTTTTATATTTTTCTTATTCCTCATCGCGGTGCTGGGAGGTGCTTCATCTTTTCATATAGTCTCTCTCTCCATCATTTGCCTCCTCATCTATTTCTCCATCTATTTGGTGTATAATTTCCTCTATTTGTGACTGAAAGCAAAGAGAAAGGAGGGAGGAGTTCTGTTTTAACATTTGTCCTTCTTTCTACCTCTTCACTCTCCCCTCCCTTTCACCAAACCATATCATACCTGTCAGTCCCTCCTTGTCATTTCTTTTCGAAGGCTACCATCACTTCATTATTTCCCATCCTACACCTCTTATTGTCTTTAAAGTTTGATGTTATATGAACTTGGATGAATATTCTTCAAAGACAACTAAAAAACTCTTCATGAATGACTCTTTTTTTTCCCCTTTTCCTCCTCTTTTGGTCCCTCCACACCCATTTTCTTTGCATCACACTCTTGCGGGATTCTTAAATGTTACTCTAGGTAGGTTAACTATCGTTTAGTGTCTGTCTATCTGTCTGTCTGTGTGTATTTGTGTGTGCTTTACGTATACATAAAACACACATTAACACACACATACACTCGCACACTAAACTATGCCTAAAAGAACAGTGTTCAGTGAGTCGATATTGGTCTGGTCTCTGGTCTTTTTACATCCTCTTCCTTATCTGTAATTCTCATCATGGCAAAGTGTGCCCATTTTTAATTGTCTTAGAGAAAGCTTTTTATCTGTCAACGTGACATGTATCCTCTTCCATTTGATAAAGATATTTGTTTTGCAACTTGTTGTGAAGTATCAAGGGAGAAAAAAATTAAGTGTAGTTCAAATTGAGAATGATGATTTATTGGCACCTTGGTGTCCTTTTGTTTTTGACCTTAATTTGGCAAAGTTGGCATTATTTAGTCCAAACTAAATCATATTCTCTCCATGTATTGAAGTGGATTCAAAGTTTGGAGCTAATGGCCATGTCAAATCATTAAGAGTGTATCCCATTTCATGCTTGATTTGTGCTCATTTTCATTCTGCCAGTCCATCAGCATCCATTAGTTCTTTTACTGCCTCTCTGCCACTACAATCCTACAATCCTACAATCCCTCCAACACTCAAACACAAACACAATCTTAAAACCTAAATATGCTACTTCAAACTATTTCTCACAATTGAATCCTCTTGCTTCTTCATGTTTTTAATTGTCTCTTTTCTCTCTTCGATTGGTTTTCATTCAGACTTGGCCATTTTTCATTCCTGAAACTCTGCCCCCTTCACTTATCTTCTTTCTCATTCTCTGTTAGGCAAGGGAAACGGCTGGCATTAGTTGGATGTTTAATTGTGGATTAAGTGGACAATGCCTTATGGTAAATTTCAGGTGTCACAGTAACAGACAGTGTGCAGGCTGTAGATCGAGACAGACTGATAGACAGATTAAAAATAGAACTTAATATGTCATTTCATCACGACCCCTCTCTTTTGCTCTGTCACCTCTTCCTTCTTTCTTTATGTTGTGTTTGATGCTTTGTCTTTACTTCTCACTGCCACACCTTTTTTGAAGCGCTGTTTTAAAGTATTCCCACTGCTAGACTCTAAGTTTTTAGCCTATTAATCCCTGGATATCTACCTGAAATTGACTGCGCACTCAGCGTGAATGTGAAAAATACACCCAGTAGAGCAGTAGGCCCAAACCAGCCACTTTAGTCCCCTTTTTCCTCTTTCTTACGGACTGATAAAGTGGCTTAGTACATACCTCTTTCTTCATTGTTCTGAGAGTGGGATGTCATCATGAAGGATTATGAAGGACCACTCGTTCTGCTCTGTCTTTGCTTTTGTGTCTCAACTCTGCTCCTCTGTAAAACATCTCCACTACAGTCTTTAACTTATGTGTTACAGAAAAGAGTTAATTAGGTGAGTAGTGAATTAATATAGCACTCACTTCCTCTTAGCAACTGAATGTATGCACATGCATGATCAGTAGGCGTGTGCACTGAATAAGTGTTATGCGTTTGTGCAGGAGAACGGCTAATCGAACAAGAGTGTGCATGTGCGTGCATTTGAATGTCTCCGCATTAAAGATGAAAATTGTATTCTGCATGAACTTTCATCGGCAGGTTCTCTGTGAAGGCTATTTTTATATTTTCCCCCCACATTTGCTTGCAGTCTCAAACCTTTCTTCACCCTGCTGTGACTAATTGGTTGTTTATCAGGCCATGCCTTTGATCGTTATCCAGTTTCTATTATTTACTATTGTATCTCTAAGAATTTCACGCACTATCACTTCACTCTGTGATGTTTTGAACACAAGAAATCTCTCACTCAAGGACTATTTCTATTTCATGGCAGAAACCAGCCCAAAGTTAATTTGCTCTCTTAATTTGGTTAGATCTTTCTCCATCAGTTTACATCACTTTACTCTCTCAATTAGTCCAGTGCAGCGTGCAGGTGCATGCATTCACATGCATTTCTTTAGGCCCTCTTCCTCTCCTTATAGTACATTTTAGTTGAGCTTTGTTGAACAATGCTATGCTGCTGCTATCCTCCTCATTCTCCAGCACATTTCTTATTGTTTCCTGCTCGATGAATCTGCCACAGATCTCTGTAAATGAATCACAGAGCTAATGTGACTCATACACCAGGTCTACTGTATCAGACTCTAAAGCATGACCTTAATGAGCACACTGTCCTCTGTGTGTACTACTCAACATACTATGCTGTATTTCTTAGAGTGCATCATATATTGCCTAAGTGATCTAATCTGCTTTTGCTTTTATACAACAATGTCTCTTACTACTACAAGTTAAAATTGTTAGGATGCTAGTCAAATAAATAGCTAAATTCAATGACATAATTATCCTCAAGTTAATTAGATTGCATCATGAGACAAAAACAGGAACACACACAGCATTTAACTGCAAGTGTTTACGCATAAAAAACTAATTACTAAACATTTTCTAAAGTGAAGAATAAATTCAGTCTGTATAAATAGTGCATCCTTTTTTACCTGTGCTAAAATCTCACTAAATAAGCCAGGAACAGACCTAACAATACAAAATACACGTGTCAAAGGACATTCTGCAGTCACATACTAGCTAAATGTCATGAGATTTCTTTGCTCATACGAAAACTTAAATAACAAGGGTCCAAGGGCAAAGTCCTCTTAAATATTCTCCAATAACAGAGAAAGAGTGGGTCCTTGCCCAGAAAGTTTCGAGTGAATTTGAACTGAGCCTCTTTAAACCCAAAAAGTCTAAATGATTTAGGACATCTTTTGAATGAGTGGTGGGATATTTCCATGCAGTGAGCACATAGAAGTTTAAATATAAAGGCTTGAAAGGGTATGATCACCTCCTGGGATTCAGTCTAATGAAGGATTTACGTTCAAAAGAGGAGTCATTAAGACTCTGTGAGATTGCTGCTCTTTAGATGCTGAGCACATGAGGAACACAACGAAGTGAGTTGATCTCATAATGAAGCAAGTTATGATAAGTAATACTTCAGCAAAGAGGTAACATGCATACAGCAAAAACGTTTGCTTCAGTTTCTGGAATAACTCAAACCAAATAACAATTCAACCTTCTGACAAGCTGTTGATACTTAGTGAGGAAGGTCAGCAAACAACTGAGTTCTATTCAGCTGTTTTATGCTTCGGGTATATTTAAATATAAATTGTGCTATTCTGCAGAAGTCAAACTGCCATTGTCATTTTAATATCAGTGTCAGAGTCAGAGTTAATCAGACTTTGCAGGAGTCAGATTCAGAAAGATGGATTTTTGTAAATATAATTTGTGAAATGAATAATTCATTACACTGCCATGCGGGATTAAAATTCTACACGTGCAGATATCCTCTGACAATTTTCCTAGGGCTAAGTTGTTCATACCTACATTTCTGACTACCTCAAAACACACAGATGCACACGCACATTTCCAGACAGAGATACATCCTTGTGAGCATGCACATGTTAAAATGACAACTCCTTTGATCTGTTAAAGATTCTACTAAAGGATAAAACACAAGACAGAACATACAATACTATGACTTTTTTTGGCATTGTTTTCACTTTTAATTGATATGTTCATTCACTTCTTGGTAATTAATCATTTGGGGTTTAAATTGAGAATATGCAGAAACATATACATCAGTGTCCAACACAACACCTTACACTGACTTGTTTTTTCAGTTGAATATTGTAGAAGATTAAGAAAATCACAATACTATTTTGAGAAAATGGAATCAAATTATTTTGTCAGTTTTGCTGGCAACAAATGAATGAAATAATCAATTATAGTAATGGTTGCTGTTTCCTTTCGGCTGACTATCTTGTTGATTAATCAACTCCTTTACAGATATGACAGCCACATCAAAGTTATTTTTAAAAATGCTAGAAAATCTTAAATTTTTTAATTACAAATCAGCAAATTAAGAGTAAGTTAATTAAAAAATTAGTGTCTGAGCAGATAGTAGTGCAAAGAAGGGCCGTCTTTTAAATCTAGAAAATAAATACAAAATAAATATGTCTGAAACAATTTGAGATCAACATTAGGAGTGGGAATGACTGGAAAAATCTATTATACTGAGGCAGCACCCCCCCCCCACCCACCCAAAAAAAAAAATTAGGATAAAATATTCTAACAATCGCATCTGTTTTTTGCGCAAATCTGAGAAATGAAGTACAAGACGAATCAAGGTACTTTAGCCCATTAACACAGCAATCATACAAAAAGTTTCTAAATTACATTGCGGTTCATTTGCCACAAATGCCCCGATATAACCAGAAATCCTAAAACAGGGATACATTGAACAGTTTGGCAAAGTCTCTAATTACTATCCCACTGTAATGGGTATCATGTTTGGACCCATCGGTAAGAGCTCTGCAATCCATTTGGAGTCAGCAGCCATGAAATAAGAAAGACTGGACTGAAGCAAATATAAAACAAAAGCACTGTGAGCCTCTCCTGTGAGGAAAAATAGCACAGCAATATTACTAGGCAACAACACATTCAGATTGCAGTGAAAGGGGGCATGTAGACACAGTGGCTTGACTGAGTTAAGCCTTGACCTCAGTGGCAATTGACTTTTGTACACAGTGTTATTCAGCTGTCACCAGCTACACATCCATCCACAGCTGTACTCTGACTCTGTCCTTCTTCTCTTCTCCCCCTCAGACTGAGAAAGAGAGGAGCGCAGAGCGGGCCGGCAATCTGATGATCATGACAGGCTAAAGCAGGCGGAGGCAAAGGAGGTGAAAGAAACCCAAAGTAGAAGGAAGAGGAGGGAAGAAGAAGAAGAAGAATAGGAAGAAAAAGAGGAGGAGTACGTACACACACACAGACACACGCAGACACACGCAGACACACACACACACACACACACACACACACGGGCTGCTGCTCATCTCCTCATCTCCAAGGCAACTGTGTTCACACACTGGCAGACTTCTGGGAGGAGATCTCAGCGAGCTGCAGCACCAGCGTTTGGAGAAATAGGGAAGAAGAATCGGATGGAAAGAGCCGAATGAAAGAACGACCCTTCATCACTCACCATTTATCATCTTTTAGTTTCTTTTGCTGAGTTCACGCTCATTTCAGTCAACTTCTAAATTCTAACATCCGAGTCAAAACATATTTCAACCAGGATAAAGTTTCTTCTCCTCAAATTCATCTTTTAATATGTAAAATCATTGTTTCTAAGAGCTTCATTGCACTTTTTAAAAAAACAATCTGTATGTTTTGCATTAAGAGAATTTAAATTAATGACTTACACTTATTATTTTTAATTTTGTTCATATTAATACACTTTAAAAACAGTTTTCCTCCCCCACATTGATAACGCTCCAGCATCACCCACCTCCACCTTCATCCAACCTGAGACTGCTCATCCCTTCACCCTGCGAGACCCCACCTCAGTCTTCTGCGTGTGACTTCATCTGTCTACCATCCCTTCATCCGAGGCTATGAGAGGAGGAGTCGAATCCCAGCTCACTCCATCATGCCAGTTCTGAAGAGCAGAGAGGAGATCCGGGCTGGCAATGTTCAAGGTAGGCCAGTTTTTTTGGCTTATTTAACTGAGGTGAATTTTGGCTCAACTTCTGCTCCAAACTTAAGTGACAAATGGGTCCAGCCTGGTCTATTATTTTTGTTATTAATGAAACTATAGACTTTTTGTTGGTTCATTAATCGATTTTTTAGCCAACAAAACATTAAAAAGTTCAATGCGACTTCAAATTGCTTGATTTGTTGAACAAATCCAAGGTACGTAATGAGACTAAACTGAAAACAAACATTCAAATGATCACATTTGAGAAGCTGGAAATACCTGGCAGTTTACTTCAATTAATTAGCTAATTATATGAAATAATTTCCTGCACTGAGTCACCACTACAACTGTTAATAAGCAACAGTTGTAGGTGTTTTGTTTCCTGCGTTGTCCTTGAATTCACCCCAATTACCACAGAAATTGGGGTGAATCACTCATAATAAATTCCATGTAATGTAAAATATCAGAGAAGGCAGAAATAATGGGTCGAAGCACATCTGCGGATGTGTCATGAGACATCTGGTTCTTCTTGAGCTTTTAGCCTCAGGGATCAGCCTTTGGTTTGTTTTGGTCAAATTAGGGAATCTCTGGGCTTTTTTTTTTTCATGAAGTATAGAACGGAGAGCAGTTCAATGAGCTGTACAGTTCTGTGACAACGGCTCTGCACAAAACTTTGAATTGTAAGATTAATTAGCAAATAGTTTGAAAATAAAGTCCAGTATGTACATAAATCTTTCTTTTTAATTGTATGTGTGAAAGCTTGTGGCAACGTTTTATTTTGAGTAAGAGCAACACCACAGAGAAAGAGAAGGACTCGAGGATGAGAGGAAAAACACTCATGACGCAAAAGACAAATTGCCTTTTTTTCGTCACACTCTCTTTCTTGTCGTGCTTTGTGAGGGAGCCCAGTGTGGAGATAAGGGATAACGAGGCAGTGGCTTCAATAAGCCCATCAAAACGCAGAGTTGTGCAGCTTCACAAGGGAAAACAGGTCCAGACAATAGTAACGGTATAAAACGAGAGAGTGGGGAAGCCAGAGCCTTTTTTTCTATTTTTATTTTTATTGCTGAGCTTGTGCTCCTCACAGCAGCCGCTCAGGAGTTAGACTGATAAAAGGCACATTGAAAAGTAGAAAGTATGTAAAGATAATGGAAAGACTTGTCCAATAGGCTGCATGGCAAAGAGTACAGGAGAGGAGATAAAGCAAATCAGCTTTAAAACAAGGATTCACATATGAAATTCATGGGCTGAGAGTGAACTTTAAGTCCAGCGGAAAGTGTGTATAAACTCCTCCAGTCATTGTCATTGCATGTCTGAATATTTTTGCAACAGAAAATGTATAAAATCCCACATTCTGTCACAGCGTCCGGCTGCTGCCAATGGAGCCAGTCCAGGATTTCTCTCTGGTGGCATCGCGGATTAGATTCTTGGCCGGGTTGTTTTGGGCTTTGGGTGAGACCAGTTAATGCTCGCAAATCTAAGCTTTTCCACATTTACGTCCCCAGACTCTGGTATTGATGTAACTATCTAATTATGATGATGAAGCGTGACTTGGTGGAGGTGTGTGACAACTAGTTTGTCCCTTTAACAAAACAACAGCTTAAACACAGACACAGACCCACTCTATTCCACTCTATACTTAGATTTCCTGCACAAACACTTCACTCCACAACTCCACCACAACATTTGAATCAAAACTTCATTCTCCATCTCAACAGTTGGTTACTGGCTGCCACTGCAGGCTTGAAATGGCTGCATGTGAACTGTGTTTCTCAGGCAGATTTCCCATCAAAAAAAAAAAAAGAGGGCAAGAACATGACAGAGAGCGAGCAAGGGGTTAAGGCGTGGCAGACAGAAAAAGAGACAGGCAAAGATCCAGGCGCAGGCGGTAAATCCAGAGGGAGCTTCACTGACAGTGGATGAAGAAGGCAGCTTTGTAGACAGATGTAGCTCGGAGTGCGTAAGCAACAAGGCCTGGGAGGGGCGTGATGTTGCAGTGTCGTGATGCCGCATGTCTTTGGAGAGTGGGCTGGGTAGAGGGGATTACGGGATCCAAGCGTCGGCTCTCTTGTCAGGGAGGCGGCACGGTCCCTGTTCTGATCGGCGGACCGTGAACAGAGTGGCGGCACTAAAGTGTCATGAATATATGGGCATCAAGATGTTGACGCTGGGACTCTCAGCAGCCAGCCGGCTGAGTCAGTTTTGGAAACGAGCCTCGTGTGACCAGCTTTACAAATGTTGATTGAGTCGTTGAAGGATTACAGGTGCTGAGCAGCCTGGTGTTTATTGTTTACTCAGAGCGAGAGAGAGAGAGAGAGAGAGAGAAGGAGGGAGAGAGAGAAATGCAAAGTAGTCACACAATGCCTCTGAAATACCTCTGTCATCTATGCAGTTTCAGATTTTCTCAGGGAATGATCCACACAGCAGAATAAAAAAAGAATGTGTTATTGACTCAGTAGCAGCTTATATTCATGCAAACTAAAGGCTTAAGCAGGTTTCTCTCAGCTGCATGGAGGAGAGGGGTCCGGGCTCATTCACGGTGCTGTTTTTTTTCTTTTACTTTGTATGTACAAACCTCTTGTGAAATATTTACATTTTTGAACTCTCTGTTTCAAACCTGCCTCTCAGTGATGAAAAGCCGGATCAGTTAATCCTCTGTGAAACTCATAGCACCCTTCTTTTTAGAGGTTTTCAGTGTCCACATGTACATTCTAATGCAATCCAATATTCCAGCTTATTCCATATATTTTTCCTTTGAAAGATAATGATGCTCATTTTTTTACTGAGGCGGTCAGGGTATTAGTTTGAATACAGGTCTATTACTGAGGTTGTAGTTGAAAAAGGACTGTTTCTGATGTTCGAAACACATATCTAATGCAGTCCTGTTCAGAATATAGTGAGTAATTCCACCATAGTGTTACAAAAACAGTCTGAACAATTTATAAAACTGACTTGATATTGATTATTTAACAACTATTCCTTTACCAGGTTTTGAAAGCCCTCTCAGTCTGCAAGTATTTCAAATCGAAAGGTAAAAAATAACATCAGCTGCCTTGCGTAATTTTGGAAATCTCCAACTATATTCTCTAGAAAAGGGAGTCTGTAAAGAATTTCACCAGAGCTTTTCTAACTTGAAGTTGAGAGTGCAAGTGGTTACATCCCGCACATTATCAGTGACAAATCTTAAAGACTTTTTGAATCAAAGAGCTTTTTTCAGATGAGGGAGTTTATGAATAATCAGTAGATCCAATTAGAAAAGCCCAAAATCATCTCTTTTAAAGGCTTGTAGTTTACATTTTTCTGTCCAGAACCATAACTTGAGTTTATTAAAGGATCCTGCCTTGAGAGATAATTAAAAATTTTATGAAAACTGTTTCAAAAGAAAGAAGTGTTATGGTGGGTTTGGGAGGTGCTTTTGGTATGTTGTCCATCATATTTATATCAATAAAAGTAGACTTAGTAGAACAGCACTACAAATTATAGCCTCCAGAATGATAAGAAAATGATCATTAAAATAAAATATCAGAGTCAAATGAATTTGACACACTATGTTTAACAAGTCTGAATGGATTAAAATGCAACCAGAGTAGCCCAACATTAAACTGTGTTTTAAAATGAATGATGTTCTGTTCAGTTTCACTTCAGATGACGGACTGATGTTACTGTAAGATGTTAGATTTATGAAGTCAGCAAACTGTCTCACTGTTGTCCACATGTTTTGCCTCCATGTTGTCAAATCCAGACTGGTTGTATTTAATCAACATTTTGCATTATCAAAGCAAACTGCAATGACTTGGTTCACTGAGGACAACAGGCACATGTTATGTCAGATGGACAGTGCGTTATGTGACCCTTGTCAGAGTGCAGGAAGCAACTGTTGTGCTTCGATTGTACACTGAATTTCATTTCCCATCTGTTGTGGTTCCTAATGTTACTTTAATTGGTAGATGGAAAAAGAGAAATTGCAAATAGACAGTGTTTAGTAAAATGGAGTGTTAATACCAATCCGTTTTTGTTAGAGACGAAACTCAAGATGCCTCTTCTGCTTCTCCTCCTCTTTACCAAGTCATGTGTGACTGTGAGAGCAGGAGGGAGAGCTAAGAATAGAGAACAGGGGGCCCAACACTGTGATGCCGCCTCTACCCAGGTTGCTCAGCTTCTTGGTGTGCTGTTCTGTTACTGAAGTCAGCAGGCATCCAAGCAGTTTTTAACTGATTTCTGTTCGTGCAGGCTCTGCTGAAACTCAACCTCATACAAACTGTAGTTACGACTATAAATGCCATTTTTTAACTGAAGTGTCACAGGCAGAAATGTAGCCATAAATCTGTCACTTTGTATACGTTCAATAGTAACATGATCAGAATGTCTGAGCTTTCACATGCAGACATTTCGTCAGGAACTGTCATTTTTCATGTCGTGCCAAAGGGAGGCTTTTTTTGAAGCTCCTCTGTTGTAAGTCAGGGAAGAGAGTCAGGAAATGGCTTTTCTTTTGGTTCGTCTAATGGATGGAAGAGACTGAGAGAACAAAAGACAAGAATCCACAGGCTGGAAGAAGGGTCGAAGTGCAAAGATGAGAGGAACTGATGGAGGGTTTGATAGCTGAACGAGACTGAGTGAAATTTGATGATACTGTCCTCAAGAGGCACACATGACTCACAAGAGGTCATGTCATGCAGATGGCTTTTGTTGGGAGGGAATGAGAAGATAACTGTGTTTTCAAAAGAGGGAGAGGGGAATGATTACGGAAAGGAACACAATATTTTACTGAATCAAGAGAGGAAATAGACATTTTTCTTCAGTGGGGAAAAAACTTGGCAGGTTCAGATCGTCATTTGTGAGCACTGCCACAACCAATCATAACACCTGTTGGAAGTCAGATAAAGCGATTGTTTTACTGTTTGCTCTGTTGTCTTGTTGGTATTTCACAACTTTTTAGCAGTTAGCGGGTTGCAGCTATTTGGCGTCTCTAGTGAATGTGTTTGCTAATCTGTCAGTGTGTCTGTCTGCGTTTGACCCTCAGTGGGGGCAAAATATCAGTTCATTAGCTGTGACTTGAGAGTGTGAGTGGGTCTGAAGAGCAGACATCTGCAGAGGTGAGGAGGAAATTGCCCCTCCACAAACACACTCAAACATGAGGGATTAGCTTAAGCTCGGTGGGGGAGATTTGCAATTTGTTATTTATTTGCTTGTTTTTCTAAGAAACAGCAGATAAGTGACACTGACGCACAGTCACAAAAAAAATAATCTGCCAGATAAATCAATAAAAAATAAATGTTTGTTGTGGTTTTAACTGGATGGAAAGTTATCACAGTGCAATGAATTATATTAAAGTAATACAAAAAAAATGATTGCACATTAGAAAAAGTCAATAACAAATGTCTTTGCCCATCCATGAAAACAGATCATTTAGGTTTTGCTTAGAGACACATCAGAAGTGAGCTTTTTCTAATATTTGCTGCCACTATGTAAATGTCTGTGTGTATTATTTGTATAACAGCTTAATGGATTGAAGAACAGGCCTGGGCCTGGCACAGCAGCACGCAGGCACACCAGCTACAGGGGCTGGCAGAGGTGTAAGGACGCCTCCTGGGGGATGATAAAGGTCTTGTCCCCGTGTGAGGCCTCAGATGATGAAGAGAGAGAATTATAAAACAGAGTGGATTGTCTTTTATTACAACCAGTCTCATGAGTCTTAGGCGCCATAAGTTTACTATCAGAACTTTCAGAGAGCTGTAAAGCTGTTGAATGCCCAATTTTTTGCCACCATTAAAGTGCCAGATACCAAATTGATAATGAACGTGGACAGAAAAAAAACAGTATTATTTTTTTTTTTAGAGATGCCAGTAAAAAAACAAAAAAGAACAAGAAAAGCAAAAGGCAGACTGGAATCCAATAGTATGTGGCCACGGCTCCTGTGACATACTGTGCATATTGTAGAAACATGGTATAGATCTACATGCACCGCGCAGCTCTGAAACAGTGGTGGTCCAGACTCTCTGGGGCTGTAAAGACCCTCGTCTTGCTGAAGAGAGCGACTCGTCACCTGCAGCTAAATTAAGTCCAGAACTGAAGATATGATCTCAGTGGAATAAACGGCTCCAATGAGGTAATGAAGACTTCAGGGAATAGATGGATCCTGCCTCAACCTTGCATTTTCATCATCTCTGTGCCTCAGAGTGTGTATATATTGATGTGTATTTATGTTTTTGGCCCTTTGTATCACACCGGTGAGGTGTATGAGTGTGTGTTTGTCCGTGTCTGTGCTCTCTGTCTCGGTCAGTTTATTTGCCTCCGATGAGGAGACCACGTACTGATATTCAGAGAGTTGAAGCAGCACCGATACCACAGCAGAGATCCGTAATGCATCTCATTATAAGTACAATTAACCGAAAGAGGATTCTTGACCAGACTAAAGTGCACTTAATGAAACACCCAAGACCCTCTTCAATAAACTAGTGATTTTTCTTTTTTTCAGCCGTTCTGGTCCTTCCACGAGACAGTCAGGAGGTGACAGCTTATTCAATAGAGAATACTTTATTAGGAGATTACTCAAACACTCTAATAATACACTGTTGGTTCCTGTCCCTTGCATGTTATATTCCCCTGACTGTTCTGATCTTTCTCTTGCCTACGCTGCTTTGCTGATAATTTAACAGTCTCTCCATCTTTCTCTTCTTTCCTCCCATCCCACCATGTTGCTAAATAAAACCTTTTTAGGCACCCAAAAGAAATCAGCATGATTTCAAGGAAAACTCTCGTGATATTCTATATTTTTCTCACTGTTAACAAGTCCTATAAAAAGACCAAAACTAACAATGAATTGGTACTTGTCAGTGTAATTAGGACCCAATATGGTTAATTCCTCTGCTGCACAGACCTCTATCGTTTAAAAAACATGCAGCCACAATGTTGCAGTGGATGACATGTTCCTTTATTATAATTAGAACTTTTTTCGCACTCTTTATTTCTAGTCAATCTCCAAATAACTGTCTTGCTGGGGTAAATACTCACCAGGTCACCAAATGTGTATTAACCTGCCGCTGAAAATAGTCCCCAAATAAAAGCTTTATTTACAACTGTTTGAGTAATGTTTGCTGTACAAATCAGTTCCCATCTGTCTAGCAAATAACAGAGGACTTTTACTAAATGAAACCAGAAACATTTAAGCTGTTTTGAAACTCTCAAGTAGAAACTAAAGAGCTCAGTGCTGAGAGCCGCAGACAGAGCTGGGAACTGAAAAGAAGAGTCAGTCTCATGAATTTGTTCCTCTAACTTGTTGTCCTGGATCCTGTATTGTGTCTTAACATGACCTTAAACAGCAGATCGCCTCCTCTCGTGTTTGGATGCAGGGCTGTGTTTGTCTAAATACATTATTTCTCTCTGTCATTTCAAAGAATTTGTCGGCAGCAAGAAAAATAATCAGATCAGAAAAAAATCAGAACTACTTTATTGATCCCCGTGGGGAAATTACCTTTAGTTAAAGATAAACCTTTATGTAATGGCATTAAGATCACCTTCAACTTAAATGAGACTGTTAGTCACTTGATTCCCAAATATGGTTTATTTTCATAGCTCAACAGCGGTGTAGAAATTTTTTTTTATTAAAATGTGACTAGAAATTTTTGTGGAAAGTCATTTTGCAGCATTCAGCAACATTCAGCACACAGTGACAGCTGACTTTGTGAGAGTGAATTGAATAATTACAGAGGATGTAAATAGACCTTGTGTTGGCTTCCACCACCGCTGCAGAACAGTCATTATAGCTGCATGATTCCTGATTACCTGACTGAACACAGCAGCGTCACACAACTATGAATGACACGTCAGAATGAACGTCATTCACCAAAATTGGCTTCGATGCAGGTGATTTAAAAAAACCCTTTGTTTTCCTTCAGGCTGTTGGCTGTCCACTTACCAGCAATGTTAGTATTCTTTTGTTAATAAAAGGTAAGAGAAACCCAACAGTGGGATTTGTTCTTAAACCAGCAAAGGCACACATGCATTTTTAGAAGCATTATATTCAATTCCACCTATTTTTCATTACATTTTGCCACAGCTACAGAATGTTTTGCTTGAACCCAGAGGAAACTGTCTTTTGTAGAGTCAATAATCATTTTTTTCTACAGTTTATTGTATACAAAGATCACTTTTTTTTAACTTTGAGTAGCCTCTCAAAATGTTTTTCAAGGCCCCTCTAGACACTGAGGAGTGTAAGGCAGCTGATTTTCTGCTGCAATGTTTGGGTTTATTTGGGTCAGTTTCAGTTAATGCGATAAGAAGGGAGTAAAAAAACATAGTAAAAATGCCAGATATGGACAAATGTTCATCTGTAGTACCTGGCCGTGGTGTGAAAAAAAACACCTCAAATAAAAGCAAGAACGAAACAGGACATGCAGTTTTATTTGGGCTGAGTGAATAAAGATCACACACCATTTTACTGAAGGATTAAACTAAATCACATACCAACACTAAAGCCTTTTTTTTCCCTCTAATGCCCTTACTTTGTCACTTTGTTTGTTGTTTTATTTTGTTTCCTCTCTCAAAGAAGGAAAAGAAGCAGCTAAAGTCTTTTTACCCACAAAGCATTCATAGAGCATTGAGCTGATGTGTAGGAAAAGCAGTCAGTGGGTCCAGTTTTTCTAACCATGTAGGATGTGTTGTAGTTATGACAGAAAACAGAAATGTCAGACACGCTCACCTGCTGTGGCATCTCTCCAGGGGATATCTAGACCTTTAAATAAAAAGAAAACACTTAACTCTGAAAGATCTTTCTGTTTTATGGTCGTCAGGTCAAACTGCGCCTGTATAATGAAGCTTTAGTGTTAAAATGGCTTTTATCTTATATCAACCTTTTTTTTTTTTATCATTGTTATGATTTATTAAGCATGTCTTATGCAGTGTGTGTTTTAGTGGAAATGGAAAAAGCTCCACTTTTACCTGTAACGGACCACCCACTGAATGTAAATGGGCTCCTTCATAGATATGCCTGTCAGCTTAAGTTATCCACAATGCCCTTCAAATGCTATACAGCGCAGCCCACCACATCCAGTCTCCGGGGATATAGTGGAGCATGATGACGATGGCCTACGTGTGTTTTAAATAGCGTGGCAGATTCACTTTTAATGTCTCTGGCTGGAGACTCTGCAGTGGATTGGCTGTAGTCTGTAATCTCCAGCAACAGTCAGAGGAAAACTTCTGTCCATTAAAGTCCGCACATCATCATTACTGTGGACGCTGAGGGGGGGACGAGCTGATAGATGCTCGTGGTTCATGGTTTGATTGATCATGTGGAATCTTCATTGGCAGATTTGAAGTACATGAGTGTGAGTGTGAGTGTGTGCAGCGATGCGTCTCAAGCAGCTCTGGTTATTCTGTTGGTGGTGTGTGCCATTTGACAGAGTGCTGTGATCAATGCTCTTTGTAAATGTTAAGTGTGCCTCCGTCTTATTGGCATGATCCAGCTCAACCTACAGCCTGCTGTATGCACGCAAGCATGACAGTCTGTGTGTGCGTGTGTGTGCGTGTGTGTGCATGTGTGTGCGTGTATGGTGTATGTGAGAGCACACGTGTCATGTTTGAAACACAGAAGTCATAAGTGCCATTTAGAAACCTCAAATGTCTTTCGACCTGAACAGTTGACCCGCTGTGCGCTTGTTCAAACCGTTTTCATGGCGAGCTCAGAGTTCATGCATGTGTGTCTTCGTAAGAGCGCTGAGTAGAAGGTTAGCCACGTCTGCAGCAAATTACTGGGTACAAGCGCTGCACACATGTGGGTGTTTTGTGTTGCCGATCATCGCCACTTATGCATGTTTTTCCCGTGCTGCATGTGTTATTGTAATTGCTGTGTAAGTGCTCAAATGGGCACACAAGGGCCCATAAATGCACGTGTCAACTAGGATTCATGGATGCAGTGTTAGATTGTTTACTTCTGTCCCATTATGCCGTGAGAATGTGATCCACTCTTGACAGCCTACATTTAAATGTTATTAATTTGGGGGCCATTAATGAGAGTGGAGATGTTTTATGGAGGTCTGATAAGTCCAAATGTCTCACCAGCTCCTGCCCAGGACTGCTTGCAGGCTGGTTGCTCCCTCCATCATCTTATTCCTGTTTATTTGCCTCTAGCCCTTCTGGAGATTCATTTTTAATGTGAGGTACACTAAAAGGCGGAGCAGCGGATCATCTCTATCTGCAGAAGTGCATTAACTTACCTTGTATGTGTCTATATGGGTGTGCGTGCACACGTTTGTGAGAAGGCCCCGTGCTATTTATTTTCTTTTACAAGCATTTTATTTTTGTCGGTGAGAGTTCGGCACAGCAATATGCACCAGCATGGATAAAAGTAAATTGTGTATTATTAGGAGAGGACACGCACTGCATGTAGTTCACTGCATGAATTAGCGCGAGTGTGCGAGTAGTGTGTATCTTCCTGTCCATCAGGTTGTTATGTGGAGGCATATCTGAATTGTTACTATGGAAACCGAGCACTGCTGTTATACCGAAACGCATATCTGCATGGGTCTCTGTGTCTTTTTTCTGCTTCGTTTACTGTCACACTTCTTGTATTATTTTGATTTTTTTTTTCAATAGTTTCCCTCCGGTTTCCCCCCCCCCTCCCACGAGACTCATAAGCTCTTTTGCAGAATTCTTATCCTTTTTTTTTTCTTTACACACTGTGGATTGAGACCGCGTCTTTCCTCCCTGCTCAGTTTTTCTTTCTTTTCTTCAGTTTTCTTTAACCTCCTCCAAACCCTTGGCTCTTCTTTTATTATCTTGTGCTAATCATGTCCTCTTTTTATCTTTCTCTCAGCTGTGTTGCCCTTCCACACTTCCCTCCCTCACTTTCTTCCTCGCTCCTTCCCTCCTTTGGGTTTCTTATTGCTGTTCCTTCCTCCACCTCCATCTCTTTTGTGTATGTCTCTATTTATTCTCTCCCTCGCCCCACTCTTCTCTCTCCTCTTCTCTCTTCTCTCTGCTGCCTTCCTCCCACTCATTTCCTCCTCCTCCTTCTCTTTTTCTCTCTCTCTCTCTCTTTCTTTCTTTCTCTCTCTCTCTCTCTCTCTCTTTCACTCTCTCGGCTCCACTGTGGTGCTCCCATGGAGAATTCAGCTGGTTTACAATTAGCATGTGCACCTGCAATTAAGCCTGACAAACCTCTGGTAATTAGACCTTTTAGACCAAATGTTTTTTTATGTGGAGATCACGGTTTCTCCTCTTCTGATTTCCCACTCTACCCTCTGGCCTGTTCTCTTAGTGCCTGTCCTATTTCAAAGATTACTGGCTGGCTGTTGCTGCTTTCTACCCCTGTCACACTTCAGTTCTCTTCACAAGTTCTCGCTTACTTCCTTGTTGTGTGATTGGTGCACATGCAGCCACAAGTGAATAACATTTCTCGCGGTTCTGTCCCCAGGGGGCCTTACAGTAACAATAAAACATTGCATTCTACAATTCTGTTGTCCTGAGAAAATGAATCCTGGCTCACCAGTTCTGAATGAACATGTGCATGACATGTTGAAGCATGGCACCAGCAGCCCCACGCCGTGGCCATCAATACAATGTTGCTATATCTTTCTATTGCATAATTCAGTTATTACCAATTTTGCGTGATTTCCTCAAACATAAATCACCAACTCTGCTGTAATATGGGATGGTCATTCACTGTGAAGTGGCCCCACAGCTCAAATCTGCTGCCACTGATTGTGCTGGCAAAGATCTGTCAGCATAGAATATTGTGACAATTTTACCATTTATAGAACTTTTATCATGTACACTTCCCTCAGCAGAAGCAACAACAGCGGATGAGGGAAACAAACATCATTTCCTTAGAAAATGAAAATACTCTGGTTTTGCTCCGACTTTTGTTTTTTGCTGCTTATTTGATCATCTCCACAACACCAGGGTGCTTGGTAAATAATAGATTAGCAAAGGTATTGTGTGAGCCAACAATTGCAACAAGCTATTTGCTCTGTCCTTCATTTACTGTCCTTCACGTTCACACTCTGAACATGTTCCTCAGTGCTTCATTTAGAATATCAGCATGAACATATACTCATTAGGATTCCTCGTTTTTGTCTATGCAGAAAATATGCCTAAATTTTTACTCCTGATACACTCTTTACGAGCATGCGCTCACATCCGTACACACCACAATTTTCACATCAGGCTATGACTAATTGTGTTTCTCCAAGCCCGTCACCTCCCTCTGCATACATCTTTCACTCCCCCTCTCTCATTCTCTCTCACTTTCTCTCTGCTCTCCCCTTCCTCCGTCATTTCTTCTCTATACTCTACTTCAGTGCTCTTTCTGTGGCTGTTAATAGTGGAGCAGTAAATAATAGCAATAATAGTAAATAATAGGTCTGCAGTTGACTTCAAAGATCAGTGAAGGGATCTCAGAGGGTTGGAGGGAGCAACTGAAAGAAAACAGGTTTGAAGGGTAAAAGGGAGGGAAAGGCATTGAAAGCAGTGTGGGAGGGAGAGAGGTGGAGAGAGGTGGAGCGACAAAAAAGGAGAGAGAGACTCAGGCGAGCCAGGTCGGAGTGTCTAATGGTCACTTAGCCTGGCAGCTAGTCCATGAAGCCATGAGGCTGTCAATCTGTCAAAATGCACCCGGTGCTGTCCTTACTCTCTTAAAAAATACACACATTCACTCACACACATGTGCACCATCACACACGCATGCACCTACACACTCACACACGTGCACCCACACACAACTCACTCTCTTTCTCGCTCTGTCTTTGATGTGTGCCACAGGGTTCCTTCAAGGAAGACACAGCACAGTGTAATGGATGTGGCGTTGTCACTTGATGCTCCACGAGAGCTTACAGGCGTTTGTCAGTGTGCGGTTTGATACCCAGCTATGTGGGTCACTCAGTTTGGCAATTAAGGGCTTGAGTCATCTGTATTTTTTAAGATCCTGACCAACGCTAGAATTTAAAAATCCCTTTATTAGTGCCATTGCCAGCAGGGATGGTGAAATCCCAGAATATGTTTTTGAGTCAGAGAAACGTGCTCGGTCCAGTGTGGATTCATTAGATGAGAGGCAAACAGAAGAAAAAAGAAATCATAGAACAATTAAAATCACATGCACTATTAAAAAAAGAAAGCAGGCTCTGATTATCAGTGTAGTATGAGATAAATTTACTTTTAAAATTTTAAAACCATTTCTTTTAAAGGGTTAGCTCTTACTTCAGATGTTATTTTTGTCAGTCATAGAAACATTTTTGCAACCTCTCCAATTAAAATACACAAGAGAAGCTCATCTCTTTTTCAAAACCCCACTTCCATTGAAATATTTATTCTAAGTTGTTAAATGATAAGCTCAATTTGGGTTCCTTTTTTAAATTACAAAAAAATTGGCTAATGTTCCTCCACAGTCCCTCCACTATTAAGATGAAACTGAGTATTTAACTTGTTTGAAAGGTATAAAATGACACAGCTATGCCTGTATTTCTGTTCTGGATATTTGGGGGCGGGTGATATTGAGTGAGCAAATTCCAGGCTGGACCTTAAATTTGAGAATGTAAAACTTAGCAGCACATGTTTAACAATGTTTTACCAACTTTTAGTCCAAACTTTTGAATCAAAGTGTTTTACAGGACTCCCCTCTGTTTTCTTTTTTCTCTCCTGCCCTCCAGGGACGGCATTTACACTCCTCCACGATGCTTGTCAGCCTTCACCCTTCTCCCTCCTGTCTTCAGGACAAGCGCTTTGTCTTCCCCTCCTCCTCCCCCCATCATCCTCCTCCTCCAGAGCAGTCCTCTCATCACCCATATTCTCAGCCCCGGCTGACCCTCCCCTGCTTCTCCCTGTCCTTCTCTCTCCTCCTTGTCTCTTTACTCCTCCTGCCCGTGTGCGAGTCTCGCAGGGGTGGAGGTCCAGGTACAGGACCTGGAGGTGCCCCAGGGGGACAAGGTGGCCAGAGGGGAGGCGGAACCCAGAGGGGTGTTGGCATCCCCCCTCAGTACTCTCCAGGCTTACCAGTTCTTCCGCCGATCAGTCCCAAACTGATCAGCTCACTCAGCATTGCTGTCATCCTGGTGGGCAACTCTAGTGAAGTAACCCTGGGGGTTGGACTTGAGAAAGAGGACTTCCTGCACATCCCCTACCCTCCAAAAGTGGAGGTGGTCACCATGAATGAGACTGACCCCAAGAGCATCATCAATCGGATCTGTGGACAAATGACGAGGAACTCTCTGCAAGGCGTGGTGTTTGGTGACGACACGGACCAGGAGGCCATCGCTCAGATCCTGGACTTCATCTCTGCCCAGACTCACATCCCCATCCTGGGCATCAGGGGGGGCTCCTCCATGGTCATGGCTGCCAAGGTAGGAAAACTTGCTGTTTGCTTTTTTGGGGAAAAAAACAAAACAAAACATTGAATGTTTGAACTGAAGATTAATAATAAATGAACACTGCATACATTAGGACCAAATATTGAGTGAAATGTGGAGCATAAATAGACTTTATATGTTGTCACTTCTGCACATCTGCCAATAATTAAATAATGTTTCTTGGATGTGATTCTAAAGGGTAGTTTTTAATATTTAGCATATAGCATTTGGGCAGCTCTCTAAATTAATTTTTTTAGCCATCTTCAAAAACCTGCAAAATAATGTTGGCTGCAACAGTTTTAATCAAGTTTCACAGACAAAAATAAATCACTCAGCTTTTTTTGTATCCAGATCAATAAAAGTCACAGTATAGTTTTATTTAGTATATTTAGACAAAAAAAAAAATTAATTAGGAGGAGAGAATAAGGAGAGACAACGAGAGAAAACTATGAATTTCACACTTTATAAGGATGCACAAGCCTCACACAACTCAGCAACATCTTCACTGACTGATTGTGCTGTTAATTGACCTCCATTGTAAGCCTGACGTCATATTGGAGCTCCTGACAGTGAGGCGACTCAACTTTAAAAGGACTTCAGTGTGAAACACAGCTGTACATAATAGGTTAAAAAAAACATCTCTGTTGGATAAGCACATAAGAGAGTTGGCATAAACAAGGCTTCATGGGAAAAATCTATGATCCAGAAATGGAGCAATAGCTTTAAAATGTATCCTTAAATAATGTTGTGGTAATGGGCTTAGCAGGGTCCTTTACAGAAGGAGAAGAATGACAGGATCCATAAGAAGCTGTGGTTGGGTTTGTGATGCTGCTCTACTATTGGAGGACATGGGGAGTACGATAGTTTCTCTGCAGTTGCTTTACTGGGTGATAGCATTGCTGTATGCTTACTTTTAAGGAGGATTTGGTTTAGTTGAATTGATTTAATTTGAGTTGGTTAGATGATATTTTCTACTAGAGAGCGTGGAAATTTTATGTTGACCTTGAAAATGTAGTTTAGTTGATTAAATATAAACTCAAATAGTTGCTATTGCAGCCACTTTTGGCCTCATGTCATGGTCTTTATCAGCAGATGGAGTTTGTTTCTTACCCTGCAGTTTATCCTCATAGAGTACTGGATCTTTTTGGAGGACTTACTGCATGAATCTGCACAGTAAATAATTAAAGCTTTCGCATTATTATCATTCAAATGTAATTTGGGGACATGTATTTCAACAAACATATTTATCAGTAGTGCTATCTGCTCACAAAATGCTCTAATTAGAAAAGCTGGTTGAGTCTGATAAATTACAGCAATTATGGTGAAAAATAAAGAACCCTCTCAAGCTTTGATGCAAACTCTTATAACCCTGAAAATTGGAAATTTAAACCAAGGTTATCTCTTATCTAAATAAAGATAAAATGAAAGAGTCAAATAAACTCTCCAGTTTAAAGAGAACTGTGTTACAGTCTCACAACAAAGCGATTTGTCCTCTGGTCTTCAGGCTGTGTGTCAGGAGCCCGCAGCTTTCTGAAGCTTTGTCTTCTACTACTCTAATAATGACCGCTGCATGAATAAATCAGAAAGTGGACAAAGAACTTGATGGGTGCAGAGACAATTTGGAAGGGAGAGGAAAAGAACAACAAAATGATGACACTGTTGGGATGAAGACAGAGAAAACAGGAATACACAAGTGTGTGTGTGTGTGTGTGTGAGAGAGAGAGGGAGAGAGAGAGAGAGAGAGAGAGAGAGCGAGGGCGGGAGGGAGAGGGTGAAGGTTATGAAATACCACAACTCATGTGGGTGTGAAGAAGGAAGAGGATTTTGCTCAGCATATAATTACCACATTTTGCAGCTGACAGGGAGACAGAGGGCACAAACCGAGAGTGACGGGGAGAAAGAAAAGATGAGCGTACTAGACGTGCAAAGACAGCGCTGGGAGAACGCAACATGTAAGAGAAAAGATGGAGGGAGGGGGAGGCTACCTGCTTTAGACATCGTTTGATGTTTAACACAGTTTTTGAGGAAATCTCTGTATTTCCCCCGCCCACTTTCTTCTTAGCGATCACTTTTCTCTTGGTTTTTTCTCCTTAAACCTTTATTCCCCCTCCATTACGCGTCTTTTGTC
The DNA here is from genome assembly GCA_029814765.1 of Acanthurus leucopareius. Classification (NCBI taxonomy): domain Eukaryota; kingdom Metazoa; phylum Chordata; class Actinopteri; order Acanthuriformes; family Acanthuridae; genus Acanthurus; species Acanthurus leucopareius. Next base: position 4,832,834 of record JAQMCX010000034.1, read on the forward strand.
AGTCTTACACACACACGCACATGCACATGCACATGCACATGCACAAAACAAGTGGTTGAGTGCGGCAAAAACAGTTGGCATGGCAACCACTTGCTTATACATATATTTTTATATATATGTATTAATATATATAGGCTATATTTCTTGGACACACTGTGTAAAAGCTTTTGCAGAGGAAGAGAAAAAAGAAATGATAATTTCTGAGTCTGACAAAAGTGGTGCCGGATAAAAAATGGATAATGGCCTCGTCATACAGCTGGGAGAGGTTCTGAAAGGATGAATGAATAGATTAAAGTGTAAAAACTGAGGTGTAAACAAAATGAAGGAGGGTTAAAAAGGGTTGTGAGGCAGAGGAGGAAGTATGGAGAGGTGAATTTTATTTCTCTGTTGTGAAGTGGTGATTTTTATGCTGCAGTAGCTGTTTTTGAAGTGCTTTTTAATGTTTTATTTATTGCTTTTCAGTCACACAAACCAGAAAAAAACATCAAAGCCTGACATCCATACCTGAATCCGTAGCCTGACAAACATACCTGAATCTAAAAAAAATGAATGCACAATACAAGAGTGAAAAACATTTGGTATTTAGATCCATCAGTCAAAATTAACCTGTAACCACTTTGAGAATCACTTGTTTTTTTCAAGGCAAAAATGTCAGGAACTGACATCTGGAACATTTGAAATGTTCCAGTTCTTAGCAAATATTTACCTTTTTTTTTTAGTCTTTTATGCTAGTAAATTGGATATATTTGGATTTCTGACTCTCGGTCAGAAAAACAAGCAATTTGAAGACTTCATCTTGGGCTCCAGTTTGTGGGCAGAAAATTTCTTGTTGATCAATAAAAATAGCTGTTTGGTTGTTATAATTAGCTTGTAACAAAAGCATTTGTTAGATGAACTGCAAGTATACACAAGAAAGACAAAAAATAGCTGTAAAAAGGTGAAAAAAGCTACTTTTTTACAAGCAAACATACATGTCAAGTTATCATAGTTATCTCATGCATCACGTTGTTTTTATTTACGCATGTCTTGATTGTGGGATATCGTGACAGAACACTGCACCTCCAGACTTAACAATATTAAGTATGGAGTAGTAATACTTTGTAATATTAATAATATTTTTTCATGTTTAAACTACCACATGAATTATATTGAGGTTACATATAACAGATTAACATAAAATCGTCCATAATTTTGAAGTGGAGGAGAAATATTGCATGGCTTCGTCCTCAGGAGAACTGAGGGTCTCAGATTACAGTGACGGGAATCTCTGACGGAGAGTCGAAGAGCTGTGTGAGTGAAGTGGAACATCTAGCCTATAGCATCATGGCTGTATGAACTCAACTGTGTGTGCACGTGCTTGTGTGCATACGTCTGCAAAAGAGCGAGTGAGTGATTTTCCGGCATCAATAACTCAACTCCCCTCAGGTTGCCGAATCCATTCCTTATCAGTTCACAATTATGTCTAATCTATTGTGCTCTGAATCCTCCTGAAGTCCTTTACTTCTAGTTCCTGTGAAGGACAAACCACTTGATTTCTCCGTATCTTGTCACTTGGCAATTTTGATTTCCATTTGGAACACGTGTGTCCTTTTTATGGCATTTGATCTTTAAACTATAAATTCTTCACAGCCTCAATAGAGATGTTGCAGCCAAGTAAATTGGCCTGATTCCTTGCAGCCGTTCTGGCTTTGTTTTTCTTTCCAGTAGCCCATTATAATGAATCAGTGACATATGCAGGTAGGCCCATTATGCACCAAACAATTTGCACACTTCCATTTAGCCATTAATTCACCCTGTGCCATGTGTTGGTATTGGCATAATAGGACGACGGAGTTGGCCCTGGCCCACACTCAACTCCGGCTCTGGAAACTAATGAGGTCTTCCAGATCTATTGTTTGGACTTAAGCAGTGTTTGTTTGTGCTGTTGTGCATGTGTGTGTATGTGTACGTGTGTGGACACTTAGAGCACGCTGGTGTTCAATGATAATAGCCTCTTTGCATGTGTTCGGGGAGATTACAGCCCTTGTTTTCACTGCAAACAAGGTACCTAGAGGCATACAGCATCCTGATTGCGTTTTTCATGATCTGTTCAGTCTCCATGAAGTTGATTTTGTTGTTAAGTTCAACTCTGCCAACAAGTTTTAAACTATGCAATGAGGTATCAACTCTTGCTTACTTATTAAAAATCTCACTTTCTAGGAAAAAGACTGTCTGTCAGGTGGGCAGTAGTAAAAGTTGGGGATATATGGACCTCTGTTTCGTGGCTCTTGTGGTGTAATTTCTCCAATCGAAAAGAAAGGCAAAATACTGACTATAAGAAGAACAATCTGCCATTGTTATGCTTAAGAAAAGCCTCTTTTTTTCCATGCAGACATAAAAGTGCCTGTCAGTAAAAACTGATTCACCACTCATTGATTGATTACTACAATTATACTCCCTCTCTATCTTAAAATAGTATCCTTTGTGCAGATGTGTGTGAGTTCTTCTGTTAAGACAGGACGGGTAGTAATTTATTTTGCAGACCTGTTTGGCCACTTGGAGCCGCGTTATTTGACACCAGCCAGACCAGCTGGTAGCTGTGCAGTGATTTGTAGTTTGTGCTAATCTGTTGCAGCTGACGTGATTGTTTGAGCCTCGGGTGCACTCGTGTTTTCTCATCCTATTGTTCTCATTCCCAATTTGCGGTTTTACGAGTCCCCTTCCTTCATCCTGTATGCATCATGTATCCCATTATTCTCGCTTGTTGTACATTAGGGGATAATCGACTGCCTCTGTAATGCTCCATTTTGAAATTAGGACCGATCCCAAAACACAAGAGAATAAAAGGAACAAACTACAATAATAAACTGTACAAGTGCATATTGCACCTCGTGCAGCTATTATCTGATTTTTTTTTTTACAGTGGTTTGGCTTCTGCCACACTCCTTGTTAAGTCCTATTTAGACAGTATTAGATTTCAAAAAAGAGCGTGCAACATAATTATTAACGACATCTGTAGTGTGAAAAGCTAGTTCGTGCAGGAGATCAGTCTCTGAAATTACACAGACCTGAAGAGCCTGCTGCATCTGTCTGTTGCAACAAAAAAAAGAAATGCTCCATATGTCAAATTCAACTTTCACATCTGATGCTGACCCACCTAAACAAAGACAGGTTAGCTGGTGAAAACAGGACTGTCAGTCTGAGCCGGTGGACTGTCTCTTATCTAAACACCACAGTAGTTGTTATCAGTGACGCAGATTTTATTTGTGACAAGATTGCTTTTGGGATCATTTCATTGGACATGTAAGGATTACCTTGTAGGCATGAACGGTGAATAAAACGACTGGCCAGATTTGGACAGACTGAAAACCTGCACACAGTGATTACCCCGGCCATCCTCTCTCTGTAACACTAATCCCATCTTATTAGAGCTTTAAACACACTTTTCTTTCTCTCTCACCTACTCTGTCTTTCAGAGATACTACAGTCTTCTTTTGATTGATGTTCCTATTTTGTGGCACTGCCGAACGTTTAACCCTCTTAAGAGTCCAACAGATGGAGTCTGGGATAGGGAGAAAATCTGCCCTGAAATAAAATTCCCTCTGTTTTGCGTTGTAGCTACTGCATGAGGACGTCTGTCTGTGGAAGTTAAAATCAAAAGAGCTCACACTAATCTGTGATGTCATTGAACTGCTCCTGTAAGCGAATGGAAGAAAGAGTTTGTAACGGCTGTGACAACGACAAGGCTGGTTTTGTTGGGATGTTTTCTGTGATTTAGTTCAAAAAACCCACTGTGGGCGATCCGTTTCCTACCATGTATCCTAGAAATTACATTTATATCTCACCAATTCACAACAGAGAATATGTTCTGAGAGGACTGCACTGTAATGAATGCTGAAAACGTTTTTAATCAAATAAGGCTTAATAAACTTTTCTGCCAAGTTGCAAAATGCTAACTGACAATACTTCTAATTTAATTCAAACAATATTTACTTTTGCAATATCCACAGCATCCTCTCTGGTTTTTATTATAATGCTTAGATGCTCACAGCATTTAGTTAGAAAGATGGAGGTCTCGATGAAAACTGAATGATAGCAAGTGTCTAAGACCATGCCAGTGGTTTTGAAAAGGTCCATTGTGTCACATTTAGGATACTTATATACATATGAAAGAAATGGAATATAATATTCATAAGTTTTTTTTCATTGGTGTGTTATCACTTGAATATGAGAACTATTGTGTTTTCATGGCCTTAGAATGAGTTTTTTATATTTAGAGAGGGAGCCAGTCCTCTTACAGAGTCCTCCATGTTGCATGGCCATGTTACTACAGTAGCCCAGTGCAGACAAACCATTACTTTTACTCTGTAATCATAAAAGACCCAAACAGACGCTGGGATCTAAAAATTCATCATTTCACTGTTAAATAACTTTTGAATTGCACATGCAATCAACATGCTTTGAAAAGTTATGCAAAACACAGATCCTCCGCTTTTCAGTGACATCACATTTGTCTTGTTTGCCTGGGATGATATGGAAAAAGGTTTTAATTTTTTCTTTGGGTTAAGGTTAAGTAAATCCATTTTCAAACAAAGTAAATGTAAAATTAGAGCTTAAAAATGGTCCAGGATGAAACTTGAATCAAATAATGTACTACACTTCATGCTTACTGCTGGAATAGGTTAAGAAATCCAAAATAAATCACTATGGTCAAATTTTCTAAGGTCTGTAAGGGTTAAAAGCATACTAAGGAAAATAAAACTATGCAACTGCCCACATGGAAACAATGATTCAAGTTTTTGTCATAATGTGTTGAAATCTCAGTTTAACAGTCGTGCACATGTGGTTACTCTTTACTGTCCATACAGTTCTTCTACCTTACAGTATGAATGCAGCAGCAAGCATAGAGAGCACTGTGCGGGTGTAAGTCTGTGGGTATAAATATTTCATATGGGCTCTGCATCCTGACAGCCGGTCAGTGAGATTGTTTTCTGAGTGCTTCAAGGATGAGACAGATTTGCTGCCCTACACTCCCGTTACACACACACACACACACATACACACGTGAACATGTTTGTAACCTTATCCCCACAGGTCACTCCTCTGACATTATGCATTCCCATGCACCTTATCCTTACTGTAATAATCACACTGATTGTCTAATCCTAATCCTAACCTGACTCCACAAGTTGGTGTGCAGTCAATTTAAAGTCCCCACTGGGATATAAAAACAAACACACACTGAAATCTAGCAAATTAGGATGTAGCAGTGAGGTTAAAGAAGGTATGAGGCTCCTTATCCCCCCACCCCCCCACACCTTTTTCCCCCAACCTTCTTCCATCTCTGTCCTCCTTCGCCTCATTTTCACTTCATTGCATTTTTCTCTGAAACGACTTGCTAAACTGTTTGCGAATATGGACCCTCCCTCACTGTCCCATGACTTCACTCTGCACTCTCACATTTGGCTTCTTCCTCACTCTCCTTTTTATCCTGATACATTTCTAAATTTTAATTGTGCCCTTCAAATGGGCCGAAAATCCTCTCCGCTCCTTTTTCCATCGCCTTTCTCTTCATATAATGAGTTTGTTTTATCAGCGGCTGCGCTGTGCGTGGACAGGATGAGTAATTTTGGAGATCACAGGAGACTTCTCTGCATTGCACTCGCTTACAACAGGTTGTCAGAAGGCTTTGGGAGCCTCACTTCCCTGCCAGCAGAAACTTTAACTATCCCAACATATAAGGCCTAATTACCCAGCTGATCTCATCATATAAGGTAAAGCTGCTATATTATTCAAATGAAATGAGATTAAGCTTGTGCAGCACAGAGTGTCAGTAAGGAGCTGCTTTAGATTTCAGATTCCTCACCATGAGTTTGAGACATATAAATTTAAGGCTTATTTACTAATGAGATTGTCCTTACAAGAAAAAAAACAGCATAATTAATTTTTATTCATCTTTCCCTCACAAGGCCTTCTAGTGGCCATGTGAGTGATCGCTCTTTAAAGAAGTGTCATATAGTTTAAGGTCCAACAAAATAAACAATAGGAATCTTGACAAGCACCTGACTATCTGATTCTGTCTCAGTTCAGAGGGCTACAGCGTGATGATAAAAACAATAATAGTGGCATCTTGATACATTTCAATGCACCAATTTTTTTTTTTATTTCAATGGCAGATTTTGAATCATGTATAGAAGTTTTCGCTCTGCTGTGTTGTCACTGAGGTAAAGTCTCCTACAGCAGTGAGCAGCTTCACTTTCAGCTCTGGGAAACGCCATTTTTGTACAAGATGCTGAGCAGGTGCACGGTTTCGAGCTGAAGCATACTGAGCTCAGAGATGTTTTCTTCACCTCAGCTATGGTTTAAGTTGTTTGGTGTGTGTGTTGATCGGTTGGTTTTGTTTGCGACTTGTGATCTCTGCTCTGCTACATTAACATTAGTATCCAGGTGAAGTTCACAATTCACTTCCTGTAAAGATTGTCTGACAAGTGAAATTATTTGGATGGCTCCTTGAAACAACCTTAAAACTGCTGTCTTTAGTGAAGATGAGGATGTGTGGAGTCAGAAGACACTCTGGAGTGAGTGCTCTTTACATTGTCTGGGAGCTGCATGGCCCTTGCAGTAAAATTCCCCCATTTTCACTCCATCAGCATCACGTTAGTAACAAACATTTCATCAAAGGACTTTTTCTTTTTCAAATCACTTCTGTTTGCATCATCATGCATCTAAGACTCAGCTCCCCCCCCCCCCCCGACCTATCCTTAGGCCATCCAAATGCTCTGACTTGGACGGCCTTTCATATTCTGCTTTCTTGTCCGCACTGATTCCTTTAAACCATGACCATGATCATGTTAATGCAACATTGACATAATCCCATTCTGTAGCAAAAATGTTAGCAAAGCATTGCATTTTTTCCACATCCAGCGGGTTTAAAGCAACATCAGTGTTCATGTGGAGTCATTTTTCTTGCTCTGTGATGAATGTTAGTCTCATACTCTCCTCTAAGCTCTGTTTTTGGCCTCCATCGACTCCTGAGGGAAATATCTGACTCTTTAGCGGCTAAATGTTCCACTATGTTCACCAGCTGGCTGCTAACTTTGTCTGTTTGCTGTTTGGTGCTGGGAAGGGTCTGGCCACTTAAAAACAGCTGCCTGCTGCCCCTGAAGACAAAGTTGATGAGAGTTGTAAGAATGAGCCAAAAAAAGAAAAGCAGTCGAATGCAAAATGAAGTTGAGGTGAGAGATGGAGAACCGATCGGCTTGGACGCCGGTGTAACTGTGCTGCCGCATCAGAAAACACTTAAACCTGTTGTTTTTGAAGGTATGACAAACAACACATTTTGTTGTTCAGTTTAGAGGGTTTGTTGTGATCGCTGACTGACAAAGAATTTGATCCAGCAGCTTTTGAAAAACAAGCATTGATCAGACTGAGTGATGGACTGTTTGGTGCTTTTCTGTTTATATGCCAATCACAGCAGCTGTCTGTGCTGGTTTAAAATCAGACCATCAGCTATTTGCCAGGGGGACTTAACATATTAGTGCTGACAGATGTCTGAGTCATAATATCTTGAAGCATCTACCTGGTCCCGAGTTCTGCAGTATACTGAAGATTAAACTAAATGAATACAACATACACACTGGTTAAAGTACTTCCTGCTAAAGGTCTCCACCTTATGAGGCACAATATTCATACATAGGGAATTTGCCACAGCTTCCAATGCCATTTCCTCAAAAAAAGTTTTAGCTGCCTCAAAAAGTTCAAGAGGACCTTCCTTTAATTTTTTTCTTTTACAGTTTTAGTGTCATTCCTGGTTAAACTTGAAACAAATTCTGACTATGTTGAATCATTTTTTTTTTCTGAGACTGTACGTATTAGAGGGAGCTTTGGTGCCATCGCTCATGACTTTGTGCTTCATCATGTAGTGTTTTTTTATGTTTGGGGAATACAAAGAGAAAAAAAACAGTCAGAGGGAGATAAAAGATACAAAGATAAGAGTCAGTGCAGGAAAAAAAAATGTCACATAATGTAGTGGTTTTCACGGTTTTGCATCAGGCTGAGGAAGGGCTTTAAATATGGAGAGAGACGGCTGACTCGTGGGTTTTTTTAATCCCAAACTGGCAGAAAAGTTGAGTTTGTTCTAATTGCATGGAGATGGAGAGGGTCATCATTTGCATTCATCCCTGAGTCTCCATGTTTTGGGACTGAGATAAGGAGAGAGAGAGAGAGAGAGAGAGAGAAGTTTTTATGCACATTGAAGTAAATTTTAAATGATTTTAAATTTTGAGTGTAATATACATTTAAAGGAATCTTTAACTTCAGTAAAAAAAACAACAACTATGTAATATTTTGGCATGTCTGTGCTGCCATTGTTGTCAATTTTTGTCTGTCCAATATACTATTATCACAATATCTGCTGAGCTATTGGCTTATATTAAAACTGATGAATGTATATCGGGTTTCGGCTTTAATAAAAAGCTTTTTATTAGAACAGATAACTGAGAGGTTTTTCCTGGAGCTTGTTCCTTTTAAAAACCATATTAGAAAATGCCAAAATTCACTTAAGGCAAGGAGTTAAAAAAAAGGCTTTTATGCGCTTGACCGAGGTGGAAAGTTGGGATTAGAAAAAAGTAAAAATGCTTTGATGCTGTGGTTCTTGCATTTGGAGCAGAAAGAAAGTCATTCTTTGAAAAAATGCATCACAGGTGGGAAGCAGCAGTAAGATCTCAATTAAAACTGCTCATATACATTATGTTGTATTTATATAGTATATGTTTTTTTTTATTAAGTAACATTTCCTCTGGAGGGAATTAAGGATTCAATGTGTTTGTCAGGGACACTCTGAAATGCGGACAGGAAGGGACAGGGATTGAATAACCAACTCTACAACTGATGGCCGGCCCACTCTTCCACCTCTTTTTCTGCCATCTTGTCACATCTTGAATACACTTGCATGAAAACAAGCACTGATCCTCCTTTTATGCTGCCCAGATTTTTGAAATGTAGTAAAATCGTTTTAGAATGAAAACAGTGCTTACCGTGTCTGTAAGCCTGAACGTGTGTGCTCCATGTTCTTCTCTCCATGTGTGTTTGTCTGCGTATGTAAGTGATGAAGAGCGGGAGGTTATTTCTGCGGGTGACAGCTGGCGAGTCCTTCTAGTAGCAGGGACTGACACATCCAGCCTCAGTGGTCTTTATCTACGGTGAGAGTGACACCCAATGAGTGGCACCTTCACTGGCACTCGTATAAGCCTTGGCCTGATTCTCAACACTTACACTACGCAGCACTCAGACCTCCTGCTGTGCTGTATAACAACCATGAGTGTACACACTCAAAGCCTCACTTTGCTTAATTCCACTCAGGTGGAAAACATACAGTGTGTGTTTGAAGTAAGTTTCAATCATGCGTCTGATCACTGTTGTTACACTGTCGCCGGCCGCTGGCTGGATCCATCAAGCTGTGACTTTGCAGAGAGCTGAGTCCCCAAACTGTCGCTGAGACAGCTTATCAATTACAATGATGAGTTAGAAAAAGACTCTAGCACATAGTAAGTACCTCACGTACTAAATATCCGTGATTCTCAACCCTGGGGACTACTTTCTATATTTAGTACAAGGGATTTAATTTGCAAGTGCATGAAAAGCTTGAAATACAGTATGTGTCAGCCACTGCAGAGGAACTAATACTATGCAAGAATGGTGATGAGGAGGAAATCTGTTTTTTATTTTCATCCAGAGTGATATCTTAGCACATAGCACCTTTTGAAAAGAGAGCTGCGGTTGTGATTGGTGAGGTTAACTTGTCGTAAGAGTGTGCACTTGCTGAGGATGATTATAGCGAGGCGAAGGCAAGAGGTGATGTGACGCTGCAGCTGTTAGCCCCTGCAGAGTGTGATCACACACACAGCCCTGTTCATTCAGCACACACTCACACACACACACAGACACACACAGACACTGGTGGGGAGTGCCAGACACAAAATATATTCAGCCTTGTATATATCAGCTGCCTGTTTCTTTTTTCTTCTCTTAGCTGTCTTTCTCTAATTTTCCTCACTGTTTCTGTCGCTGTCTTTCTTTAATGTTCTGCAGACTCTGTTTCACTCTCCTACTTTCTATCTTCATACCACATCTCTCTCTTTCGGCTTTCCTCTCTTCTCCCAGTCTTCCCCCCTTTTCTGTTCTGCATCAAAGTAAGCCAGCGCTCTGTGGCAAGAACCGGCTCAAAGCTTACATTCTCACCCATCAAAGCCACTACTTGTGAATAACTTAACAAAAAAAAAAGTCATTCAGCATTTTTTTTTTTTTTTTTTGCTTTTTTGACATGCTGAGATAAAATGCAAGAGTAACTGGGGAATAATATGGATGTGATTCATCCTCTCTCTGTCACCGAGTGGACACAATACCTGAAAATAATACTGCATTGTTCGCCATTACACAGTAGGTGATACAACACTATTCTCTTGTATTTCACACAAAACAAAGGTAAAGCAGGAGCCCTTTAAGGCCAGACCTCACATACATGAAATACTGGAAAATAAGAGGCAGATCTGGTTGGATGAAGCTGGTGATGAACACGCAAGATTACAAACCTAATGTGTTTGCCATTAATACAGAAGCTGTGTGACCTGCTAAAGGCTCATACAGAGAAGACTATTGTAGGTTTCAAGTCTCTAAAGTTGACTTTTTAAATGTTAAAACACTCAATAAATCAGCAGAGTGGTTCAGTGTGTAGGATTCAGTGGCATTTAAGCCGAGAGGTTGCAGATTGCAAATAACTGAGTATCCCTCCACTCACCCTCCCCTTCCAAACATGGATGAGAACTTTCAATAGACACAAAATGTAAAGTTCCTCTCTAAAGCTGGTGTCTGGTTTGTCTGTTGTGGGCTGCTGTAGAAACATGGAGGTACAACATGGCAGACTCTATGAGGACCTGCTTCATCTGTTGATGTTAAGAGTTTATTCTAGCAATAAAAAACAGATCAATTTTATTTTCAGGTGATAATGCACACAAAAAATGCCTCTATTCTATTTCTGACTTGTTCTCATTGCTCCTTCTTAGTCCTACACGCTGGACCTTTATAAAGAAGTCATTTGTTGCTGTCTCTGTGATGCCAGCAGCCACATGTACAAATAAGTGTAATACAATTTGCGAGAAGTGAACACAAACGCTTGTTTGTGTTAGGGATGTTAGTCCACCACAACTTAGGCAATTTCTGCAAAGCACAAATCAGACTAGGGATGTCATCTTCATAAGCAGCTAGCTACCAAACTACAAACATGCAACATGACAACAGAAAAACTGCCAGTGTGGATGAAGTTTTTGTATGTTGACCTACATTAGTAAATACTACATTTTCTCATATTCCTCCTGGAGCCACAATAAAATTAGATCATTAGTCAATCAACAGAAAACTTTTCATCAAAGATGCCGCTCTCTGGTTTCAGTCTCTCACATATGATTGTAAATTGAATATCTCAAGGTTTGTGCTGTTGTTTGGACAAAACAAACAAATGAAGGCATCACTGTAAGCCTGAAAAAATGATCACTTTGAATTTTTTCATCCTTTTTAAAGACTAAACAATTACTCAACGACTCTATTAATAGAGAAATTAATTGGTAGATTATGTGATAATGGAAATGATTATTAAAGTTCTTGTTTCTTTGTTTATGTGTAAAAATCTTAATTATTTCTAACAGCCTCAAGCATGCAAGGTTCATTTTTTTGTTTTCTGGTTTTTTTTTTGTTATAAGAGCTGCAACTATTTGTAGCTTGTTTGATTCATAGGATTTATTGGCAACTAATTTGATTATCAAATAAGTGTTTTAGCCATTTTGAAAGCAAAACTGCAAAACATTCTGTGGTTTCAGCTTTTAGATTGTAAATATTTTTTCTGTCTTGAAAAGAAAAATCTTTTGGTTCTAACTAATATGCCGGACAAAGCTGTTTAGGCAGTCACCTTTGACTGTGAGAATGCGCAAAAGGCCGTCTTTACTACTTTCTAAAACTTATTGGACAATTTCATTCACAATAAATACAAAATAATTGCCAGTCCCAGCTCTGCACAGTAGCTTCTTCTGTCTTGAGGGTGGGTGTGGTGGTGTTCAGGGACGTTATGTCCTGATGAAGCAGTGACATAACTCCTTCTCCGTTGTTGTGATGAGACCTCATTATGTTGAATCATCAGCCAAGTACCACAGAACACTGGAGATGATAGAGGAACGTGGAACACATGACATGCACATGCAGTTCATTATAGGCATGACCCCCAACCCCCCCTGCTCCACTATATACAGCAAGGAGGCCTTTATATACAGTCCAGTTCTGTCAGCCCAGGTTAGCTTGTGTTATTTATATATAGTATATACTATATGTTTATGTGTGTGTGTGTGTGTGTGTGTGTGTGTGTGTGTGCCTGCACACTGTCACAGTCAATAAGACAATATATGGAGAATTTGGCCCCTGCAGCCTAATCCAAAGGAGGCAATTTGAAAGTGAAGCCACAACAAAACTTAGCACCAAAGATGCTGCAGCCATTAACAAGACAATTTGTCTTAATCCCACAGGGCCAACCCTATAATTGAGATACCAACATAAGTGGCCTGTAATTGGGCTGTTATGACTGACCTCAGGTGTGTCAATAGGAATGCGCAGGAATGCACTCATGTGTGTCTTCTCTCATATGAGTAACTGCAGATGCAGTCTTGATGCGTAAGACCTGATATGTTCCTATATTTGTGTGCATACAGTGCAGTAGAGTGTAAGTAGGTATTTTTTCACACTAATGGCATCTTTAGCAAGACCGTTTCTATGGAGACCGAGTTGCCACGGAAACACTGCATGTCTCTTTGAATTAGAAATGTCTTGCTCGATCCCTCACTCCTCCCTCCTCCATGTGTCTTTTCTTCACTTTTTGCTTCCTTGTCCTCTTCTTACCGACTTCCTCTGACTTTGACAGGCCAGCTGCTGTCAGTCGAAAAGTCTTGCACCATTAAAAAAGATGTGCACGACAAATAGAGGAAATGGAGGGAAGGTGGATTTGCATCTTTGCTCTCTAAGAAAAAAAAAAGAAGAGGGTGGGCATCTTTATTTGAGGGTGAGATGACTTGGTTTTTAATCAAAAGAAACATATTGAACCGGGGAGGAAACGTTGAATGACATTCAAAAGATAATGATGACGAGGAGGATGCTACGAACAGAAGAGCGCGAAGAGTGAAGGAGGAAGGGAGAGCTACAAAGACAGAGAGGCAGAGAGATAGCTGATGAAAGGGAAGGAGAGAAATGATTGATTTTTGCTCTCTCTGATGCCTCTGGTATCTGTGTAGCCACGCTGCCACACTTATCCAGCCTATCAGATGTAGCTGCACACGCGATAACGGGAGGAGAGAGGGAGAGCTACACTCATAAAGAGATAAAGAGTTTGGGCAAAAAGGGCAGGAAAAAAGCAACAGATTGCGAGAAAACACATATAGACACAGAGGAGAATGGTGTTATTTGGGTGAGTGTGCAAATGAGAACGTGAAGAAAATCCTCCTCATTCCCCAGGTGCTGATGAATGCCTGAGAGCCGAGGACGAATGAGAGCAATGCTTGAGGGAAAGTGGAGGGGGACGCAGAAAGGGAAACTGGAATCAAAACGCCCTGAAGAAAAGCGCGTCATGACAAGGTTTTGAACCGCACGTCTCTCATTGCACGCTGCGCTTGACTCCAGCCTGCACTCTCACCCTGTGTGCTTGTTAGAGAGGAAAGCAGAAGGGCAGGATATACGAATGTAAAGAGGTTAAAAGGAAGAGAGAGAGAGAGGCAGAGGGAGGAGAGAGGACAACAACATGCATTCTGACACAGTTTAAGGGTTAAACCTGTGGATCAGCCAGGAAAAACATATGCACTGCAGTGCACAGCGGAGAGAATTTGTCCTTATTAATGTTTCCCTCCCTAAACTGATACATGATCCTTTTTTTCTTTCATCAACTATGGCGATTTTAAGTCATAGCACAACCTAATTGTTTTTATTAGACATGTGGTCATTTTTCACATAGTGGCCTTTAATTATCTCAGATGTTTATTTTAAACCAGCTTGTAATAGAGGCAGGTATGTTTTCCTGATTTCTCCTGAACATTTTGTCATGTTTTAATTTAAAGCCTTTCTGATCTGCCTCAGGTTTCATTTGCAGTTAATGCAAACTTAACACTTCATTTGTGTTTTTTTTGGTGTCTTGAATTCCAGATTTACTTAAATTACAATGCAGTGTCAAAAAGTAAGGAGCCTAAGAAAGACAGTGAGCGAAGGACTCATTTGCCATACACTTGAACAAATCTGTGTAATTTACGAACTTGGAAACTGATCACCAAAATTGAACCAACTTTCTGAACCACGAATAAAAATGATCCACAGTTAAGGTGTGTGTGTGTGTGTGTTGTATGTGTGTGTATGCGTGTGCACATGTTCTTTATGCAGGCTACATCACTCGCATGTTGTTATGTGGAAGTAATTGTCCAAACTGTTTGCAACAACATTTTAGGAAACAGTCCACTTACAGGAGCAGTCACCAGGTGAAACTAGTGTGTTAAGTGTGTTTGCAGTTGTTAGGTAACAAATTAAATGGTAATTTCACCGATTTTACACACAAAGTATATTAATCACGTGGAGCACCGCTCAGTGCAGTTGTGTATTGTCTTCTACAGCTCTGGAAGAACTAAGTTGACCTGATGGTATCGTCTCAGCTCAGGCTTAGACACAAAAAATTTGTAACAGAAAGCCTGCATTAAAACTTTGATGTAAAGTTTTACGGACATGAACCAGGCAAAGTTTTGGAATCTGTTGCAGTATGGGAAATCTGTTTTTGGTGCTCCAGATATTTGAACCTTTCTGCCTCTCACAGAAAGCCTCTGAGGATGAAAACAGATAGAAGTAACTGAACCAAGTGTAAAATCAAAATAACATGCAACTCTGTTTACTTGAAGGATTTATCTGAAAGGAAAAATCAGGTTTAAATAATAATCGAACTGTCTGCATGTAGGTCTGGGGATACACGTTTATCTTTCTCCGTTCAACACCTCTCTCTCCCTCTTACACATACTAATACACAAACACAAATACAGATGCTAGCACACAGGTTGGTTGGCTGTGTCATGTGGCGGTCGAGGTCAGGTATAATTGGGTCTCTGGCTCGTTTGGATTGGTGGGATCTGGCCCAATCAGCATGCAGAGCTCCCATGTGTCAGTGATTAATTACCTGCTTCTCCGCTGTGCTAACGAGCTTAATCAAGTCCTCCTGACAGAGCTTTCCATTAGCTCACAGGGCCAAAGGTGATGCTAAATTGACGGGGGGGGCCCCCCCCCGGGGGGGGGGGGGGGGGGGGGGGGGGGGGGGGGGGGGGGGGGG
>JAQMCX010000034.1:4848297-4936625 GCA_029814765.1 Acanthurus leucopareius
ACCAGTGATCTTCAGAGACCCAGGGTTCAGAGGGCCAGACCAGCCTGTAACCCATCAGGAAGCCTCACAACCTGCAGTTTCATGGACTTAATACAGCAACGCACGTAAAAAGGACACCTTTTCTTCAAAAGACTGGTTAACGTAACTGGGCATAACCTAGCATAATACAGCACAGCTAATCAGAGAATTACTCAACTGTTGTCATTGTTGCAATGATTTTATTGGATGTATTCTTGACAAAAAAACCTAACCTCCCCACTAGCCGTGTGGTGTTGGCCATAATCTTCCGTTGGGCCATCTTTGTTTTAGATTCCTTTGTTTAAGCCATGCAGTCCTAACCACCATCTTGAGTCAGCCATCTTGTCTTTGCCTGCCCATCAGACACAGACACAGACACACACACACGCACACATGCACACATGCATACACACGTGTAAATGGTGCATATGCTTGTAGTTTAGGTGTGTGTTTTGCCTGATATTTGTAAATAAATGTTATGACACAAGTCAGTTGTTTGTCTGTTTAATCTGTACAAACGTGAACGTTGCCAACCTCTACGCCGCAGAACTCCAAATCCTTCAATCTTTACTGACAATTGATTAAGACTTTGATTATAATTATTAAGTTAATTAATTATCATAGTTCCAAATTAATAGTTGGTAATTTTACGAGACTGATTAAATGATTGGCTATTATTTCCCTTTCTAAGGGTGGTGCCCCGAGGTAGGTTTAATGTATATTAAATCCTATTACTAACTTTACTGTTATTTACTTTACATAGCTAATCCCAAATTATTAAGCCCAACAAAGTTGGATCCCCATGTGACCCAACAGAGCCCATCGGGTGGGAAGGCATCAGTAGTAATGGGAATGCTGTAGCAGACCCTTGTGATGAAAGAGGGAGGAGCTAAGCAATAAGTCTGAGTTTTTTGATTTACTGATCAAGTCAGTTCCAGTCTTCACCCTCGGGCACAAGCTTTGGTTAATAACAGAAGGACAGACATTGTAAATTCATGTGGTGAAGTGAATTTACTTACAGTGACTGGGCTCACTCTTAGACACAGTGTTAAGAACTCAGATATCCAGAGGAAGCTTGGAGTAGGGCTGACTAGAGGAAAATCCTTTGCACTGAAAGGAGTCAGTTGTTCTGGCATTTGATCAGCACCACCTGGGCACTTTCTTTTGCAGGTTTTGTGACATGTCCAAAGGCCTGGAGAGTCCACAGTAGTGAAAGATTATACATCTCATCTATCATAAGAACAACCCCAATAGCAGTTGGAAATGTCTGGGTATGTCTGGACTACCTTGCTTACCTTGCTGTCAGTATGCAACTTAGCCCAAGATAAGTGGAAGAAATCGATGGATGGATGGATGGATGGATGGATGGATGGATGGATGGATGGATGGATGGATGATGGATGGATGGATGGATGAATGATGGATGGATGGATGGATGGATGGATGGATGGATGGATGAACAGTTCCATGACTTGGCTGAACACTCTGACTTCATCTTTCCAGACAGAGAGACTTTCATATACATTTTATAGTAAGCAACATAGGTTGCCATAGCACTGAGGCTGACATATGCGAGATAAACAGTCAGCATCCCAACCTGTTAAAAGAAGTTCTGCAAGTCGTGCTAAATTTCACAGAAATAATCACCATTTTTGGCTCATGTTCATGAATTCTACTGATTTCATCTCACAACTATTTCACAACGTGATGTGATACTGGGCTGTCAGAGGAGGGGGCTCAGCAAATGACCAACTCCATTTTCCTCTCTGTATTACATAAATATCCACGACAAACACTCCTGCTATCGTTGCTAAAGGTCTGCGAGGGAAACGGTCATCCTTGTTTCTGAGTAAAATGCTGTAACTCACACAGGCAGCCGCATCAGACAACATATTATTTGCACACTCCAGTTGACAAAGATCCTGGTTGAATCTTCCCTCACCAGACACCACTTGGACGGATTCACGAGGCAACAAGCCACTGACAAATTGGCTGAGGCCAGAGAGTCAACTGTGCAGCTCACAGACACAAAGTAAATCACAGCCAGGGGTTAACAAGCATGTCAGATGCTGACGCTTGTCGTCTCACACCTACCTACACGAACACATAAAAGGGTTTTTCCACCATTATTGCTACTACTGATGACCATAAGCAAGAGATTTAACCCTCCCCCCTTAAAAAAATGTGGGTCTGTTTTCCAACACCCCCTTTTCTTTCCTCTCTCTCTCTCTCTCTCTCTCTCACTCTCTCTCTCTCTTTCTGTTGTTTTCTTTCTGGTTAGATATAATTACCCCTTCATCATGCTTGGGAAAGCAAAACAGTGATCTGTATCACCGTATAGGAATGGTGGCCTAGTCTAAACACACCCGCTGTGTTGTTGTGCATATCAGTGTGTGTCTATGAGTGTGCCTGGGTATGTGTGTATGCATCCGCATTGTGATATAAAAAGAAGTGTGGGTCACCAACATAGAAATGGTTTTCTCTATCGCTGTGTGTTTTCAAGGAATAAAATTAAATGTATCTTACACTACATCCCCACTTTTATGGTTTTTTTTTAAAACACGTAACTTTTGTCATGTTGTGTCTGGTTTCTACACAACTCTAGTGATTCTGGAAACTCCTCTGCTGACCCCGTTTTACTTTGAAAGCTTTATTATGACGGGCAGATACTGATACTTTTGGCAGTGATGATGATGTCCTCTTATCATGTCATGTCCTTGTCTGTGTGACCTTCAATAAATGTTTTCTGCCGCCAGGGCTGCCTTATGTGTTACTTTATGACTGTTCTAGCTATTTGTTGGTCTAAGTGAAGAAATTTCTGGTCTTACCAGCAGATTCCACTGGACACAATTACATCCTGGCTCAACTGTGACGCGACTGCTGGAACTGATTGTTGTTACTCATGGCAATGCTTTGATTCTACTAAAGCATCACAGAGGCCTCTAGAAAGTTTTTTTGATGTAAGCCACATAAACTGCACAGAGCTTTTCAAGCCTGGCAGGAAGTCAAACATAAAAAAAACACCCTCCATAGACTCCTGATTTTATCACATCACTTAACTGTCATTTATCATTCAAAATGAAGAAATTGAACCACTTAGTCTACTTTCCCACGTTAGGAGCACAAAAAAATTAAAAATGACCAATCACACAAGCCACCAGGCAAAACACTTCACTTATGAAAAGCCACCAGTGGGCCATGAAGGCTCGTGGGGGATGGGGGGAATAAAATCTTGTCTGAGATGAGATGTTTCAAAAGTTGTAAATGCTGCAATCTCAGGATTACTTTTCCTCACAGCCCCTTTTCCTCCATAGTCTTTATGCAACTAAGCAACAAAACATCTCCTCCCAGTTTACACCAGCATACACATGCCTAGTGTACATGAATGATCATGTTTTCAGGTGTGTTTGTGCAGACAGAGATTATTTCTGAAATGGTCCTAAAACACTCATCTGGAAGACGGTCTTTTTAGTTTTAAGCAGTTTTGAAACTAAAACATGCAGTGTTTATGAAGCCTTAGCTTATGTGTCACTGGCTGTGTGTCACTTTGTTATGAGTGTGTTTATCACAAGATGCAGAGGCACCAAAATGCATCACCAGCTGGGCACTGACTGCACAGAGGAACCTGTTTGTGGTTCCACCACTTCAAAATGGAGAAAAATACACACACACATTGTGAAATAGGGTGATATTTGAGAAAATAAACTAAACACTCAGATCAAAAAGACAAAGAAACCATGTAATGCAGCTAGATAATTTAATTTAGCATCTTTTTTTCACTGATAAACAAACATGAAACCCTGCAGACCACACAAGGAAAAGTACATGAAACAAAAAAGGAGGAAAACTTTAAATGTCCTTTGTTTTATTTTAGCAAGGAACACAACATGGACTCCTACTATACACACACACACACACACACACACATACACTTACATGCATCCTTGTCATCAGAGAAATGTCCTCTTCAGGTCATTACACTGAAAAAGCTTTTCCAAACAACTCAACGATAAGCAAATGCCAAATTGGGAATGTGTTTTGCCACAGAGTCACTGGAGTGTGTGTTGTGTGTATGTGTGTGACTCTCAAAGGGACTTGACACGGGCTGCTCACAGGCATGAGAACCGGTGTTTAGTTCCCCCCTCACGCGCTAATCAGAGCAGAGTGATGAAAGGTCCTGACATGGAATAAATCGCCATTTAACAAACAAGGAGGGAATCTGAGGACCCTTAATGGTTAAACTGGTTGGAAAAGGAGGAGCTGAAGGTCAAACAGCAGGCAGGACGTCGAAACTCACATATCTGGGAATCACTACGTTTCAAGTGAGAGATGCACAAGTCGTGAGAGAGTTGGAAAAAAAAATGTAGCGTAGACCAAGAAAAATGAAAAACAGAGGGAGAGATTGTGAAAAAGCACTAAATTTGTAATCTTGCCTCCCTTCGGAGACCAAGATCTGAACAGCTTCCAAAAACTTGTGAGCTTTTTTGAACAAATAGCTAACATGCCTCAGAAGAGAGGTTGTTTATCTTGGGATGAAGCAAAGGGGAGAGAGAGGAGGGATGCAAGGAGAGCCTGGGAGAGAGAGGAGGGGAAAAACAGAGAAGAGAGAGATGGACAAGAGGATTTCAGATTGTGCAAAAAGAAATGAAATGAGACAGAAGAGAGATGAGGTGCTTGGGAACTGGGCTTTAAAAAAAACAAAAGAGTTTCAGCAGATACAGAAATAATATTTTGCTTCTCAAAGTCACAGCAACAAAGACATAACAGCCTAAAAATCAAGATAACCAACAGGTCTGAGCAGAGATTTAATGTAAGAATAAATCTACTGGAGTGGAAAGTCAAGACACGTCAAACAGTGCTACACACACACACGAGTCACAAAGTGGCTTAGAAAGAAAGAGGAGGTCTGGAAAACACCGGCAGCACGAGGGAGAATAAGCGACAGTCATAAAACATTAATAACATTATGCTTAAGAGCTGCAGAGGTCTACTTTGTTTGAAACACATTTTTTATCTGTAGAATCATAAAGATTTCAAGACTAAAGTTCTGAAATCAGTGCTGATAACATATCAACCAAGATAATGGCATTAAAAAGCACTGACCAACAATTTCACACAACAGACATATTACAACAAAAGACATGATGAAAATATACATCACTGTAACAATAGGGCTGCGCACCATTAAATATGTAAACACTCAAACATAGACCTATTATAAAGGCAACCTTAGAAGAACCCTTAAGCTATCGTATGACTCAGACATGCAAACATTTTAAGAGCACAAGGTTAGACTGAGTTTACCATTAATCCACGGCAAAAAAAAGAAAAAGAAAATGAAAAAATCAAAATCTGCAAAAGGTTAGCAAAAGAGTCATGAGAAAAGCTGTAATGATAATAAGTGTTTCTTTAATGTGCATTTTTTATGTCTTGGCCACCTGAAGATGGTGCAACAGGCCACAGACAGATTGACAAAGTTTCACATATTGACACATACAGCAGACATGTAGCAACATTACCATTCAATAGGAGTTGTTTTTCTGGCCACCTGACAAATCCTAGTCAGATATTAACTTGACTTTAGGCTTTGTATTTGCCTCCAGCAGCTCCTGTGGGAAATACATGACTCTAACAGCTAAATGCCCAACTTTGCTCACCAGCTAGTTGCTACCTGTGTTTGTCTGTGGTTTGTTGCTGGGCAGGTGGTTTATGCTGGAATTATCAGAGATTTATGTTAAAAACAGCTGCTTGTTACGGGAAAGGACATTAATGAGAGTGCTGTGACTACACCTACTCATCAAAGTTGCCAACCAATCCAAAACAATGAGCTGAAAGAGGCTAAAACGCTTCATACAGCTGAAACCTCACACATTAGATGTAGTTATTTTCCCCATTGTTAATATAGAATTATTAATTAAAACAGCTTTGCAGTGTACATCTGGTGTTTGTTCTGTTTTTGTTTTTTTTTGTTCTCATAAAAATAGGGATGGGTACATAATATTGACATAAAAGTACATTATATTACTTCCTCCTGCAATGTATTATTGACACTCAGGTCGTCTGGCGCCACACATCAATATTTTTATTAAAGCATGCAGGCACTCCGACAGAGTTTTTGTCTTTTTTTTTTTGGCTTACCAGAGTTACTATGTCAGGACATACAGTATAACCTCATTTTTCATAACCTGATGGCACACATGGCCATTGCAAGCTGCAGTCAGTGTGTGTGTGATGAAACTGGCACCACAATGCAGTGAATGATGTGCAGTTTCTGCTTTTTGCATTTTGTGTGTATGGTATGTTATGGTATATTATGGATGATGATTTTGTGATGTATGAAGTATCACAGAATCACAGTATTGTGAAACCACTGCTGTGGGGCATAATATATTGTTCCCAGGCCTTTAGAAAATCATATGGAAATATAACAACCAAATGAGTCAGTCTGTCTCTCAAAACTTTCTGACTTTCCTACTCTGTCTGTGGCTCTCAGATCCAAGACCATTGTTCCCTGCTGAGGAAGAAAATCTTTAAAGAGGGGGACAGATGTGCAGTTTAATTGATGAAAAAAGCCTTGATAATTCTTTTTGAAACAGCCAAGTAGTCTAGTCAAGCAAACACTTCTCAAAAAGGAGTAAAGAGTACATTAATCAGGAACTACTTTCTGCTGGGTATAAATACACATTTTGTGCTTTAGTGAGTGCAGCACTTTGACAGTGTGCATGGGACTGACTTACTAATGGTTAATTAACTGATAAAGCCTGAGTTTCAGTCTATATAGAAATATTGGAACACCCATACCAAGGTGTGTGTGATCAATGTGTGTTCAATAGTTTATATAAAACAATGGAGGAATTGGTTACACCACACCCAGGCTTTGTCGACCCAAACAGTATTGGTAGGATGAGTTTCATGTTATTGTCTTTTCATTGGATGTGTTGACAACAACAAAATACAGAATATCATCATTGTTATTGTTTCAACCAGACAAACATATTGATATTTGTTTAGTGTTCTAGCTGTTTATTTTAAATATGAGATGTTAGCTTGTGTTTATCATGAGGAATGTTTTAGAAACCAGCACAAAATTGCGATGTTCTGTATGAAAAAAGATCTTTTGATTCTGACTAGACAGTGGATGCCAGCTTTTTTTTTTACCACCAGCGCCAAAAAGCCTGGAAATTTGGTCCACAAACATCCAAAGTGAATGTCACCTTGTGAATTTACTGAAAGCGCTGTGAAGCGTGGTTGCTGGCTGTGTTAAATGAATGTCTGTTAACGCTGCAGTAAACGTGCAGCAGCTGTGCCAGCACCTCATGCCAGGGAAGTGTTGGCATAGGTGGCAACTGGAGACAAGAAAGACCAAATACAGACATGCTGTTTGACACACATGGGCATGGAATGCACTCACATACACATACACACACACAAGCACACACACACAGACACTAATCTTTCAGATGCCCTCCTGTACTGTTTATACAGATTATAGATGAGTATTAAATAGTCTCTTTGCTCAAAGAGGAGTCAGCTCCTTTGTCGCTAAACAAACTATGAATCATGTGATGCTCTAACAATAAGGTTGAATAAACAATTACATGAGTCATGCTGAAAACAATTGAAGGCACAGTCCCTAGGAAAAATGCAGCATGATTGGCTGCAAAGCTAACCTGCTATTCTTAAAAAAAATTCTTATAGGCACTCTGGACCAATCAGCGACAAGTAACCAAACTTGGCTTCATCCAATCAGTCATTTTAAAAATGCGAAAACAGACAAAAACACAAACAGGTCTACAAAGTTTCAAAAAATTGTTGCATGCAGAGGAGTTAAAATTTCTGACTGAACATTAAATGCAGCAGATTGTCCTGATTGGATGGTTAGGAGCCAATCAGGAAGAGGTATATTAGATTTATTATGGAATCTCCAATAAAAAAATGTATATTTAAAATTGCAATAACTTAAAATGTTACTATTCAAACAAAATCTTTCTCTCCATAAGTGTCTGATAGCGTGAGTAAACAGAGTACAACTTAGGTCTTGTGAGATGAGGAAGGGTGTTGTCTAAAAACAGTGAAGCATGGTGGTTTTCCCGATTGTGTGTGATTGTGTTTACTTCCGCCTGCCTACAAGTGAACTTCTGTGTGTGTGTGTGTGTGTGTGTGTGTGTGTGTGTGTGTGTGTGTGTGTGTGTGTGTGTGTGTGTGTGTGTGTGTGTTTGTGTGTGCATGCGTGCATGCGTGTGTTTGTGTGTGCAAGTTAGTGAGTTAGTGAGTGTGGCACAGGGCTGTGGGGGCAGGAGGGAAGTGCTGTAGCAGTTGACATGTGGCTGTGGTGTGATCAGCCGTGGTGTACACTGGCACACTTGCAGGCCACCTCGAAGCTTTAACGACAGACAGACCTGCTCGAAGCCTTTGAGGACCGGGTGAGGATGCTTCTGTTCCTGTTGATAAGGCTCTGTTTCCTGTTGGACAGGTCAGCGTGGGACCACTGGCATGTGCACTTTATGAGGCTACACCTCTGACGGCTGTTGTTCTCTGAGTGTTGGATGAAGTTTTGCAGCAGTCAGTCAGGGGGAAGTTAATTTAACTGAAGTTCAAAGCTGAACCTGCTGAGATTTTTATGTAAAACTCTACTTAGCAAACCAGAATAAGCCTCAACGTAGATTTACAATAAAGGACGATCAAAATATTCCTCTGATGGAAATGCTAGCTTTACTGTGTTTGTTTCAATGACAAAACATGAGAAAGAAACAGAAACTATCATAAACTGCCGTTACTAAGCCTTTTGTCCACTCATAAGACTCGACTCTTGATCTGGTTGTTTTGAGTTGACTCACCTCATTACAACATCAGCAGACTGACAAAAATATATATTTTTTTATTATACAGCAACATGCAGATCTGCCTTTAGTCCAATGTTTAGTTTCTGTTGTGAGGGAAATATGGATCTTTAGCAGCTTTTATAACACAAAAGACTATTTAACTTAATCCCACGTATTAGTAAATACACATGCTGTAATTAATATGTGATAGTAGTTTAATTTAATGTTTGTACATGTAAGGAAGTTTGTTTCTACTTCCTTGCAAGCTGACCAATATCATTATCATATCATAATACTTGCCTAAAGAACCAGACAACAATTAGCTTAGCTTAGCATTAAGACTGGAAACGGGGGAAACAGCTAACCTGGCTCTTTTTGAATAAAGGCCTAAACAAAACTTGCCAACCAGTTCCTTTAAGAAAAAAATAGGCCACAGCAGATATTCTATGCTAAAAACAGAATTCACATTTTTACACTTTGGGTTTTTTTTCCCCGTTTCCAGTTCTGATGCTAAGCTAACTTCTCCTGGCTTCAAACATGTAAAAGGTTTCATTCTTTTCTTGTTCCTCTTGACAAAGACGAAAATTTTATTTTTTTTTTCCAAATCAAAAGTATATCTGCAGATATTACTATCAACAGATATTTGCTTATCTTTAAAGTTCTAATTTCAATACAGTTAGTTCAGTTTAAAGCACAAAAAGCTTTATTGAATGTCACATTGACAAATAAAGGCTTAGATTTATATTGACATGAGGTCAGTTGTGGGACATTAAGGGAAAATTAATCATAAAAGAATTTCCTCAGTATGTGCTTCCTTATCACACAATGTCAGCTGATACCCAGCTTATGAATCTAATGATTAACACTTGACAGAGGTGACTTTTTGTTCTAACTATGGAAAATCACGGAGGTTCGTCTAAATTTGTCTGCATGACATAATAAGGGAGTCTCCAAAATGAATACTCGTTTGATATGAGATCACGTTACAGCGCCCCCTAGTTTCACTTGCCCGGTTGTTTTCCATGTTTACTTAAGGTTTCAAATAGTGTTGACAAGTCTGTTGTCATGTAGTAGAGAAACATCAAATTAAAGCGCAACAGTGTGTGGGAGCTCCCGGTGTGGCCCTCAGATGCTTTCATTGGTATTTGATCCACGACCCGCCCCTTTCCTCATCCTCCGCGCTGCGCCGCTCCACACACCCGGCGCACCAGCGGGACAGTCCGGATGCAGCAGCGGCACACTCGGACCACACGAACCTGAAATACTTTGCTATTGGAAACGTAATTAAAGCGGAGTCTGCCAGTCTCCCGCTCCTCGTGTCGCAGTTTCAACGGGTGAGTTTATATTCAGTTTTGACCTTAAATCACTTTATAATGTTCCTCAAAATACACAATGAGTCTGTTATAGTGATAAGTTCATGGGGACAAAGCGCATTTTTATTTTATATAATAATTTTATGTAAAAACTTAAGAGAGTGTGCACAGTAAGAACGTTGAATAAGATGCGACTTTTTGTTGCATACTGAGACTTTAAGTAAGTTTTTATGTATACGGTATGTATACAGTATGTATACAGTATGTATTTTAAAACATTTCTACACTAAAACATTCATGGAACAATCTCATAAGTGTTTTAGTTATGTGTTGAGCTGTTTATATTATCTCCTCTGATACTCACCACTGGAGAGGAAATAATTTCATAAAAGAACTTATTAGTTGCTCTTGATATAATTGTTGGCTGCATATGGTGTGATTAATACTAGCAGAGTTTTTTCTATTGAAATTTTATAAGGAAAATGGTGGGAAAAAAGCCTCCTGTCAACCTGAGAAAGAAAGCAAACGTATTAGTTTTACTGTCAGATAAGATACCACCATTAAAACTGGTAAAAAAAAAAAGTTGACTGACACCAAGCCATTATCAAACACAGTGTGACCGGTCACACTGTTTAATGCTGTTGTCTAAGTTGTTTGAGTGTGAAGCGAGCCTTTTTTATCAGATGTCTGCCTTGAAACTCAATGCTTCTCATGATATATTTCTAATCAGCAGCAGTTTATCATTACTATTTCTCCACCGCGACCTTGGTCAGAACAAACACTGCCACTGCTTTGTAATTATAGCTGTTACATGACATCACCTATCAATTTTCAGAAAATGTCAGTGACATTACCAAGATGTACTCTGATCCGATGCAACATGACACGGTGAAGTTGAAGTTTGTGCCCCTAAGGTGTTTTAATTATGGACACAAACAGGCAGCACAGTGTTGGACTCATTACAAGTGGGGGGCAGTGGCCTTTTGACCCTTACAGCCTGACAGCAAGCCAGGAGGGAGGCCACCATGTGAAATACCACACACACACACACACACTAGAGACATTGATTGAAGAGCTCATTTGCCCGACAATAAACAAACATGTGCACATTTGTGATCGATAAAAAGCCAGCTTGCTTCAGTGATAATAACCAAGAATCCAATAAACAACCTGCAGTGATGGATTGAGCCTTCCTGACTGTGGATCTGTACAGTGTGTGACTTTTTCATGTTTAACCGGAGCCCTAATTCCCCTCTGTTAGTCTCCCTGGAGTAGGCGTACAGTATATCCTTCTTGAATACATGCTTTGATACTTCAGTCGGCCTCCTGTACACACTCAGCTCTGCCAACAGCAGATGACTAACACATGCATGAAATATGTTTCCTGCACACCCCCCTCATATGATTTACACTAATGATTCGTTACTTTTCAAAGCATTTGATGAAGTAAATGAGCACAGACCTGCTCTGTGAGTTTCCGGTCTATTTCTCTCCTTTTTTTCTTTTTTTTTTTGTACCTGAGTTCTACATTCCTTCGAGGGGGACCCTTTGTGACCTTTGGGTGTCACTGACGTAACCATACAGGAAAGAGTCAGTAGCTGAGGTGCAAACTCTGAATCCGGCTGATGTGTTTACTTTCACACCACAAGATTTCTTGGCTTTCTGTTTCTTTTTCTCCCTTTTCTTGCCACACATGATGATGTTAGAGTAACTGCTCTATCATGGTCTGTTGTCACCAAATGGTCCCAACTGGCTCATCAAGCAACAATCCTCCAGTTAAGCATTACACCAAGTTTTTAAGAGGCTGAAACTGGTTGACTCATCCATCAGAAACCAACTGGTCACTGCCATCAGTTGTGTGGATGAAAAGTGGACAAACTCTTCGTCTCCACAAACTTAAAGTAGTTAACATAGTTTTAAAACTGGCTTCAGATATTTTTGGGAACAGATTTAAATGGACTGTGTGGGTGAAAAAAGAGGACATTTTGCCGAAGCCACATAATTTTTCAGTTTGAAGAGCAGGGATAGGCTGTGGTCTGTTTGTTGCTTGGCAGCTGTCCATACTTTGACTGCATGTGAACTTTTCATATGATTGATGTGGACGATTGTGAAGTTTCCCGAGTTCTGGCCAGGCTCCACCTCTCCCTGCTTCTCCTGGAGCTATACACTGTGAGGCTTCAGTATTAAACTTGCAATGTAATGCTGTCGGTGTAAGCAGAACACCAACAGCATAAGAACGTAAACTAAATCAGTCGGTCCGAGGCTTCATGTTGAGGGATAGTATCTAACTACTGTAATGCAATGGCAAAATTTAAACTTAACTTTTAGCTGTCTCTTGAACTTCAAAAAAGTGGCAGCTACTTAAAATCAGTTAAAATGACAAATATAATGACTTTTTAAAGGTCAAGTGTATAGAATGTTTGTTTTCATTAGTGTATAATTACCTGAACATTGAGATCATAGTGTTTTTATTATCTTAGAATGAGCCTTTTTCACATGCAGATGGAGCAGGTCCTCTTCCATGGAGGCCACCATTGTTGTATCACCATGTTTCTATGGAAGCCCAAAATGGACAAACCAAACACTGGCTGTAAAGAAAGGGGGCCTTTCATGCTTTTCATAAGTTTCACAGCCACTGTGTCATCTCTACTATATGCTTTATAGGGAAGGGTGAGTGAATTTTTAATTGGTTGTGGCCTGCAACCTACTAAGCTAGCTGCCACAAAATCCTACACACTGGTTCTTTAACATGAACATAAAGGCATTTTTGACAGTGATATTTAAAATTAGCTTAAGCCAAAGTTTGACATGTAGGAAGATATCACTGTTTACTTTCTTGCCAAAAGTTAAAAGAAAAGATCAATATCACTCTTATGGTTCTCCTGTAAATATGAAGCTACAGCCATCAGATGATCAGCTTAGCTTTGCAAAAAGGCTAGAGACATTAGAAATGGGGAAACAGCTTACCAAGCTCTGTCCAAATGTAACAAAACCTGTCTACCCTCACATCTTTGGAAATATTTTAGTACATATTGACCTGCAGGTACCTCTTAAACTCCCTAATTGGGCCATTATATCTTGTATATCTTGTTTCCCCCTGTTTCCTGTCTTTGTGCGAGGCTAATCACCTGGCTGTAGGGGCATATTTGTTGAATAGATACAAGAGTGGTATCTTTCTTCCCATCAACACATGTAGGACAGCAATTTAACATTTTTTCCATAACGTCAAAATGATTAAACCTTTTTTAAAATAGAAAATATCAAATGACAAGAGGGAGGGAATGTGTGTGTGTGTGGATAGAAGAAAAGGAGGAAAATAAAAGAACAAAGTTTATGTATGAGAACAGAAGAAATATAAGCCAAAAAAGAGAAGCAACAAAGAGGGCAAATTGGGACTACAGCAGACGCAGGAAGCTGGGAGCCTCCGAGTGTATGGATATTTGTTGAAGCATGAAAATGTTTTCTTGGCCGAGGAGGAAGTGTAGTGGTGTTTTGCTTGGACTCAGGCTGAGCATGGACGGTGAAAATAGAACATAATTGAAAGTCAAAGGGTGAGCCTAAAAAATATGCGGCCTTATCTTGTATGTTTGCTCACCTGGTTAGCGGGGTTAGCTTGTGAAGGACATGAGAAGAGGGGGGAGAGAGAGAGAGAGAGAGAGAGAGAGGAGGGGAAGACCCACCATGAAACACAAAGTCCATCTCTGATTTGACTCGAGACAAACATTTTTGAGTTAAAGTAATCAAAAACAGAAATCACTGGGTACATGTGTGCCTGTGTGGGCCCAACAGCTGTTTCAGCCTTCTGAAGTCGGCCAAGACACTCAAGGAAAAGCAAAGGAAAGGAAGGGAAAGAAAAAGAGAGCAATTAAAGAGAGTAAAGAAAGCCCAAATGGAAGAAAGGAAAGAGAATTAGCCGAGTAAAGAGGACAAATAAACAGAGGAATAGATCCACAATGCATGCAAAGTGAGAAGAAAAGGAAGAAAGGGAAGATAAAGAAGGAGAGCCAAAGAGAAAAAAAGAAATAGAAAGACAAGAATGAAAAAGAAATGAGAGGGAAAGAACTGAGAAAAGCCGAAATAGAAAGTATGGAACAGAAAATAGAAGAAAAAAAAAAAAGATGGTTCAGACAAAAACGTGGTTTCAATCAGCGCCGAGGTTTAGAAGAATGATGTTTGATGGTTGTAATCGAGAGAAAGACTTTAGCGACTGATGCTCTGCTCAGGAATGTGTTCGTACACACACACAACACACAACACACACGGCTCCCATTAGACTGTGGTTTCTCTGGTTTATATCCAGCAAAGCCACCTCAAGCAAATACAGCACATAGTGACATGGAAATATTTTATTGAGCCTGTCTGTGATGTATGAAGGCACCGAAATCCCCTGAACGGTTAAATGCCCGTAGAAAGCAACTCAAAGTTGCAGCAGAAAGATGAACCAAACAGAAGTTTTGATGCAAAAAAATGCTCCCATTTTATCCCAAACTGGGGCTGTGACAGACAGGAGTTTACCCACCAACACTGATTGGGTCTGGCATGCTGATGTCTTATTGCAAGATTTCCAGGTATTGAAGTTGATCAGTTTTTCGTGTGTTTAACTCACACCACCTTTGGAAATATTTGTTCAGGTAAATCTGGTTCAACCTTAAAAAGGAGCTTGCAATCAATATCTGATGCAAGGCTCCAGTAATTACACTTGCTATACTGCAAGAGCAATATAGAAATATAGAAAACATATTTGTTGAGGTGTGATGTAAAACATGTGTCAAAAGTCACAAAACTACAAGACAAAAGTGATAAAAAAACAGGACTGAAGGCCCATTTTGACATTATGACAGTTAGGCATTGCAGCGAAAATTCCAAGCTCTCCTGTGAAAGAGGTGTCAGAATTACCAGTGATGAAGATGACAATATTAAAGATGACCAATATGATCATGTGTGTTCCTAAATTTCATATTTCTTTTATTGGATCCATTCACAAAATTCTTATTTGATCTTTATTTCAGTCTTGATATTTCGTCCTCACCTTTATTTCCCCTCATCCTTCTATTAACCTTTACTTCTCCCATAATATTCCCATCGTTTCATTTCCTCATCTGTCATTTCCTCTTTGTCTCATTTCTTTCAGCATCCATTCTTGTCATCTCTATTTCTGCCCTGGTTTGCCATCCTCCCTCCCTTTTGTGAAAATAAAACTGAATTCTTTTGATCTCCTCCTCCTCCTCCTTCCTTCCATCACTTCTCACCCTTTAGTTTCAAATGACTCTCATCCTCCCTCAGACTAATTTTATATTTTATTTCTTCTCTGACAGGACCAGTGGAGCAGTGGACCAGGCAGGTAGCAGCAGCCAGGCCCTGCCCAAGAAGAAACGTCCTACTGGGGGCAGCGGTGGAGATGAAGGCTTAAAGGATAATCCAGGGTGCGTCCATGTGCAGGGGTCTTCTATTCTTTTCCGATATCCGAGAAGCAGGCAGGATAATAGTGTTAAACATATTACCTTTTAAAGACCCAAAATAATGACGTTTTTTTTCCTTGTGGTACTTTTCAGACAATTTTATCCACAGCTGATAGTGCTGCTATATTTTTTGTAACTCAGAAAACAGAAGAGCAAGTGCAACGAGGGATTACAGAGAGGAGCGAAGAGGAGAGTTCAGTAGGTTAGAAGCATATGTGCAGATAAAACGAGCTTTGCCTGGAGGATCCAGATACATGAGAGGTTTTGGGGGGAGCGACCCCCTCTGAGCTGTGGTCAAAGGTCTTTAACACGATTACCAGTAAATACAAAACAGCAGAACTTTCCGTAAGCACACAACTAGCATAATTAATGCCTCCTAGTGTATTCCTGTAATACCAGAGTTTATCAATTAAACTGAGGTTTTTCTCTCTAAACCCCCTTAGCAAGGCAAATATTTTGCTCATATTAAAAAAAGCACAGTGCCATTGTGTATGTGTGTGTGATAGCTGTCACTGGAGAGTTTTAATCATAGTCCAGAGAGGTGGTCTATCATTTCTGCACAGTTCATGGGAACGTGCAGAAGATCCCCACAGGCTCACGCTGTATTAGATTCACCATCACACCTCGGCAAACTGGTCCCTGGTGTCCCTTTGTGAGCCTTGATATGGCTGTGCTCGGCGCTGGTATGCGGTGTGCTTCCTCCCTCTCCTCTCCCAGATGCCCCTCTTAAAACGCCAGCCAGGGGAAGTGGAGCGGAGGGCCTGGGACTGCGGTCAGCAGCAAATTAGAAAGGCTGCCTTGGACCTGACGCAATCCCCATCTCTTGAACCATAAGAAGATCATTAATGAAGCCAGACGGGGCCGTGCATGCGTGGGAGGCCTACCGACATTTAGCTGCTACAGTGGAAAGCTTTTAAAGAGAACCAGAGGTCCTTGTCAGGGTTGCCTTATGCTATCAAAATATTTTAGAATTGGATATCCATTACTCCGCTGGCAAAGAACAACACATGGGAAAAGGCTAATTTTTTGTCTGCTGTCATTAAAGTCTTACAGACTTACGGAGGTGTGGAGCTCCAAAATCGACAAAAGGCAGTGAAGGGCTTCCAGTAAACTCTAAAATATTGCTGAGTTCATGAATGAATAACACTTTTTAGCCAAATAATTAAAGTGGAGTTGAAAAGGAAAATAAAAAGCTCTATAATTAGTTTATATCGCAGAATCAAATATATGGCTGCTAAAGATTACCCACACAACAGTTAGCTCAAGCTAGGTAGATAACTGAAAAGGCTAATGCTCATTGTAGCATTGATATAAATCTCAATGCTTTTCTTAATAAGACCCACCCACTCTGCTCACGATTGGCTTACCCTGATGCTATCATGCAAACCCAGCTTAGAGGAAAACACAATTGGCTTAACATTACTGTTAAAACAGGAAATTTAAGAGACTAAAAAACTAATTTTGACAGTTAAAAATATATAGATAATTTAAGTTCTTAGTACATTCTGAAAAAAGGAAAAAGCTTTATATATCTCCTTTGACTTCATATTAATTGTGAGTAACTTATTCATGCAAGCTGTTTAATTTTTTGACACGCTAAAGTCTTTTACTGTCTTTTTACAGTGTTTGGGCTCCACAGGCAGCGACTCTCTTATCAGGAAATTTTCATGATCTCTTCCTATCTATCCAAACTTACTTTGTCTATTTATAAACAAATCTAAGCCTGTTGAAGGAGGGCTTTTGCTCAGCCTTAAAAGTGCGATAAGCCTTTGCAGTGAAAATGAACTTTTTGTAACCTTCACACCAGACAAAGCAGGACAAAATGGAAGCAGGAATTCCCTGAGAGCCCACCCATTTTAAGGATAAGAAACAGACTTTGGTTTTGTTGCACAGAGGAGTGACTGTGGTTTAAATTTAGACGGTTCCAGACCAGCGGACCTTTGGAACGTGGAATCCTAAAAACCTGCAGAAAGACAGATCCGTCCAAAATGCAGTGAGGTTACTTTACAACTACATTCAGCTTTTAGACTAGGAAAGCACAGTGGTCTCTCACTGAGTCTCAACTTCCGCAGAATAAACTGCAAATGTCATCCATTTCTCTCAACATCACTCAAAATCAAGTACATATCTGTCTACATTTTAAAGATAGATGTTTTCCCCTGTTTTTACTCTTAATAGATGGTTCCATGGTGCAACCGCAGACCTGTTTGCAGCTGGACTTAGACCTATTTCTGAGCTGATGTCGACAAAGCCAAAGCCTAAGGCAAGCAGGGGAAACCAGGCGACCTGACCACACTCCAACAGGCCCCGCTGCTTCCAGGAACACAACTGCACAGTGTTCTCCTCAATTTATGTCCGTTTAATTCAGCCAGCTATGCATAACAACAAGCAACAAAGAGTGGGACAGCGTTTGGCCTGCACATGATAAACAGAGATAATAGTCCAGTGAACTATTTGGCGCTGCAGGCCTGCAGTTCAGCTCCTCTTGGCCTTAGAAGAACACGGTTTCAGGATCTTGGAATAACCTTTTAGAGCTGTTTTTGAGTGCATGCTTCGGACTGCTGAACTGTGAGGAATTTTGGCATTAACTTAAAAAGAGAAAACTCGAACTTTGCTGGTTTAGTTTTGCCATTCAGGAGGATTGAAAGTTATTTCAAACATCAATTCAAGCTGATTTATAAGAAATATTCAGTCATAATTTTTTGACCATGAATCTTCAGGAAAAGCTTTCAGGCCTGAAAGGTCTGGTCTCACACTCTCACAGCAAACGGCGCTTCAAAGGCGACCTCACTGTGGACATGATCAGCCCCCCTCTGGGTGACTTTCGCCATACCATGCATGTGGGTCGTGGCGGTGATGTGTTCGGGGACACCTCCTTCCTCAGCAACCATGGAGGCACTTCCAACGGGAACAATGGGGAAACGGATTCTGTCTCCTCCCCTGATAACAAGATTGGAGCGTTCTTCTCCAGGACACTCCGTCAAATAAGGAGAGGCTCTGAAAACCGATCCAGAGAGGGATCCAAGGATCTGTCTCCACCACCTCCGGCCATTTCTCCCATCATCAAGAATGCCGTATCCCTTCCCAGGCTGGATGTGGATTTGCCCAATGGGAGTCCCACCACCAAACTGCTCTTCCCCAGTTCTCAAAGCACGCCAGAGGATAAGAAAAGTTCTTATGGTGAGTAAAGTGATAGTCTTGATTTACAGCTGCTATAATCAATAATTCTTCAGCAACAATGGGTCAAACAACTATGTGTGTTAAAAGGGTTGCTTACAATGACAAACCCATGGTAAATTACAACCCAGCTTTCCTTTAGGCAGTAGTTTTCAGAAACTGTGCTCAGATAAACCCCCTGTACACTACATTGAGCGCCAAAAATTGCTTAAAAGTTGGCACCTAGCTGGTGAATATAGTGGGGCATTGAGCTGGTAAATATTTCCCTCAGGAGTTGGTGGAGATCAAAAAAAGAGCCTAATAAAGAGTGAATACTGGACTTGCATTCATCAGACAGTCAGAAATTAAAGTCAAAGATTGTGCTGAAGTTGTTCTGTGTTTGCTGCATGTGTTGTGAAGCGATAAATTTGCTAGGTACTCACAGCCTTTTTCTGCTGCCTCAAAGTGGACAAACAGTTAGTAAATGCAGGTTAATGTCAAGCCCATATTTAAAGTATAGATGTAAAAGAAAAAAAAGAGTACTAACACACTACTGTTAGTATAAAAATTAAAGGTTAAAAGGTTAAAAGTTGAAGATGTTTTGTGACTTATCTGTCACAGCTTCTGAAATGAAATACAGCTTACCATTTGATTGAAAGAAGCGTTTTTCGCTTTAATTCTTAGACAATAACACAATCAGCGTTCTGGATCACTGGGCAAGACCAGAATATTTTTACTGGAAATTCCCTAACATGATGTCATGCTATCTATTTTTGCTCTCTCAGTCAAGGATTAAGAAAAGTACACCACTATACCCAAACATGGTCCCTAAGATTAAGGGCAGATCCTCCCTCCAGTCTCCTTTGCTTGAATGGTGCTGCTGTTATGCAAATTGAAATACATGCGCAAAGGTTAAATAAGTTAATCAGTGTCAACTGGAAACTGCAGAGAGGTTGCAACCATCTGGAGTGCTGCAGGGGAACTCATCAATCAGTTCTACCCAGTAATCAAGATAGATTTGCCCCAGATGTCCTCATGAATCACCTTGGCTTATTATCAGCAGACCTCGCACTGATAACACACGGAGACTCAGACAGAGCTGGCAGCAAGCTGTCTGAGAGGCTGTTTGGACGCCCCACATCAACAACACAGTCATGACTCTTACAGACTGACCTCCCATGTGTGTGAGAGTGTGTGTTTAAAGTGTATGGTGAATGTGAATGCAACTCAGGGTAAATTTTGAGTCTTGAATGTGGTCGTTTTTCACATTATCACTGACTCCATCTGCACATAGGCCTGTCAAAGAAACAGTTTGATATTTAGGAAAAAAATGCCTACGTCTGGATGAGTAGATTGATACTCATCACTCATGAGACAGTTAGCATAGCATAAACACTGGGCAAAGGGAAAAAATGAACCTGGCTCCGTCCTCTGTCAAACCATATCTTGTAATTTTTACACTTTGGGTTTTGTGCAGATTTAAAAAACGAGTTATAACATCTTGATTACTAGACTTGCTGGTGAGGTGAACTTTAGACAAAGACAAGCTAGCTCTTCCCCCTGCCTCCTGTCTTTAAGCTAAGCTAAGCTTAACATATTTGGGCTTCATATCCAACATACAGATATGAGAGTTCTATCAATATTCTTACTTTTGCTAAGAAATCATATTAGCTTTTGTCCCAAAATGTCAAAATATTCTTGCAAATGGGCTGAAAGTTATCACGATATATGACTGAACTTTTTCACCCTTGAAATATGATTTGTTTTGGATGATCCTGTAGCTGTGAGTAGTCTATTTAAGTCTATTTATGTATACTTTATGTGTATATATGTGTTTGGATGTGCTTTTAAAGACATTTTTATCTCAAATCTCCAGCAAAAATCACATAAAACACAGCTCGCTTTCGTAGTGATAACTTAAGCTACTCGACTCCCCAGTAATTATTCTTTTATGACTCATGGATGGGAGAGTCTGCAGTTTTTCATCCAAGCAAATCCTCCATAAAGTGGTTCTGCTGATTACTTCTTTCTTTTTCTCTGGTTTAAGTGTGTTAATCCATGAAATCAGACGCTGTTTTCTTTGGTTGTTATGAAAAACTTCCAGACTCTTGGCCCTTAACAGCTGGCATTGAGAGGTGCTGCTGTAATTTTACCTGTTTAGGTCATGACGGCAGCAGTGTGTGAGTGTGTGACTTGTTAAGCGATCTGGCAGAGCTTGGCAGATGATTCAACGCTCACACAGCAGAACAACTCAGCACTCTGCTGGAAGAAGTTGTTGGCATGTCATCACTGGACAGGATGTATTCAGATGGGTTTACACTGCCCCCTGCTGGAAGTGCGGGATAGTCCATGTTTAGACCCTAACCCTCTAAGTAATCTGATTTTTTTTTTTTTTTTTTAGCTGTTGAGATTATATTTTTTATGCTGTATATATTTAAATAATTGTGCTATCATAGATTGTTTTTAAATGTATCAACTGAACTCCTAATTTGTCAGATGTGCCAAGTTGTTTGTCTAAAGCTGATTTTGTTTCTTTCTGGCGTTTGTCTCTCTCAATACAGTCTTAAAAGAACAGTTTGACATTTTAAAGTTGGGCTTTTTCACTGGGAGTTAAAGTAGACAATCAATACAACATTCATGTTTGCTGGGTAA
Organism: Acanthurus leucopareius; assembly: GCA_029814765.1. Classification (NCBI taxonomy): domain Eukaryota; kingdom Metazoa; phylum Chordata; class Actinopteri; order Acanthuriformes; family Acanthuridae; genus Acanthurus; species Acanthurus leucopareius. The sequence goes on from JAQMCX010000034.1 coordinate 4,869,718, forward strand.
ACATATATTGTTGCTAGAAGCTAATTAGCATGGCTTAGCACACTGAGAGTTGAGACAAGGGAAACAACTAGCATGATTTTGTCTAAAAAAACACCTACCAGAACATCTTAAGTTCACTTAGTTATGGTATTTTTTCAATGAGTACAAAAAAAATCAAAGTATTTAAACAAGAAGTCATGGTTTTACAGGGGCTTTCTGGACTTTATTTTGATCTTCTTGTCACTGTGAAATTTCCAGGAAACCACTGGAAACATGAAGCCTGCGCTCCTGGTCAGGAAATAGTTTATTATACAACCATTGTTGTTTTAACACTTAAGTCTTTGGAGGAATGAAACAAATGAGAATCAGCATGCTAGTTAGTGAGCTTTAGCTATACTGGTGGGTTTTTCTAACTTTTGGACACAATCTAACCAGTTTTTTCACTCTGTTTCCAGTCTTTATGCTAAGGTTAAGGCAACTGTCACTTACCGATACCTTTGTACTTCACTAATAGATGTAAGAGCAGTAACGAAGCAAGCAAATACGCACATTTCCCAAAATTTCAATCAGTTTTTTTATTAAGTAGAATGACACAGTAGAAAAATGACGCAAGATAATGTACTTTGTCAGAATACTTCCTACTGTGTTTCATATACTAATATCTGGGTCTCTCTCCCTCAGGTCTGGAGTCTGGTTTCGTCACTCTGCCTCGTCTCTCCCGCTCTGAGCGTCAGCAGCCTTCTATCTCCCTCCCCACTTCCTGCTCCCCTAACATCCACCGTGGCTCTCTGACCGACCCCACTGATGCCATCTTATCCACCTGCTCTGCCTCCATCTTGACCTCTGACCCGAAACCCACCACCACCGCCTACTCCGACTCCCTTCCCTCCCTCACCTCCCTTGACACCTTCACCTTTGACCTTGGCCCCTCGCTCATGAGCGAGGTGTTCAGCCTGATCGACGGCCACCCAGAAGAGGTGGGGTCGGCTTGTGGTCTGACCAATGAAGGATCAGAGATGGACTCGGCTACTATCTCATACGTGGATTCCCTGTTGAGGGAGGACTGCGGGGGCAGCAAGAGCCCACATGGAGCTGAATGGGAAGAGGAGGAGGGGAGTGAGATGGAGGTGAACAGAGTTGGGCTTTCTCTTAAAGTACCTGATGTGGTGATGGGGTCTCCTGAAAGAGTGAGGTTGGGGATCGGGATGGAGAGTGAGCGGTTTCAAAGTGCTACAGATGTGCTGGCACGCCACTATGGCGGCAGCCTCTTAAAGGGACAGAGCAGGGCGGAGGCTTCAAATTCAGAGAGAATGACCATCAGCCAGCCAAAGAAGAATATCTCCTACAGTTACATGGATGACGAGGATGAAATCAAAGTCTGAGCTGAGAGATGTGTTGACACTAAACTAAAATAATCTTCATCTTATGTTTGACTTCTCTGTAACACCAATCACATCAATCATCTAAAATCTTCATATGGTCAATGAGGCTGGCTCTTTTGACAGGACCACAATGAAAATTACAATGAAAACCAGTGTCCTTATATTGGATCTTTTACTTGCATACATGCTTTAAGGATGTACAGTTTGGTGCTGAATGTATCTAAAAGGAGTAAAAGACCTGCTGCTGCACGTCTCCAAGCTCAGCACAGAGAGGGAGAATGTGTTTTTCACAAAAGGTCATGACTAAAAAAGGGACTGAAAGAGAAGGCATTGAAAGTGAGGATGTGTCAAAGAATGTGGTCTCAAAGGAAACACCAGCATTACTCAATGTAGAAGTTTAACAGCCTGTCATTCACTTTACACACTTACTCGACTCAAGTCTTGGTCACCAATGAGACATAGAGGAAGTAGGTATTACAGAAATATCTGTAATCTTATTGCAATCTTTTTGTACAATGGTCACTGCTATCTCTTGTCAGCATTACACTCAGGAATACACTGCTTGGAAACAAAAGGGAAGAAAGAGATCTGGGATCTCAGGCCTCATTAAACTAGAAAACAAAAATCAAACATCTGTTTTTAAAACTACAATGACTGAGAGAACATGTAAAGTATTACAAATATTTGCTAGTTTCAACCAAAGCCTAAACCATATAACTGCTCATTTTATGCTGCAGAACTTCTATATACATACTCTGTGCACCTTTTATGATTATGAAGTCTGACTCCTGTATTGCTTTTTATAGAAGAAATGTCATTTATATGTTCTTTTATACAACTGTATATGAAGATATCAACTGACCTCCTATAAATATGTACTTACAGTGTGAGCACATACGGGAAATAGTGCAGTTCACATTCACACACTGCAGTCAGTACTAATGATACTGTACACTATGATGATATAAACTGACAATAAAGATGTTTTCAGTTAGGTTGAATATGATTTTTTTATATAGTTCTTAAAGTTTAAAGGAGGTTGTTTAAACGGATATTTAACCCCAAATCATCTAAGCTACACCTGAGAGACAGTTGTAAAAATTATATTATTACTTTTTTTCAAATATTAACTGAATCTGACATGAAGTAAGATTCTCCACAGCTGCTGTGCTCTGTGAAAAGTAGACTTTTGGTGTGGTATTATATAACAACTGAAAAAAATAAACCTCATCATAGTCTCAAGGTTCATAAAATCATTTTCCTTAACTGGCTCACATGGATACTATTATTTCACAGATTTATATAAAAAAAAACCCAAAACAAAGCAAACTCCATCCTTAAAAATACCACAACTGGCAGTCTGTTAAAGATTAATTTATTGTGAAAATGTTTGCTATGCTTTCCAGCATTATTTTGCAGTTTGGGAAAAAAAGGATACCAGCAATCGAAAAATAAATAAATGATTTTGGTTACAGAAAAGCTGGTAGACCAAAAATGGAACTAAGCTGCAACAACCTAAAATGAGTCTGGAAGGTACTAAATAAAAAAAATAACAATGTTAAACAATGCAAACATACACAAGGGTAGATTTTTTTTTTAATTTCTACAAAATACACAGTTATGTTTCGGCTGCTCATAACCAACCAGATAATAAAATCATGCAGATTTTTTAATATATATATATATTTTTGGGCTTTTATTTCCTTTATTTGATAGGACAGAGTTGGAAATGGGGGGGGGGTAGTGACACATGGCAAAGGGTGGGAGCTGGAGTCGAACTCGTGACCGCTGCATGGAGGTCTGAGCCTCCGTACATGGTACGCCTGCACTACCGATTGAGCTAAATCGGCGCCCCAGCCATTCAGATTTAAAGAGGACTTGAACAGTAGGCAGAGATCAGTGTTTTGCTGTCCCAGCTACACCTATTATAGCACTGTTTTGCTATTATAGGTGTGGTTGAGTGTGGTCACAAGTGTGACGGGTTGCAACTGTAACTACACTCTACAGTGATGTCATAGGGCCCTGGGGTACATCACTTCTAGAAAATTAAAATTTAAACCACTGGGGGTTAACAAGGAGAGGACTAAAATTCCTCTTTAAGAGCTACAACTTAACAAATGAATGAAAAATGTGGCAGATTTCTCACTGTGCTATAGAGGGAACCACTTTTGCCTGTGATGATGGTGGAGGAAGAGGTGGAGGGCAGTTCGGGGCTTTGAGTCCAGCCTTTTTCGGGGGAGGCTTTTTGAGGTTGGCTGGCTGAGCTCGGGGTGTGGGCACCGGCTGGGTCCTTGTGTCTGCAGCCACAGGTGCCGTGGCTGTGATGGGGGGTGGAGGGGCTGGAGCTTTTGGTTTTGAGTACTGCACTGTCACCTGCTCGTTAGCTTGGTTAGCTTTGCTCACGTTGAAACATCTTTTTGCTGTGGGGAGAGAAAAGGAGGACAGTTGACAGCAGGAAGATGCAACCTTAAAAATGGCAAAGAATTTTTTTAAGCAGGTTTTTAACATACAAACGTAACATAAATGTGCTTTTGTCTAAAAGCATATGCACATAACAATGTAAATGTTACTTGTTAAATAACTGCATCATTGAGTAATTTAATTAAATTAAAAGTATTTGGCTTTTGAAAAAAGATACATCATCTTCCATTCACAAATTAAAAGTTGAATTAATAAGTAATAAAACAGATAATCAATTTATACATTTAAAGGATTTGATAATATTACAGCTTTACTTGCTCTCACCAGTAGCTTACAGTAGCTGATTTAAGCTAATGATTTCTAGATGTAACTACAGAACGACTTGGTCTGGTATGACCAAGTAGCTTATGGCAGCAAATGTAAGCGAACTTTGAACAAGAAGCGACCGCTGCTCTGCCATCAAGTTTAAGGAAGGATAAATATAGGCAAATATAACATTTGCCTGATTAGCTGCTGCTAAAAGGCTTCGCATTCAAGTTATATCTTGTTAAAAAGACAAATTTTGCAAAAAGAAAAACCGGAGATAACAGCAAATACTATTACTTTTATATTATTATTAATATAATAAAAACTGTGTTTTACAAGAATTAGTTTTGAAGTCAAAAACATCAAGATGAGATGGCTTAAAGGAAAATAAGGGAAGGTATTTCAGTCACAGCTCAACAGCTAGGCTCTTACAACAATGTGAGAGATGACGCATGACCATGAAGATTATTTTGGTCAGTGGTATGAGACTTCCTGTTTCCTGTGAATTTCCTGGTTTTTACAACAAGAGTAGTTAATTTATTTTCTCTCTGTCAGCTTGAGCTAATAAGCCTCCGCTCTGACTATGTGAAAGGAAAAGGGTAGAATTAAAGAATATTTACAGGACATTACACAATAGAAAAAGACATAAATAATTAGACCTGCCTGCCCTCAATTCAAAACAAACAGTTTATTAAGGGGCTACTTCCTGTTGCTGTATTAGAATAAGTTTTTGGTCTGTTAAAGGTGCACTTAACCAATTCTACTTATGAAGATTGGTTTATCTATTTTACATAACCTGTTGGAAAAAAAAGGTTGAATACTGATCCCAGTCGTACTGACATAAGTTTTCTAAAATCTTTAAAAAAATGTGATGATGCAATCACTGTTATCTTGGCATGGGCTTCAAACTTTTAAGAGAACGGCTGCATTTTTTAAATAAAAAAACAAAAAAAAAATCAAAGAACACATTTGCTTTGCATTATGGATAAAGTGGGATCCAGTCTTTTTGGAGTTAAACCTGTACTGGCTTAAGTTCAGGCTTTCTCAGCCTACTGGTTACTTTTGGCCATTTTGGAAATATAACTGAATTAACCAAATTAATGACAGTGCTGGAGTGCCTTGTGTTACTAAACATGCAAAAAACAAGGTTTAGACAGCCGTTGGGCACACTGGTTTTAGACTTACGTTTATAGGGTGTGGTAATCTTCACAAATCCTCTGGGAGAGTCTGGAGGTGCCTCTAGAATTGGCTCCAGCTGGCCCTGATCTGAGCACTGTCTCTGGGTGGAACTCCTGTCCTGACCTGGGTTTGATGCTGCTCCTTGTGCTTTCAAAAGTGAGAATGGGTCCTGGCTCGCTGTCGAGTTACAGGCCGCAGAGGTGCTGGAGGAATCGATGGGGCTCAGATCGATGGAGGATGAGCTGCTGGATGTTACGTTTTGATGGGTTGATGTTGGTGTCTCAGCTACAGGGCTGGCCCACGTGGAGGTGCCACTGCGACTCACAGAGCCAGATTTTACCAGGAAGAAGGCACCACTGTCCTGGGAGGTTGCACTTATGGAAAGAAATTTACAATGATAAAGTTTTTTGTAAAGATACTGAAATGAGGTTCAAATATTCCGAAACCACCATATTCTGCTGCCTTATTGAGCCACTAGTGTGCAAACCAAAGGCCATTTTGACACTCTATGTTATAATCTGAGGCAATAAATGTGTTGTTATTGTGCTGTAATCACAACTGTAATCAGTTACAGCAATATGAATGCAATTTGTCAAGTCTGCCCTTACAGAGCAGTACCTGTTGGTCTTTGAGAGGGGGAGATGAAAGGAGGAGCAAGAGGAGGCTGTGGATGAAGAGGAGACTGATCTTCTAACTTTCTCCTTTTCAGCAGGAGCAACAGGAGCTGGCGGGGTCTCATCTGGGACCTCAGAGGGGTCTGGGATCTCAAAAGACAAAGCTGACCAAAACAAAACAAAGTTAAAAAAAAAACACAAATACATATTCTGTAAATAAAACTTCTTCTTTTGGGTCTGACCATCAATACCAATATAGTTATATACATGAATCAAGTTTCTGAGATCTAATATCTCTATTAAGAAGATCTAATAAGATCCAATAAGAAGTACAACTGGGCAAGAAATAGAAGCAGTAAAACGACCAGACAGGTTTTAAAGAAAACCACATGTAGGCTTAATGTAGTGCAAAAGCAAATCAAACTGTCTGTTGTGTACTGACGCTTTTCCTGCTTTCATCTGCTGCGTTTGCAGTAGTTGTTAGCTTTTCTTGTGCAAAGGGCGCAGTGACTTTCAGTTTCACATCCAAATAAAGCTCAAGCTACCAGTTTCCAGAGTGGGTGGGGCAACACCCGTGGGGGTGTTTTATGGGTTAACCAAAGGTGCCCATGATTTGTTCATTTCCGTTCATTTATTGTGTTTATCTATTTATTATATTGCAGTAGCATTTCACTTCATAAAAAAAGAAGGTGCCATTTCAATAATCTGAGTTTTAAGTTCTTTTTTTAGACATCAAACAGAATAAACACATATCAAAACCACCACATAAAAAAAAAAAAATGTAATATGCAGTAAACCTGAAGCTAATGACATGACAGCTCATAATGTTATAAATACAAGAGCATTACAATAATAGAGTGCAAAAGATGACAGTGAAGAATCAGAACCATCAGTGTTTGATGTTTGTATACCTTCAGGAAAAAGGCTGGAACTGTACTGAATAAGAGGCTCAATGACTGTCACCACTTGGACCGAAGAAGCTGACGCCATGTCAAACAGAGCAATTTCTCTACAGAGGCAGAGGTAGAGAAAGACATGTAGGACCCATATGGTTAAATTTAGGTGTATGTCATGGTTACAGAAAGTCCCCACTTGTTGCAAGTTACTTTTCATTGTCAAATTCAACCACGATGTTGCCACAGTAAAAACTTAAGTTGCTTACAGTTATCTACCTTGCTAGACATTGAAGCTAGACCTTCACATTAGGAACAAAAATGATGTAAGAGGAGGAGCAGGGAGGGTGTGTGTTCATAGAGCATGGTAATATTTCTCTCAGGGTAAAAACAGAAAGATCATCTGGTCAATACACACCCTTCAGCCTGTGGCCAGAGCAGGTTTGGCCCCAGGACGATGGCAATGTTACTGGGTGTCATCTTGTTCACAGCTTGCTGCTCAGACAACAGAGATAAGAACTGGATCAGGTACCTGACAGGAAGAGAGAAGAAAATAATGGGGGAATGAGAGGAAAACAGGAGTTAAAAGCTGCCTAGACACTGTTAATAAAGTTGTTTTCAAGCACCAATTAGATGACCTATCCATGCTGTTGGATGTGAATTCAGATGTTCAAATGTAATGATTTTCATGTTTAAACCTGTTAAGAATCCCTTTGCAAAAAACAAGCAATAGTTTAAAACAATGCTAGCTGCTCTGTGGCTGCGCTGAGGAACAGTGTTGTCTTCAGCTAAACGCTAGCGGCAGCATGCTAACATCCTTACAATTACAATGTTAACATGCTGATGCTTGGCAGGTATAACATTTCTTATGTTTGCTATCTTAGTTTTAAGTGTTAGCATGCTTATATTTGCTAGTCACAATGACACTTAAGACAGAGTTTACTAAAAAAAATCATAAATTTCAACCTCAAAGTGTCAGTACAGGAAAAGTCAGGGATCACCAGCGTCAGTACATTTCATTCTCTGGGGACCATGAATGTTTGCATCATACTGGTTCGGCATTTCAATCTGGACCAAAAGGATAACTAACCGGCAGGGCAACATTAAAGCTGCTGCTATGCTAGTATCTATTTAAGCTAAACATTGGGGTGTCCTTCGTTGCTTCTGAAGTACTGCTGACCCTTTCAGTGACACTCTGAATAATAAGTAAATTTGATTTGTTTCATCATATGATTCTGCAAAAAAGTACACAAAGAGGAGGCTACAAACCTCAGATTGTTGTAGTTTTCAGGTGGCAGTTTCCTCAAAAGTACTCTGAACTGCTCCAGCTTCTGTGCTGTGTCCTTTTCTCTGTGAGAACAGAGATTGTAATCGAGAAATAGGCCTGAAATTGGCACATGACAAACTGGCAAATGACAGATTAATAGCGTAAATATTTTTACTCACCCTGCTGCTTTAAACCAGTCATTGTAGAGTTCAAAGGTCATCAGGGGTTCGGGAAGTTCTCTCAGATAACACTTCAACGCTCCTGTCACAACACATTCAAAATTAAATCCTCACAGGTTGTAATTAAAACATCACATGTTTTAATATGTAGCACAACATCATATGCTAACTTAACTGCTGCCCATTATTGTGTATAGACCTATAGAAAATTGTATCACAATAAGTGACAATCCCTCATATTGTTGTGATATTAGCTGTTTTCTTTCAATGTTGCATTAGTCAACTTGTGAAAGATTGCACATTTTTGTTCTAAAAATTTCTAGCATACAGGAAATAAAGCATCTAAAATCACTTGTGGCTGCAACAGGGGCTGTATTTGGTGCCAACAGAAGAGGAAGTGGGTAGTAAAAATGGACCTTAAAAGTCACGTTGGCTGAACAGTGCCCACAACAGAAAGTCAAACTCAGGAAAAAAAAGAAAAAAAAAATTACCAGCCACGGCATGAGGGTCCATGCTGAACTCACTATGGTCAACCATTTCTTGATCTAAACAGATCTTCAGCCTCTTCACCACTGAGGCTGCTGCTGCCAGACGAAACAGACCCTGAGGGGCAAGAAGGAGAAGGACAAAGTTAAGTGAAAAAGCTCAAGACATGCTAAGATGCAGAGAAGGCTGAGACTGACACCAGAGAACAGTGCTGACACAGCACATTGATAATTTTAAAAAAAACAACACACCGGCTACACACAAATTTACATGTATTAGTTTGCTATTAGCATCTGCACAACCCTTATAATCCTAAAGTAAAGTTTCTAAATGTGTCTTTTCCTCCAATTATTATACAACAAATGATCCAAGTCAAATAGTAAAAAGAGTTTCTTTTGTATTTTATATACTTAAAATGTCTATAACATTTCTGTCTTTCCCTATTATATAAACTCTGCGGTACCCAGAAGCCAAACTGCAGAGATTACTTCACTATTAGCCATTGCTTTTAGCCTCACTAACCACATGACCTAAAGAATTGGCAATGTTGGTCAATCAGTCCAGCACTTTGGTCCGGATTAAAGTTTCTCAACTTTCTCGTCGGTTAGTATGATATTTAGGTTGGTCACTAACAACCTGCAAATCCAAAAAATTTCAGTTCAGCTTCAGTTTTAATTGTGTCTAGTGCTAATTAGCAAATGTTAGCGCGCTAACAGACTAACCAAAGATAGCGCTTGTGGTAAATATATATCTGCTTAATATCAACATTTTGGAACCGTCATTGTGAGAATGTTAACATGCTCACAATAGCATTTAGTTTAAAACAACACTGGCAGTACAACCTCACCTTTAGCTTTGGTTTTACTCAATAAAAAGGATATTTATCTTTGTAAGTTAAATATGCAGGTGCTTGATTTCACATCTTCAAATGTGTTCATATGAACACATGTAGGGACCATAAAAATGCTGGTTTCTACAGCTGAATTCATTGTAGTTTCATGGAAAAAAATACATTTAGCATCAACAAAATGACAAATTTTAAAGGGAGAAGGTCATCAACATCCAGCAGTACATGAGCATGGATAAATACAAAATGCAGACTGGACTGCAGAATGCAAAAAAATCTATATGCTGGGATGATCCATAGAAACTTTAGGTTATTGTTTACTACAAGGTAAAAGTCTCCTTAAGCTGAATGTACATGCATATCAGCCCGTGTGTTACAATTATCTTTGTGAACTCTTGGATCTCGTTCTGTCAATCCTACCTCCTCCCTCATGCCTGTTCTCAGCAGCATGTGAATACACTCCTGTATAGGTAGAGCGATCTCTCTGTTGCTCTGGGACAGATGAGAGAGCAGTGGCTCCCCATAGACCTTTTTGGTGGAGATGCTTAGCGGTGGCCCTGCCAATAAGTACACAAAGGAATTAAGAGCACTGTAAACAGAATACGTGAAATATTGTAATGACTGTGCAGCAAATAAATTCACAGACTGATGCAAACTAACTTTACCTTTTTGACTGTGATTCTCTTTGAGCTCACTGATGTTTTTGTTCAGGAACTCGTGTGAATTTTTGTGATATTCTGCTTGCAGCTCAAGAAGCTGGAGTCAGAGAAACAAGAAAGGTACATTTGCAAGATGGATGAATGTTTGGCGGTCTATGTCTGAAATTATTGCTAATTAGTTGGTATACAGAGAGGGAAAAGATCAAGCCATCACAACTGCAACTCACACGGATGAAGTAGTTAGCGTAGTCTTCTTCCTTAGTTGCAAAGTGATACAAATCTGCAGAGTACTGGTCCTACAAAGAGAGAAAGACAGAGAGGTCAGATGACAATGCTACCCACTGAATCCAGGTTCACTGCCATGCTCATCAACACTGCACATGAGGTGGATGCGAGCCACCACCCAGGTGGTTGTTGAAAGAAAGAATCTCTACCTTGATGCTCTCCAACCTCCTCCAAGCTTCTTCCACTTCCTCTCTGAGCCCGTCCTGCTTGGCCTGGGGACCAGTGCTGGCTTGGCTCCTGAGTCAGACCAGACACACACACAAAATGTATAATAGCCTATTTGTTGGTGGATTAATTGTAACACACATGGCCCTGACTGAGGCCGTGTAACTCACCTGATTCTTGCATTGTTCCAGTCTGTTGTGAGCTTTGCAAACTGCTTCTTGTTCTTAAGAATCTCTGGTAAATCTTCCTGGAAGGATAAAGTAATAACAGTGTAAATAATAAGTGGTAGGTATTGGTAAGCATTTACAGATGTAGTGCAGCTGTGATCATATGAAGTATGGCGATCAGAAGTGTTACACTAGTGTCTCATCAACAACAAACAGTACGAGCCTCACACCTCGCTGAGCTTGTTGAGCGGCTCCAGAACTCCCTTCTCCATTTTCATCTCAAAGTCTGCCAGCATGTGGGCCAGCATCTTCTCCATGAAACAGCACATCTCCAACACCCTCCTACCACACACACACAAACACAATAACACAGTCAACTCCTGCCCCGAGTTATTTATGCTTTTTAAAATGGATGTAAGAACTAGAAACTTTAAAAACACATTTTCGTCAAGATCTAGCAAGATATATGAGTTTGTTTAAATACAAACAGGAGAATCTTGCCTGTAATAATAACTAATATCAGTAGTAGCGAGCAACTCTATCAGAGCTTCAAAACTATATATAAACGACATGAATAGAATTGTGGTCACAAGCTGTAGACACTGAGCGATATCCTCTTTCTTTTTAATCCAGAACTGAAAACTGGAGGACAAGGGTCATGAGGTTTTCACATGACAGCAGTCAGACAATAGATCAGGTGAAGGGCGTAGAGGGATGTGTGGATTGATAACTGCAGAGGAGCAAACCTGTCACCTGATAGAGGAATCTGCATCGAAGTCTTTGAGGCTCTCCGCCATGCTGATGGACAACAGCATCAGGGGCAGCTTTTTCTGCACGGAAACAGATGTAACACCTTTCAGTGACCAATCAAATGTGTTTAAGACTCTCAGACTTTTGCAGTAGTTTCAGTACCATTCGCTTTTCAGCGTCCAGCCCGGGCTGACTCTGCATGCAGCCCTGCAGCTTCTTGTGAAGAACCTGAGCTGCTTTCTTGGCTGGTTCCACCCGCTGCTCCACCTTCATTCAGAAACAACGTGGTCTGTTAATTGCCAGCAAAGCTTGTTCATGTGTCTGATGTCTCATAAAACTAGAGTCGATCACCAAACCCAGCTTCTTTTCCTTCTCTAAAGTTATTATGTAAATGTAAAATGTGATGCTTGCTATATATTTTAGAATTCAGTTGGATGTTTCTCCTAAAGCTCATGGAACCATAAAGTTTGGATTTAACTAAAGCAAAAAGCAGCAAAGTTATAAAGTAATAACTTGTTTATAACAAAGCATTTATAATAGAATTAGAAAATGTAGGTATGAAACAGAATTTCTCTTCTTCTCACCAAAACCAGGTCCTCATGTAGGAGATCAGTGGCATCTTGTGACCTGCAGAAGTGTTTGTTGTGTTGGTTAGTAAAAGTGTGTAGATAAACAACTCTGATGACAAAATCAGTGACAGAAACAAGTGGAAAATTATCCAACAACTTTGAAAAAGAAAATTCCCTTACTTTTTTGTAATTTAAGGCTGCAATTTGTAATTATTTATATTATTACTAAATTATTTTCTTGACTTCTCTACTCATATTTCTCTAGTCTTTAGGATGTTATGTCCATCATAATATCCTAAAGCCAGAAGTGATGCCATAAAATGCCTGCTTCTTCCAACAGTCCAAAACCCTTAGAAAAATACTCAGTTTACTAAAAGAAATTGACAAAGAAAAGCAGCAAAGCTCCTCAATTAAGAAGCTGAAAAATGAGAATTGTTGCCAGTTTTACTTGAAAATGATGAAATGATAGTATGACACATTTTTAACATCTATAGTCAGCCTGGCTCTGTCTAGAATAGGAAATTATTGTAAATAGAAACCAAGGTGTTTTAGTGACAGACTGTGGGGTTATGTTGCATTATGTGCAACATTTCTTGGCTGGGCACTGTGACCTCTCCCTGCCTACAGTCTTTATGCTAAAATAAACTAATGCCAAAGTAAGTTAAAGAGGAGCCTGCAGGTTTGCAACTCCAGGGAATCATATGAATGTACAGGCATTTATGTGGCATTGATTTAAAATAAATTTAATTGAAATCTCAATCATTAAAACTGTTGTCATTTCATTTTATGCTTGTCCACCGATTTAAATTACATTTTTACCATAAAAGTTGAGCAAAAATGTCAAATAGTAGGTAATTCAGCAGATCGGAAAAATATGCAGTGACTTAACACTCTAAATTTGAGTTCTCCTCCTCCGCTATGAGCTGTTAGTATATCTGTTGACTGACTAAAGAGGACATTTTTAGGCCTGAATGGCAAACCACACAAAGCCAGACAACCTAAAGCTGATGTGTAAGGCTACAGCTGTGGTTTTACCTTAGCACCAGCTCTGAGTGAAGGGGGAGGTGCTGAAACACCACAACCTCTCCTCCATCTTTGCTGCAACACACAGCTGTTTTAAAAAGGGGAGGCAGGGAGATGAACTGAGGGGTGAAAGACAACAAACACCCTCTGCAGCCTTGAGAACATCTTCAAGCCTCTGTCACACCAAAAGGAAGCCCAACCCAGTTCGCAAGGAGTTCAGATGAGCATGAGCACCTCCAAGGTGTAATATATTTCCTCCTTTGAATCTGACATCTGATGTTTCCAAACAACAAAGATGTGTATGACCCACACGGCACTTCCCTTTTTTTTTTTATCTATGACTCATGTCAACTTTTCTTTGTAAGGTGGAAAAAAACGTTTATTCCAGAAAAAGTAAAATTACATTAGAGCATGGGAATGGATAAGCTGTAAGCTTTATCAGTTAAATTGAAGCTCCAGTGGTGGTGTGCATGTGTTTATTCAGTGCTGATAATGGAGGTTATAGCCCGACCACAGTGATATAAAGAACGAGCAAACCGATCAGAGTCAACGTCTTGTTACACATAATTAAGTTAAAGTGGGCTACATTTAATTAATGCATAGGTGTTTTTATTTTGCACATGTGTCAACCTCATCAAAGGTCACAGCATCAGCACAAACTAAGAGGTGCAACTGTGGCAGTGAAACCCATGTTGCTCTTCTGCAGATGCACGCTATGTAGGTTTTTATTAAACCAGTGTGCGTCAGAGGTACGGAGGCAGCATGGCCTTCAATCTAACATGTGCATACACATACACACGCACCTTTAGCAATGCTGCATGCAAGTTTTACAAGGAAAACAAAACAGTTAGTTAGAATAAGGTGTGATTGCCTCATCCACTCATTGCAAAATGTCACTGTCACTGTCAAGCACAACACAGATTTTCTAGAGCAGAGGTATTGACTGTAAGTAAGGGATCATAAAGGTTTTAAATCAACAAATTTGGTGACATTTCAATAAAAGTTTTAATGACTTCTTTGCATTCAAGTTTTGTTTTCTCTTAGAAAGATGCTAGAACGTGATAAAGCGTACGAACCTCGAATTAGACAACACATGTGGCCAAAAATATACCACAACCTTGAGCTGGTTTGCTCTCTCAGGCATGTCGAACCTGCCTGGTTTTCATGCGTAAAAGAGCCTGAGGTTTCCCTCAAAACCCAAACAGCATGCTTCACCTTAAAGAGGAACCAGTAACTGTGTGCATGCCAGCTTTTACACACTTTTCAACACTGTGTTTGCAACAGTGAAAACGAGAACATGGAAACTAAAGCAGAATTCAACATTTCCTCAAAGCAGAGTATGAAATGAAAATCTTGTGTAACAGGTGAAGATTCACAGGAGCTCCCATAGGCTTTGTGAAAGTCCATCAAAGTTTCTGGATCTCATTAAATGAATGTAAAAGCCTTCGAAATTTTTTAGACCTGAGGTGATCCATCCTTAAAATAGCACTCAGATTTCTGAGGAAAAAAACTTCTCAACTGAAGCTTTAAAGTGACTCTAGTTCTAGTTTTTCTAAACAAATGTCACCGCAGCAGGATGTGAGAATCATGGGAAGAGGATGGATGATAACACAAAGTGAATTGATGGCACAAGTACAGTCATAAAGGCAGTCATACTAACTTAGTTGTCAAGGTTTTTTTTCACTAGTTGTCTATAGCTGACATTAGGCACAGCAAGCCACTGGTCATACCAAACCAGGTAATGTGTAGCAGCAAAGCCTCAAAGTGTCCTTGAGGAAGATGCATTATGTTTTATTATGAATTAAATTATCATTTTATAAGAAAAACACAGTGTTATTTATTCTTTTGAAAGTCAGAGTATGTTTACATGTGCTCGGCTATCCTGGGTATGTTTAGTAGGTTTGAAGTATCTGTCATTTTAACATCATATTATGGTTTCAAAACCTGGATATGCCACCTGGAGTACTCTGATATTATCCAGAATACTGTGGCATGTAAACACCTTCTTCTAGATGCTGAACATCTGAGTGTTTGAGATAGTGAGAGTTTCAGACACACCTGAATGCACATGATCAGAAACCAGGATGTCATTATGATCGTGCTGGTAGGGATATGAATAATCAAGTTTCCTATGATCCCCGTAAAAGCCATAATCCAAATCTGATTATAACAGGTTATGACTTAAACACAGGATTTGATATGAATGTAAGCACACTTATAGTGATACTTTAAAACATTAACATGTAGCTGTAGTAACGGCAAAGTTTAAAGACAAATTAAAATAATAATATACACCTAACATGGCTGTGTGTAAATCAAACCGAAATCTCTTCCTACACCAACACATGCCGCTTCTGTGTTCACACAAAATCTTGTAAGTGTTTGAATTCAGCGTACATGTGAGTGTGAGAACCTTCGGTGTGCATTTTACACTTTCAACGTGAATTGAAAGTGTACATTTCTTTTTTATCCTGCAGAAATGAGAGAAGAAGAAGCACTTACTTTGCTGTAGAGCCGAACTGCTTCAGGATGCTCAGAGACTGCCGGAGCATGCTGGCAGTGGAGTCTAAGCAGCTTTTCTACCTGACCCTCTGAGTCCTGCTCAGCCTCACGAGATATCCTGCTCCAATGTCAAACGTCCACACACAGGGTCCAGCTGTGTTGTTTCACCAGAGACAGAAGGTAGAAATCTGACGCCTCTGCCTCTGTGGCTTATGTTTTTGTATATGTACGTGTGAGTGATTCGCCCGCCAGTTTTCGTTCTTGTTTCAGGAGTGTGCTGTTAAGTCACATCTAGCACAAGCAAGTTAATGAGGAAGTTGCACAGATGAGGTGTCAGCTGTGAGGAGGAAGAGAGTTTTTTTTTCAGGTTTGACTGTCACATAGGACTTTAAAAAAAATTTTGCATAAAGACACTCCACTTCTACATTTGGTGATTTGGTGTTAACTCGGAGATTATACATGTATATTGACTGAACATTTGCTTTTTATGAAGTTTTACAGAAAAAAGGTCTGTTTTCTTTAACTGTAAGAGAGGAGACATCTTAATGTGAAACTTAAAGCTACAAAACCAGATAGTAAAAGACATTTGGATACTGATATCTCATTAAGGATTATTATAAGGGTAGAATCTGTTTTTAAGGGTCATACTGATGCTTGCAAAATCTCCCTCTGGCAGGTTGTGCGTTATATGTACTTCTGTAAATTCTGTGTTCTATATCTGTTTAACAATTAAAAGGATGTGAAAAGACCAAAAGAGGAAACCATTAATGCTGCTGGCTGTAATGGTATCTCTCTCTCTTTTTAAAACTCAGTTTAAAAATGATTTTTTTTCTTTTTTCCTCTACTTTTCAACAGTATGTTTTTTACCAGTGTTTTAATTTTATGTATTTTTTGTTGAAGTTTTTGGCCTACACTGAAAACAAGTACTAAAAATGTACAAATCCAGCACACATGGAGCTATTCTCTGTCCTCACTGACCCCTGGGGAACCCTTTGATTTCCTCTGGCTAGTGGCTAACTTTCAGCTATTTTCACATATGGAGCAGTTAGCATACAGTCAGACAGTTATCTTATCCATTAATTATGTCCGCTTTAACAGCAATTGACTTTCAAGTAACAATAGTGGTAGCCAACAGTTCCCAAATTTGTTAATTTATTATGACTGAGGAACACCAACCAGTGGTCTATAAAATCATGGCTTTATGTATTATTACCTAACGTTATTGTATTGAACTGTACTGTATTGTACTGCTGATGGAGAGTGCCTGATTTACTGATTTAATTACTTTGTTTTCATAGTTTCTCTAATGACACTGGAACACATCATCTGAGTTTGGGTCATGTAACATTTTTCTGAGCATTGCAGAGATCTTCATCTGCAGTGATACAAGCTAATTTGTATCGTAATCATAAAATTGTGAAAAGTTTTTTTTTAACTCAAAATTATGAAATCGTATTTCACCCTGCTTTTCACTAATATATCAATATACAAATTAATATTTCATGACTGATATTTGAACCTCAGTTTGTCCTTTTGTAAAGTCTTTTTTTAATCTGTCAGTCAAGACAAACAGGGAACTGATAAAGAGATGACTTTATTACAAGGCTTTTATGAAAGTAAAACTTCAAAAAAGGTTGTAACAAAATAATTTCTCTTACTCTTGGTCCAGGTTTTACACATTCACCTGTTTAATATGTGTTGGTAGTGCAACCCCCAAATATAACTGCAATTATTAAAAATATGAAGATGACACAGTGATAAACAACTTCATAAAAACAATCAAATTTTTTAAATGACTTGGATTGTTTTATAATTTCATGGTTACTTTTTTTACTTTTTTTACTTTTTCACGATTTTGAACTCATGTTATTTTATATTGAACACTAATAATCTCTACAAATGTGCGGGTTAGGTGCTGTTTAAAAAACATGTGTACAACATGGTAAAATGCGCAGGATGTGATATGATGTGAGGAGTCAACCCTGACACATTTTAGTGAATTTTCACTTTGGTTTGTAGCAAAATGGATTCCAACTTTAATTCTATAACATGTCAGCAGTGCATCGGGGGCTGCACACTGATTTTCAGATTGTGTGTTAAATATGGTGCCTGTCAAGTGCTGCAATCTAGTGGTGGCGACAGCAAACTGCACCAAAAAGTAAAATCCACAAACTGTTTCAAAATAAGTGGCATAGATTGTGTTCTTTGTATGACCCAACAACAAAAACAACCACCGAAAACAAACAAACTAAAAAAAAAAAAAACCTGACAAAATGACTCACAATATTCAAGATGCTTTAGCTGACTAACTGAAAAATAAATCGACATTAAGAGTTTGAATAGAAAACAATAATACAGGTGGTGATTTATTTATTAATGAATTTATTTTTAAAATTGACTTGAAATACATGATGGAAAACATGAGGAATTTTTTTTTGCATTGTGGCTACATCTCTCAAACTCGGTGGTTTCAACAGTTCTCTAAGCTACTGTACTTCCATGTTATAGGGAATACCATTTTTCCTGACAAGAGCATTTCTAAATCCCCAACATACTGAGTTACCAGTTTAATATGCACACCTGTGTACGTGTACCTAATAAACTAAGTCAGTGTGGGTTCTTCATAGCACTTTAATTACAGGAGGAAGACAGTGAATTGGTCTTGTGTAAACTTTAATAAAGGCAACAAAGACACAATCACTCCCACAAAACCACAGAGGATCCCTTCAGAAACAGGGCAAGGCCACAGTTACTTTCAGGCTGAGGCAGCACTTTCCAGCACTGATGTTGAACAACTTAAAAATGCTTATTACAGGCAATTCAAGTAATATTCCTGGTGCTTTAAAGGAGGCGTATAAAATATATTTTGAAACACTTCTGAACTGAAAGCAATGACATAATTCAGGTGAGCAAGTGTACATTTTTACTCAGATTTTTCTACCTAGCGATGTGTGATGAGGACAGCTAATTCTTCCAACTGAAAAATAAAACAGGAGCTCAAAACAAGGCAAAGAAAATCAACACTGGGACCAAATAAAGCTGGTGGAAAGAGAAAAAAAATACTGAGTGATGTTTGGACTGATGGAAAAGAAACAAAACACCTTTAATCTTGAGAAAATTATACCAATGTCTTGTGCAACATATTCACAAATACTAAACTACATTGTATAATTCCTATTTAGGAGTTTATCCTCTGAATAGTGTTCTTCTCTCCATCTGTCCCTGCTTTTCCTCCTTACAAAACAGGTAAGATGGAAAGAAAAGCAAAGCACCAAAAAATCCTCATGCAAGTACATTAAGTAATCTTCTATTAGATAACCTTGTCAAGATTATGAATCAAAAGATTGGAAATGTCTTCAGCAGCTTTAGAATTAAAACCATGGATTGTGGGGAAGAGAAAAGAGGCAGTGAAGCACTTGGAAAACCTGTGATAATTTCCTCTTAAAAGACTTTTAAAGAAAACAAAAGGTAGTCCAAATGTTGCATTCCTCTTCATCTAGCTTTGCTCCACCAGTTGTCCCTGTCCTGACCACACTGTCATGGAAAACCCACTCCCCTCTGATTTGTAATGAGGGACAGAAGTTCAGGAGCACCCCTGATCTGATGCCACTTGAATTGTTCCCCTCCCTGTTTGCCTCCAGATCTCCATCTCTCGCCATCCCTCTGAGACTGAAGTGCATGTCGAAGCTTTCAGATGAGGACTAGCGCTTTGCTTTGGCTTCTTCAGCTTCTTTTTCTGACAATAAATTGATAGCAACAGAATATTTATTACATCTTTTCCAACTTCTCTTCTTAACTAAAACTCATTTGCATTTTCTGGACATTTTCTGAATGTAGGAGAAATCTCACAGAAAAAATCAATTAGATGAACTGGGGGTACTCAGTAATTTCTTCACAACCAGTACTTTTTTCCACTAGCAGACCCTTAATGGTGTGAAGCACCATTGATACACAGTGTGTAACTTGCTGCCTAAAAGCAGCCTGAGAGCCACAGTAACATGTGATGCAGAGACTATGTTTATGTATCCAGTTGATAAGTTATTATTATCACTATAAACAGAGCTCATACAGGCCTAATTTGGCACTGAACTATATTGTAATGTAAAGACCAGCTGAGGACATTCAGTGACAGTCATGGGGATTGCTTGCTGTTGTGGGTCCTGATGCCTTTTTTTTTCAGCTACTACAAATTTCTGAACAAAACCAAAAAAATATACTAGTAATAGCTCATAATTTCTTTGCATAATTTACAATTTTTTTTATTTTACAGACCTGATCTGTGTTTCTATTGTTGTGTCTTCTCACCTTTCCTGAGTTCTTCTTTCTTCTTCGCTGCTTCTTCCCTCTGTTTCTTGATGATGGCCAGTCTGGCCAGGTCAGCCCTGGCCTGCTCAGTCTTCCCCTCGTAATGGAGCTTCATGTAACGCTCCTTTGATTTCTGCTTCTCTATCTCCTCTCTGACAGAGAGAACAAGAAAGCATGCACATAAGAAAAAGTAATGCTTCAAAACAGAAAAATCTGATGCCAGCAACTGGGGTAGAAAACACTGTATGAATTCAGAAATTACAACAGCTACAGTAACACTAATGAGAACAGTCCTCCCCTAAGTAACACACTCCACTAAGAGACACCCACCTCTCCCTACGAGACAGCTCTCTGGGAGCATTCACGTCTAGTTCGGTCACCTTCTTGCTCTTCTGAGACACACGGTTGGGATTCTCAATCTCTATCAGCCCTTCAACTCCACTCCTCCTTTTAGACTGAATGCAAAAAGAAACATTTTTGTAAACATCAGTTTATGTTATTTCTGATGATAAAGCGACACAAGTCTGTTAAGTTATATAAGAATACTGGTAGCAATTGAAATAGACATTAAGCTCAATTTGTCAAAGAGTGTGTACAGATTTCAACCCAAAATACACAGATCTATTCACATTCTACTATCGAATGCTAGAACAAGTAGTTTCCCCTCTAAGACAACATCACATCCCCTCACTTACATCATCATCACTGCTGCTCTCTTCTTCGGACTCTGAAGAACTTCCTTTCTCTGCACCAGCACCTTCTTCCTGTTAACAAACACATTTAATCACACCAGATGTAGTTCAAGGGTAACTCCATAAAGGCAATTAGGGTCTATCACTCACCAGCTCTTTCTGAGCTTTCATCTGTCGGTCAATCTCTTCTGGGTTGCTGAATTGCTTCCCCCTACCCTTATGACCCTTCTTCCCTGTAACACAGTTGTCCAGGTTATCACAAAAAATCGAATGTATCTGTTTGTCATTCAACAAGCATACTACACAGTTCACAAAAATATCTTCAGCACAGGGATACACTTACACTCAAGCTACTTACATGAGAACAGTAATTGAAAATAAAAAGTGAAATCTTAATTGTGTCTAGACACTATGATCATTTCACAACTCAGAGTTTGTGATATAGCACTGCATGACATTACAGAATACAGATGTGTTAGTTATTATGTACATCTGTACCTAAACCCTTCTCTCGGATAAAATCCCCATGTAGGTCACACTTTTATTTAGCGTTCACTAAAGATCTTGTGCTATTGCAAAGTGTAAACAGGGACAGTGTGAGTGTGAGTGTGTGTGTGTGTGTGTGTGTGTGTGTGTAGGGTTGATGAGACAACCCATGACGTTCAATGAACACCAGCTTCCCTCACTGGCAAACGTCATGGCAAGTGAGTGTAAACCTGAACGCTAGATAACGAATTGAGGGCAAAAACAGCCAAACACTACGCTAGCGGATACTTTCACGTAAAAAATGTTTAAGTATTTGGTTAGAGTTACAAACATAGTCTGACAAAACTACAAATAAATGCTAGTAAATATGACTTAAAGAGCCGATGCGGTCTCTAGTGCACATGGTACTGGCGGTGAAACAAAACTGAAACAATCTTGATCGTGTGTTGAAGTTTCCAAATAGCTGGTGAATGTGTTCATGTGACGGCATCAATAAATCCCCAGTTGTGCTTTTGCTGTCTTTCCTAATTCGCTTATAAGCATAAATCCCTGCTAACCGGTTAGCATGCTACAAGGCAAGCATGTGGGAGTTCAACGGGGATTCACACTATTTGAGCTAACAATTCGCTAGCAAGAATTAGCTTGTCAAAAATTACAATGATACGCGAACTTCAATAATAGCACTTACCGCCTCGAGGCATTATGAACAGCGATGTTTATACAAATGAGAACCACTACTATATGGCTAAATAATATGACTGTTGTAGAGGTTAAGCAGATGGTTTAAAGTGCTGAAAGAAAAGGCTAGAAACTCTCCCGCTGTCAGCAGCACAAACGTCGAAACTCATTACAGATTGCGCGTGCGCAGGTAAGATCATTCAACCAATCGTTGCACTAAGCATTTGATTGACATATGCAACCACCAATTAGAGAGAGGGCACGACTAATTCATAAAAGCCACTAGCCTTCATTAACATGACCGCTGCGTTGATTTCAAAAGTATAAAATATTATCAATTTGTGCAGTACTTTCAAGTCTTACTAAAACACTATGCTTCAAAATTTCATTTCACAAGGGATAGAAACATGGCCATGAAATCATGAAATTATTAATATTACCATGTAAAAGGAAATGTGTCAGAGGATGAGAAGAAAGTTAAAATACATACCAAGCACAAGCACTATACGATCGCAGTCTCATTGAAATATTGTTCAATATATTCTCTCAAGGTGCCCTGACTGACCTAAAAAAGCCATAAGTGGCCTATAATAAGTTTTTTTTTCTGCTCCTGATAGTAGCTATTCTCTAATTAAAAGGATTATCTTTGCCAAAGAAGGCAGCATTACTGTTCACATGTTGTGTGGAACAAAATAAGAAGTCAGAAATAATCACAAACAAAACGTTTCTTTGTTCAATGTTTGAAACTAAGACCGTCTTCTTGTAAATGTGTTACTGGTTGATTCTCAATTATGTCAATACAACAAGTGCCTTGGATAATGGTTTAAAAAATTGTCAGTGAAAATAAAATAAAAACAGATTCCCTATAATATTGATGTTTCTTTAATCTGAATAGAAAAAACAGTATACAAAAAATCTTTCATATGGACATGACAGCCTATACTTACCAGTTAGATATTAAAGATGTAGAAAATATGCTTTGTAATGGACAAAGCATTTACAGCTGTTTCAGTTTATGTAGAATAAACAAATACAAGATCGATCGCATAAAAACAGTCAATAAATCTGATTCAGTGGTACCTGCTTTTCTAATAAATACAAGCTGAGCTAAGACGTACAACAATGGAGTCCTCATTGTGAGAAAATCCTAATCATTATATGAGAAACAATTTTCCAAGCTGTGAATAAAAACAGTTCATATAATAAAATCATGAATGCGTCAGATCAGATTTGTCATTTCTTCCTTCGATGTTGAGTCTTTATATCTTCCACTTCTTTCTCCATCAGGTGGTTCTCAACTGTAGTCTCTGTCAACTATGACAAGGATTAAATATCAGTTATTTGACAGCTTTGGTAAGATACTTAATTACATTAACCACTGCAATGCTAATTAAGCGTATAACTGAAACTTATTGAGTACGCTTACATAAAAAGCTATGCAGGGGAAGACTTGCGTTAAACCTATGCCACATGCATGCTTATAGAGCCATGCTTGTGATAAGGAGGGTGATAACATCCATTAGCCCATGTGACAGTACATGTTTATCCAAGGTCACTGCATCTGTTGTTCAAACAAACATTCCTACCTCAGTATATAAAGATGCATACTGCATCCATAATTTTATTAATAATGTAAAAGCATAGGAGAAGATGCTCATTTCTTACCATATCCAAGAGAATTTCAATCTTTAATTTCAAGAGGTTGTTTTCTTCTTCCAACTGTGCATTTCTTTTCCTGAGCCGCTGTAATTCCCTACTAGATGCATTCCCACCAGATTCTGTTTAAACAAAAACAAATATTTAATGCTGTGTTGGCCATTTAAAGATAAAACTGTGATCCAGCAGATAAGGTAACGCATGCAAATACAAAAAGACTGCAAAGTTTTAAACGGTAAATTGTGGGGGTAAAAAACAAAACAATGCATTGGTCTGTGTTTGATATTACAAATTACCTGTTATCCACTGTCCATCTTCAAATTTCCAGCTCTGACCTCCGATGTTCATTGCCGGAGGTCCATACTCAAGACCCAGCTCGACTTCTCTTGTTGAACGATCCAACTGAAAGATGTGAGGGCATAGCAGCATCTTTAACAACCCACATCTTTACTTTTTTGTTTTCCAGGTATAGCTTCTAAGTAAATTAAAATTCAATAAGGGATCATTAAAGTTAATCATCAGTCTACTCTTCAAACAAAGTCGAACATATCGATCCTGCCAAAGGACAGAAAGGTCTATAAACTTACCGTGTGAAGACTGGATAGAGATGCAGATTTGCGAGGTGGAGTCTTCTTCGGACTAAATGTGTTTCCAAAGAGCGGCATCTTAAGTGACTTTTTGAGGTCCTGTGAAAAAGCCTGAAAATCAATGCTAGTATTATTCGTCTCGATGTTTTGAAGACAGCAGCATCATGTCACGTAGCCACAGTATGTGTTTACAGTTGCGAGCGGTAAATTAACGAGCTAACGTAAATGCTAGTTGGCTAACGCTAGCGACGTGTGAGTACTACTCATACCTGACATTTAATTAAAAGTGTCGGCTGCCTCACAGGTGGGTTAGTAGTTGTTTTGTCACTAAATATTTATAGTTGATATATTTACCTCCATACAGACTATTTATTTTAAATTCCTAACGTGATGGTTGAAATTTTTTCGTCTCCAAACCATGCTTGAGGAGTTACTGCGCAAGTGTGACAGTTCCATTTGTATAAAGCAGAGACCATTCTGAAATTTGAAAGTCTTTGTACCGAAAAGAAGAAGTAAATCTGCCGATGAGGGTAAATTTCAGACTCATACAAATTATCTAGACACTCTATCGATTTACACGTGGTGTTATTTACACATTTTAAATGTCAAATTTGCATGTGGGTAACATAACAACCCCTTTTCAGGGAATACAATGAACCCATCCATGTAACGGAAACACATCACCATGGTGATGGCGTCACACGGCCTTTACAAGTAGTTATTTTTATTGCAAGTTGTGTTTTCTAAGAAAACACTCGAAAAAACATCTCTAAGAAATGTTTCCTAGCGAAAATTGAGGTTCAAAAGATGAATACACAATTAAAACCAGGTCCCAACAGGCCCTGTAGTCCGGATTTAGAGCAATGTGACCACGCCCCACAATAGCGAAGCCCCAGTGGCCTAATGGATAAGGCACTGGCCTCCTAAGCCAGGGATTGTGGGTTCGAGTCCCATCTGGGGTGATTGCTTTTTCTGTAAATCTAGGAAATGTTGTGTTTAAAACTGTTGAGGGAATATGTAAACGAACTCAGCCCTACCAACTTTTCACCGCTGCTCCCAAGAAACGCAACGACATAAAGGACGTTTGAACATGGAAATACAAGCAAGCAGGATGAAAGCCGTCCTGAAGCGAAGCATCAGACTGTGTATATTACTTAACACTTTGGTTGCATCAGTGCAAACTTGCCGTAAGTAACGTTGCTTTTGTGTTTTTTTGCACATAACGGAAACAATTTTTGCGTTCAATATAGTTCAGTCAAAGAATTAGTTAATTCTAAACAGATACAATTTATGGTGGCACTTAGCTTGGCACATCAAGTTTTGTTTGCTATATTCTGCTCTGTTTATCTTCTTTTACATCTAGATATGGTTGAAAGTATAATTTATCTTATTTTTAAAATATCGATATATACACAATATAGAGTCAACAATTAGCTTTGAAATACCACATGGAAATATACTTTGAAAATGATGTATTCTTTTTAAACGGTTCTAAGTTCCTTTCTGTTCACTAATATTTACAAGAGGAAAACTTTGTATTCTTTGTTTTCTATTATGTGCAAATCTACAGCAGCTTAGATTCGGTGTTTAATAGTTAATTAAATTCTACCTGTATGTCCGCATCCCTACATGTCCACATAATTACACTAATCAATTTTAACCCCTGTGCTCGTATACAAGGATAAAAATCCAGTTGGAATTAACCAGTAAAGCAACAATAAGAACGTTTTTAAAAAGCTTTGTTTTCCTTATATTTCTATATATTGGTGTCATAACATTATCTTACATAATGCCTGTTATCCAACCTCAACCCTGTAACCCTGTTCATCCTCCTACAATGGTAGAGCTCCAAGAGGCCACTGTGTACTGGGATGCTGCCCAGAAAAGTGTGATCCTGAAGGAGGGGGTTATGGAGACAGAGGGGGGAGCCTATGGTTACTTTAATGACACTCTGCTCATGTCTGGCTGGGGCATCATGGAGATCTCTGCAGGTCATGGAGAAACCACACAGGAAGATGAGACCACCTTTTTCCTGGCTGGGTATCTGGAAGGGTATCTCACAGCTGGGTGAGTGTGTGAGTTAATTCAATTAATTTGCATGAAATATCTTGAGCATTGAGCCTATGGAGTCTATCAAAAGTACACTATTAATACAAAAACCGCACATCTCTTTAAGAGTGTGTTGTAAAAATTGGATTGGAATCAGACAATCTAAAATATAATCTGTTCACAGCGTACTTTCTCTTAATCAAGGCACAGACAAATATGTAATCTTCCAGGAATGATGAGGTTTCTGTTAGAGCCAATCAGGCTCACTCTAAACATTAAGGTGCAACAGTGAGTGTAAATTTCGATGTCTTATGTTTAGTCTCTCTGATCTCTGTTCTTTATGTAAGTTAATGTTTACAGTCTATTTAAATGAGTAATTTTGTTTACTTTGTCTATCTACTTTTACACATGACATCTTTTGCATGTATGTCCATCTTTGGAAAGGGAAACCCACCTGTGATAAACTCCCTAAGGTTTTGTTCAGTGAAAGTTGTTCAGTTTTTCTATGTTGAAATTTATTTTGTGTGTGTTTTCCTCTTCTATCCTTCCAAGCATATAAGGTGTATAAAGGTCTACTGAACTTAGTGTCATAGAATCATTGAATTCTGACACTTGTATCTTTTCTCCGCAGACAGATGTTCAATCATTACTCCAACATGTACCCCCAACTCATAAAGGATGAGAAGGTTTTGAATCCCCTGAAAAAGTTTTTGAAGTAAGTTTTACCATCTGTATAAAGGAGCTCTTGATTAAAACACTTAATGTCTGTGTTCAGAATTTAAGATATTGTTAGGCAAACTCTTGTCAGCTTTTATCAGTATTTTCTCATAAATGTCAAACTAGTCTGTACCAAATGCTAAATAGTCATTTATTCATGGAGTGATTGTTCTTATTCTGAGTTCAGATGCACAGAAAAATTAAACAGTAGACTTTGGATGCAACCAAAAGCACTAATTGTTAACAAAAACATCCCAAAGTGCCTCTCAGCTCTCTGAATGATCCACAGCAAGCAGGACCAGTGGGCCAGAGAGCAGGTGAAGCTCAGAAGACATAGCGACCCCTTGTGGAATCATCTGGGACTGATCGTGGCCCAGCTGGATGGACTCCATGCCGGGGCCACTCAATGGGCCAAAAGCCAACACAGAGAGGTGTGTGAATGTGTGTATATGTGTGTGTTTTGAGGAGACTGTGTGAGAGTTGTCACAGTATCATTTCATTCATCTCTGTCACTCGCCCTCCCCCTTCCTGCCCAGCCTCTATCAGCATTTGCCCTCCAGTTTCTGAATGGTGTTGGTGACCTCCTGGACCTCATCCCAGCTCTGACACCTCGCTCCAACTCCTCCACAAGGACTGGTGCATTCAGGATGCCAGGAATGGGCCACTGCACTGCTCTCATCAAGGTTAGGTCAAGCTCATTTGGCTCAAGCTGTGAGGGAGCTCTTGGGAAGCCTCAGTGTAGGCCTAATTAGTTTAAGCACCGGCCCTTGTGCATGGGATTTCCTCTTTTAAAATGCGTCAATGAGTGTAAAGACCATTGGAAGAGTGATGTTTTCTCTTCCATTTAAGTCCATTCAGGCAACAGTGACAGTGCAAATGGAAGTGACAACACAGAGTGATGCAGTGCAATCAGAAATACAACACCAATAGGTTTTAATTAATGAGATTTTATTCTTCTTCTCTCAGTTAATCACAATAACTTTTATGCTGCTTTTTTCTCTTTTAATAAATTAAGTTAGTCTGTCTTTAAGTTCAATAAAATGCTTCACATGATTTGAAAATATTCTGTATATTTCTGCTTATTGAAGTTTTCATCTGTTTTGTTGGTACTGTTAAAAGACATTATGAAAGAAATCAAAATGTTTATTTTCCAGGTTTTACGGTTGTCCGGTTGTGCATTTTAAGGTGCGAAGATGGACATAGAGCTGGTGGCCTAAATAAATGAATTATCTCTGTCTCTCTCTGTGACTCAGGTGCTGCCAGGCTTTGAGAACCTGCTGTTTGGCCACTCCAGCTGGTACACATATGCAGCCACCATGCGTATCTATAAACACTGGGACTTCAGGGTGTCCCACACACACACCGCCACTGGAAGGATGTCGTTCAGCAGCTACCCTGGTACACACAAACACACACACACACATGCACAGAGTAAAATATCATACATATGAGTTATGTTAGACTGTATATTATCTTTCTTTGAAAAGATCAGCAGAGGTTAGAAAAAGTGAAATTCACAAATCATAGATACAGTGGTGTTTTCTGAGTACACGCTCTGAGTTTGAACAGCAGAGTTTTTTCACCTATAGTGTACGAAGCACAGCTTTCTTTTAAAAGCCCTAAAGCTAAGGTGAACAGCTTGTCCTTAATCCACACAGTTTCATTTTCATCTTGGAAAACAGAAACACTGACATCAAGGACTTAACCTAAATCCTCAATGAATATTGTCCACTGAAAGTAATTCTTCTGATAAGGACAAAGCTTAGTCAGTGACGAGGAAACATCCACCGCAGTGTTTGTGCACTCAAAAACAGAGAATGTGTCTTACCCCTCTGTCAAGTCAGGGGAGACTTAGTAATTTGTGGGCGAAGATTTGCCAAGTGGTCCGGGCCATAAAAATCCTCTTACAGGCTTCATTGCTATTAGAACGCAAGTGATTTTAAAGCACTATTTTTAGGGGGCAACGGGGCAGGGATATCACTCCAGTATATTAAAATAAAGAGATTAAATACACTGACACAACTGGAGGTGGTGTGCAACCTCTGCAGTGTGAAACGATGGAAACACTGAGCACACACAGCAGGAAAGAGAGGAAAGTTGCAGTATAAATAATTTATGTAAAAGTAGAGATCATGGAATTATTCTTCTGGCTATTCTTCTTCTTCTTATTATTATTGTTGTTGTTGTTGTTGTTGTTGTTGATAGCAGCCAGTTAGCAGTAAACAGCAAGCCTTTCTTTGTCTGATGATAACAAAATCCACCAATCAAAAAGCCCTAAATTCACTAAATAATAAAACTTCTTTGTTTAAAGTGCTTTTAGGTGCAGACAAAGCTATGCTCTCTGTTTATAGTTTCTCTGCTGCAAATGTACCTCCCACGACTGTCAGTTAGTCATACAGTCTGCATGCAAGCTGTAGGTTGTAGGTGACGGTACTAAATTATCTCATCACGACTTCGAAAGCATCCTCTCATTCTCTCTACCCTCTACCTTCTGCCACATGTGACCACCACTCCTTCTTCCTTCTCCTCCCCCTCTTCCTCCCGCAGGCTTCCTGATGTCTCTGGATGACTTCTACCTTCTTGGGAGCGGCCTACTGATGACTCAGACCTCCATCGGCGTCTTCAACGTCTCTCTGTTCTCCCAGCTCAGCCCTCACAGCCTGCTGGCCTGGCAGAGGGTCCGCCTGGCCAACCATCTGGCACACAGTGGAGAGGAGTGGGCACACATCTTCTCCAAATACAACTCAGGTGAAATGAAATTTTATATTAGTCAAGACAAAGGGGTTTGGAGGAGGGTTGTTAGATTTATTTTATTCAAAAGCAATGTAGCCTTTAACAGGTCTTAAACAATTTATAAATACATTAAAAAAATCTGAAATTGAACAGAATCTACCATGCCCTTAAATCTCTCCAGATGGCAACTGACATGATGAAGCCTTTTTTTTTTTTTTTTTGCAAGAGCAAACTTTTTCAAATATGCTTTAAATGCTGACAAGCTGTGAAAAAAACAAACTAAAACTTCTGCCTTGTTTTCCATCTCAAAACAGATTAAATGGCTGACAGACTATGAACAGACCCTGACTACTGAGTGCAAACTTTAGATGGTTTACCTGGTATCAGTTCTGAGACACTGCATTCAGACTATAAACAACTCATTGGAATAAATGATTCAAATGCCCTAATATTATTAGTGTTACTTTATCACAGAGAGAAAAAAAATATTTATGGTGTACTGACTCTTGCTTCATAGTTATAGGTAGATTTTTTCCTTTCTGTTATTCAGGTGAAAGGTTTCGTATGTGAGATCTGCGGTTAGTTTGAGATGCTGTACGACAGCATGTTGAGGCAGGAAAATACAAGATTCTGCCTGCCACTGGAGTGTGTTGCTGTCAGTTATTGGTAAATATTTTGAAGATTACCATAGAAATAGTATTTTTTTATTTTTTTATTTTAAACAGCACATTTGATAAGTTAACTAACGTAAGTACAGCCTCAAAAGGTCATTATGCGTCTACAGATTTTAAGGCATTTATCAAAGTTTGAGATTTCTTTTTTAATAACACAGATTTTACAGCAATTTTGTTTCATTTCTCAGCTGTCAGGGCACCTTGCAGGCTCCAGCAGGGAGAGCTTTCAAGGTGCTCTTTGCTTGTGACTATAGTACCATATAATACTGTTAAAACTGATAACGATTATGACTAATGATAAAGATAACAAATAGTTCACTATCATGGTTTTCTTGTTGAAAGCAAGCTTCAATCTTATCATGTCAACTTTAATTTTAACTCTGTAAGGTAAAAGCATGCTTTAGAAAAGTCAGTATGTGAAATATATATGTAATCTGTAGCTAATGGGCCAAAACATGTCAGTCTTTGTATGATTAACAGATATAGACCCTTGAAACCTGTATATTCTCCACATCATTGAGCCATAACAGGAAGCAGCTGCTTTTCGAATGGTGCTCTACTTTGATCTGTTCTTCTTACTCATTGTATGTACCACAGCTTCTCTTACAAAAATATGTACTGTTGCATGCAGTGTGCATTAGATTGGGATATACTACTGTCTCAGTCTTTAGTGTGAAACTTTATGTATCAATTATCCTCACATTTTGCAAATAAAATGTGCATTACTTACACTTGAAAGTGCTGTCATCTGTCCAAGAGCTGTTGTCCATCTGTGCACTCTCAGCTACTCATTAAATGTAACATATCTCTTATTGCCCAGAGGACTCTGGGTCACAATAACCAGAAATGCATGCTGGCTTTGATACTGCAAAATGTGACTGTAAGCCTGCATGTCTCCCTCTGTATTTTAGGTACATATAACAGCCAGTACATGGTGGTGGACCTGAGCAGGATATCTTTGGGACACAGTATCAGGAATGGAGCTCTAATGGTGGTGGAGCAGATCCCTGGGAAGGTGATGCACTCTGACCAGACTCAAGCTTTACGCAGAGGTAAGAAACAAACACTGTGTGTTTGTTTGTTTTTATGTTGCTACAGGTTTTTCAGTTTTATCCAAAATGGCTGTTTTAGCTGGGCAACATCCACCTTTATTGTGCTACATTTGGCAGGTTATTGGCCATCCTACAACATACCATTTCATGTTGAAATCTACAACTTAAGTGGGTACGGTGTGATGTGGAAGAGATACGGAGAAGACTTCTCTTATGATCTCTGTCCACGAGCCAAAATCCTTCGCAGGGACCAGTCCAAAGTGTCTGACCTCAGCTCCCTCAAACGCATCATGAGATACAACAGTAGGTGAAACAGTAACTCTTGCACTCCTCACATCCATCCATTCCTGAACTCAAAGGGCCTCAGAAATGTCACAGAAAGCATAAATATTTCATTATCTTGTCGCTATTTTTAGACTGTAAGCAGCATGATTACTGGTTCTGTTTCAGACTATAAGAGAGACCCCTATTCCAAGGGCCATCCATGTAAAACCATCTGTTGCCGTAATGACCTGAGGCCAAGGAGGCCACATCCAGGAGGTTGCTATGACACAAAGGTCAGAAGTCATCAGCACATTAGTGTCAGATTTTAGTTTAAGATATATACATATATATACCCCTATATATATTTATATATAGGGGACAGATAAAATAGTGCTGTTACAAAATATTATGCAGACTAGTTTAGAAGAGCGTTTAGGATTTTTGTAGGGATAGTATTGTCTCTTGTTCAATATTAATTATCAGCCTTCCATCTGTTTCTAAAATGTGTTTAGAACCTGCATTAAAATGTATTTCTTTACCTGTTTTTAGTGCAGTAATTTAATCATTCAATAATATTTTTAGTGTTTAACAACACAAAAGTCAACAGCCATGCTAGTGGCTGTGTGAGGAATACAGAAGCACAGTGGTGCTTTGAGCTTAATGCCAACATCATCACACTGACATTGCTAAGATATTGATGTTTAGCAGGTATAATGTTAACAATGTTCACCATCTCACTTTGCTTGTTAGCATGGTAATATTTTCTTAATATCACTCATCATAAAGTGCAGCCGAGGTTGAGTAAAGAGTCACAGAGTTAAGAATATGTACCTTCCCCAGAGGAGCTGCAAACATGGAAATGCAATGGTTCTTTTAGTTTGGAGTTTTCCTTTTGAAAAATAAAATTTCATTCGATCATCAGTTTTAAAACTTTATTTAACTCACATTGGTTGAACCCATACTTAGGAAGTAGAGTACATGTTTTTTTTATCATAACACTCCATTAATAGCAACAGAAATTCTTCGTAGATGGTGTACAATGTCTATTTGATATTTTTACCATATTAAATGACCCAAGTTGCTTCATTTTAGTCATGCACTCTCTCCTTTGTGCTCTCCATACCCATTTCTGTCTCATGGTACAGGTGACGGACTACCAGATGGCTGTCCATCTGGTTGCAGAGGCAATAAATGGACCAACGACACAGGGAGGCCTGCGTCCGTTCTCCTGGCAATCCTTCAACCACTCGACTCATCAGGGTCTCCCACATATCTACAACTTTCCCTTCATCACCATGAGACCCACACTACATCGGCCGTGACAGGTGTAAGGGACATGAGATACAAGGTGTGGTTGATAAGTTCATGGCTTAAAGTAAAAGGAGGTCTTTTTAGTAAACCTAGCACTTTTTTTCACTTTGGTCTTTTACATTTACCCACCTAGTCCAGCGGCCATAGAGCATACAAATCCCTTTTTTTGTAGAAGTTCGCATCTCAGACCTCCAGAAAAAGGTCCAAAGCTGCAGTAATATTATCACCGCTGTCACAGTGGCAATCACTGAGCCCCATCTCCATCCCATCTTGCTACTGTGAACTTGCAGGTTGGAGTGTTATCCAGGTGGATGAACAATACCTCTAACACTTCCAACACTTAATCGTCTTGATTTTCTCTTGCAACTGTTTCTAAAAGCCAGCATAGTAGGCCCCTTCTATAGTTTGACCCTTTTCCAGGTTGTCCACCAGCAGCACTCCCTTTGCATTCCAGAAAATGGAGGCCATCACCTTTCCTGCATCGGGATATGGAGATTTTTGTTATTAAACTATTTACTGATCAATTAGTTTATCACCCAAAAAATGAATTTTAAAACCAGGTGAACTTGTTTTTACTGGTTGTACTTTTATGGTCTTTGCAGTATTTACTCAGGTTTACATAATGTAGAACAAAAACGATCTGGTTGACCTTATGTGAATATAAATTATAATTAAAAAAAAACAGACTTTAAATTGTGGTGCTTTTTTATTTTCTATTTAGCACTCATGCTACTTTTAGAAAACTACAAGACTCAGATCTTGTGGTCATTGTCAAGTTTGGCAAGACAACTAGAACGTACCTGACAATGGGGGTTTTCGTGCTTTCAAAATAAATTGCTAAAATGCTAAAAAGCTTAGTGGATTCACTGGCTAAAGAGCCAAACGAATTACTTACTGAATACTCAAATAGCATGTGATTGTAAGAGAAATTAGGTTCTTGACCATTCTTTATGAAATATACATTTAATTTTGGTACCTCAAACTGGAGGAATACAATAGGCCTACATACTGTGTTTTTTTGTGTTTTTTTCCATTGTTTTTTGTATAGACTGACCGCTATGGGGGTAAAGGGCTAAATTTAAACAAGTAATAAGGCGTCATCATTGCAAAAAAATTAAAATTTTAGTAAAAGTATATTTGAAATAGGCATTTCAAGCAAGAAACATATTTGAAAAATTATTAAAACTTACATAAATGTTCCGTTAGTTATGAAGCTTAGGTTTGCTGATTTTGCTAATTACAACGCAACAAATGGTTTCTTAAATATGCAAATTGTACTCCTTTATAAATGCACACAATTTAGGAACAGGCAATAAAAGGCATTTTATTTTGATATCTCTCCTCGGATGGGCTATTTGTTATTTCCGGACACTTCACGCGGCTGATCTTCTGAGTTTGTTCGGGCGAGGGGCGGAGCGTGCACGGTTGGCAGGGTAGAAAAAAAATCCGAGTCAACAGTCGACACGGACGGACAGTCTCGCTCGGCTCACTTCGTACCCAAAAGGCTGTTTCCAAATGGCAACGACAGCGGAGGACCAGCGGGAACCGGCGGACGTCGCTGCACTGTCGCCGCATCACGGCTGCCACCAGCACAACAGCAACAACAACAACAACAATAACAACAACAATAAAGACAGCGAGGCGGGAGATAGCGCAACCTCCGCCACAGCCAGCACAACAGAGCCCGGCGGGACGGCGTCGCAGAGCATCGGCAACGGCTCAGGCATAAACCCCACCGGAGGGAATAATGGGAAGTGGGTCCGGTTGAACGTTGGCGGCACGGTGTTCCTCACGACGCGGCAAACCCTCCTCAAGGAGCAAACTTCGTTCCTGTACCGGCTGTGCCAGCAGCAGGACCTGCACTCAGACACGGTGAGTCCGGCCAGGACACGTTGATCATTACCGGTGAACGTTACTTTACGATAGACGAAGAATAATAATAACTTTGTTATAACAGCAGCTTGGTGTGTGTCTGTGGCACAAGTACTGTATTAAGCTAACATTGACCTTCCTTTATGGGCACCGATTTTTCCTCAGTGTTTCCAATTTGAAGTTTTATTATGATATTGGTAAGTTACTTTGTGTCTTTGTGTCAATTGATAATTTTTACACAAACAGGTGCCTTACAGGCTACAGTGGTCCAACCCAGAGAGCATGTGAGCGTTATCATCCTGTAGTTTTATATGGCGTAACAGCTGGTGAATAACTATGATAACATTTTTAACATTCCTTTAGTCTTAGTTCTTTTTTCCCCTTAGTCCCTCTTGGTGGTAAGTTTAGACTGGGGTGGTTTTCACCCATTGATAACATTGTTATGCCCTGACAGCTGGTTAAAGTGTTTCTTGATAAACATGTGTTTTATATCTATAAAACATAAATAAATCACGGTGATTAATGTTGAAAGGAATCGCCATGGTATAAAAGGTTTATTTTATCTAACCTGAGTAAAAGGACCGGTTGAAGTATTTGTGTAGGTCTTGGGATGAAGCAAAGTCGTCAAGCCTTGGTGATGGAAGATCAGTTGTGCTTGATATTGAAAAAGAAACTGACAGCAAAATGATAATTGCTGGATTCAGATTCAGCATTTGTGAATTATCTTCTATGATGGCCTCAAATGGACAAACCACATTTTACTATCACTGTGCTATCAGTGTGCAGTTCCCAGAACCCATTACTACAACTCTGTTCTGGCCCGGAAATGCAGCTCCAGAGAAGGCTGTTAACCAGCTGATATACTGTATATGTGCAGTTCTCTCCTCTCTCCTTCTCCTTATGTGTGTGTATCAGCATCATTTTGTGGTGTGAACGTAGCTTGGGTCAGATGGATGAACACGTGCCTCCTCTTCTGCGGGGAGCTGCTCAGTCAGTAGCTGTACAGCTGGCATCTTATGGAGAGAGAGAGATGTATTGTGTGTCTCCCAGTCACATGTAGTCTGAACACATTGAAAGGACTAGCTAGTCTCATGAATGATGCAGATTTCTATTATCCTGTGGCTTTTGATGTTGATGTGTGCGAGGGGGGGATTTCTGTCTGTACCACTGTAGTTAGACATGTTTTTGCTGATAGGTGATTAAAAAAAACAAATATTTTCTTAAGCAACGATGACAAAAATGTACTAAATTCAGCCTCTCAGATGTGATTGTTTTCTAGTGTCTTCAATGCTTCTTAAATATTAAACAGAATATTTTTGTGTCAGACATTGCAAAACATCTGAGGACACCTTAGTCTGTTTTGAGAGCTTGTGACAGGCATTTTTCACTATATGTTGGCATTATAAAGACTAAACATTTAAAGCATCAATTGTTGAAATAGGCAGTCTTGAAAATAATTGTGGCAGCCCTTTACAAGTCAAGTCAATTTAATTTGAAAAGGCCAATATCACAACTTTACCCAAAGCGTCTTTACATTCTGCACAGTATGACATCATCTACCCATAAACCCTCAATTTTCTTTGAAAATCAGTCAGAAAATTATGTATGGAGGAAATTGCACATAATTATACTTAGCACATTATAGTGAATTAGTTCTCTAAATTCAGCCCTCCCGTTAGGAGCAGTGGGATAGCACCTGGGGACCAACTCCAGCTCTAAGCCAGTGTAGTGGTCAAGAGAATTTACCTACATGCACATGGTTTTGGTGTTAGGAGAAATCTGATTACCCTGAAGGAAACCCTTTTAAGCACAGGGAGGACACACAAACTCCACACAGAGAGACGCTGCACCAGTGGTTAATCAAATCAAGCCACCATGCTTTCCATTGTAAGTTAAAATAAATTAGATCAGTTGAATTGAATTTAGAACATAAAGAAAATCAATCAAGGCACTCCAATCACACTTTTCCAAAAACTGTATTAAAAACATTATAGCTTTAAAAAAGGCATGCTATTTGGTATCCAACAGCACACATAATAATATAATTTTCGCAGAGATACTAAAGCACTGTTCAGACTGATCTGGCTGTGGACAGATTTATAAAATGTCACATTATATGTTGTCAGATTGTCAAATCCTAATGAGTGCATGCTAAGCATTAACACCATGTGCTTTAGACGTCATCCAGTGGAGGGTTTGAAACGCTGTCGTGCGTCTATGGTTTGCAGAGGACAAACCTCAGCAGAAAAGCAGCTCTTCCTGCAGCTGAAGTGACTAAGCCAAAAACAACAAACCAAAACTGCAGTTAAGAGGTTTTTGCCCAACAGCAGTGATGACTGTCCCCAGCTGCACCGCTACGCTCTGTGGAAAGAATATTCCCATGTGACCTTCAGCCGCGACCTGTCAGGAGCTCCCTTCGCACTGCCTTAAGACACACAGTCACACACCGAATCTCTGTCTCTCTAACATACGAAAAAAACACACCCACATCTCTATCCTTCTCTCCTTTCCTCATCTCCACTCTTTCCATCTCCGTCATCGTCCTCCCATCCTCTCTTTATCCTCACTCTAAGCAGCTGACTCACTGTGAACATGTATGTCCCTTCTCGTATGAGTCTTTTATTTTTTTTCTTTTCTTTTCTTTACTTTTCAATTTTGTTATCTTTACGACCAGGTCTTGAATTGTGAGGGACACAGAAGGACTAAATTTTGATGTTTTTTGTTTTCTGGCTTTACACTGCTGTCCTCATAAAAATATGAAGTTAGCTGTGGGCAAGGCTCTGAATCCACTGTGAGCGGTGACCTCAAACATTATGGTCGGGAAGTGTCAGGACTGCTATTTGTCAGGTATTTTACACAGCCTCTGAGTTAGAGTTTAGTATTTACACATAAATAGATGGTGCACCGAAGAAAAACTTGGTGTGATTATTTTTGTCCCAGAGAGAGACGTGTTTCAGGTTTATTTAAGGGATTTGCCAGTTGATCAAAGAGATATGTTTTATCTTTTGTCTATTCTTAGGCTCATTTGTATCATACCCCAAGATTCTGTTTCTGAAAGTCATGAACGAGAATATTTTTGCTTCTGAGGTCCTCAGAACTGCGGTCTGTAGACCAGTGGCAGAAGGAAAATAAGGTTTGGTTAGATAGCCAATTAATTCTGCTTTAAGCTACAAGAATAATAAGTAGAAATGTGAAGTCAAAAGTAATTATGGTTTTTGAAATGTGTTTATATTCAGCAGTTCTTCCCTCACATGATGAATGCAAACCATTTTGCCTGGAATTAGTAATATCTAACAGCTGTGAACACATGTAAGCTTGAATGGTACAACAAATTGGATGCACAGGTAACCAAAAAAAAATGTAAAATTATTAAACTTGCTGTGCATATTGTCCCAAAATTAGTTCTGGAAAAGTGTTGAGTGCATATAGAGGTGTCCTTGAAGGGGCTCAGTGAGCCACCATACTGTTGCTCCCAGCAGACACCAGACTGAAACCAGCCTCTGCTCAGGTTGTTTAGTAGACAGAGCAATCTGAGCTGAATCATGCAGAGGAGAGGTTCAGCCTCTGTGTTTAAGTCCGTCACTTAGGAGAGAAGCTGATTTTATCCACGCTGGAGTCCTCTAATCTGCTGACGTTAGCTTGTTTCAGCTAAGCGGTTCTTGGCTGTTTTTTGTTTTGTTTTTTTTTTTAAACCACACGCACACAGACTGTCTGGTTATGTGTGACAGTTTTAATGAGATTACCTCAGGCACCTCAGCTGCCCTGCCCCAGCACAAACAATCTGCTAATACAACCCAAGCTGACCTCAGGCAGTCCCAAGCCAATTTCATAATGAAGCTAAGATTTAGCTAAGATGATGCTAGATCATGTTAGCTGAGCAAGTGTAACAGGGTGGACTGTTACGGACTATAGACACATAATCGTATTACTGCAGATTGGTCATTAGCAATAGTTTAATTCTAATTGAATACCAGAGGGATCATAAAAGTGAGTTTTGATAGCCTGCTGCTGTGGGACATGTGTACGTATTCATTTTCAATTCGAAACATTGTGGAAGTCTTTGTTCCATCTCAAAGAGTTAACATGGATTCCACCACATGCCTGGACCTGTTTTATAACTTTATCTGTGCTCCGAGATGTCTGATATGTGTGGTTGGCACAAACTAGTAAACATGAATAGAAAAAAATCAAGAGCCAAGGTTTTTATTTTAATAAACGTTACAGAGTTCTGTGGAAATGATCATTTCCAAGTACCAGAATGCACAAATTACACTTGGTCACATAATAGGGGCTTGTTAGTTGTTAGACTGTATGGCTAAAATTTACACAGACTGCAATGTGATAAGTTCAATAAGATCCACTCTAAGAAGCCAATATGATAGAAAAAGTAGAAAAATAAATGTTCCAAAGTAAGTTTTTTTGTTGCATATTGTAAAGTACATCAGTTAAGTTTGCCTGGTTTGTTAATTACCTCAGATTTAGAGTAACTATGGGGTTTTAGTATGACATATCTATAATATAGTCAGATAACTGAATGACTGTCTTATTTCTCTTAAATCTGCCTCTTGAGTAATAAATTATTACTAAATGAACCTAGGGAAGTTAGATGTGGCATCCTGATGTTTTTTTAGGTGCTTCTTCTGGCATTGATTGAACCAGTAGAAACTCATCCCTCAAACTAACATGTTAGGAATTTTCTCCATAAAAAGAGTCTTTATACCTTAAATGACTTGGGCGTAATATCTAGCAGGAGCAATATGCACTTAAATAAGCAAACCTTTTATTGCTAACTAAGTAATAGCAGCATGGGGGCATTTGGTGTGACATGTTTTTATCGTGAACAACCTTTAAGTCAGGGGATCTTACTGTAAAAATGTCCCCACCTTGCATTTAAGCAGCTAAGCTGTCTGACTAATTCTTTTGAGTAACATTTGATGTAACCACCTTCCATAAATGTACAAAATGCCCTGTCAGCATTTGATATTGTTGATATTGTAGCTTGGCAGACTAATGGTGACTAAAATTATTTTACCACACTGTAGATTTATCAGGCACAGTTAACAAACAGCACATTTTACTGCTTGACCAACATCTCGGCTTGTACTCAGCCAACTTAGCTGGCACAGTGCTAATATGGAGCTACACCTGATTTCTCCTCTTATGCCCCTTGGAAAGCCTCACCCTGCAAGTACGACAGGATTGGTTCCCCCTCAGGTATGTGACTTAAAAAAACCTGGCTGTCTGTATCCGTGTTTCTGACACAACTGTTCATACACAGTAGTTGCAGTAGTTACATAATGGAAATGCACAGCCACAACACATACTGCTTGTTTTACATATGATATGTCTTAAAATCAGCATATGAACATGTTAACATGGTAAACTTGAGTTTCATCACAGGAGTCTTAATGGGTCACAATGAATAACACAATATCCAACGTTTACACATGCCAAAGCTAACAGCAGAATGCAAGCAGGCATGTTTAACAGCAGGATGCAGGCAGCCATGAGTGTGTGTGTGCTCTGAGAAGTGAACAGGGCTTTTGTTTGGCTTTGGTGATACTGTTGCCCGTGGGATGTACTTAGTTCTGCTGGGAGATGTTGTGGAGTCCCATCATACTCCCCCGAACAACTGTCTTGTAAATCATTAACGAACTAACTCGTAACCTGTCCTCTCAACAACTAAAAATATTATCTTGTAAGCAAGTCAAAGTACTGCATCAAATGGGTCTTTGTTTGCGTGTAAAAAACGAGAGAGAGAGAAATCAGGCTCTGACACATTTGGGAAGTTTTTGCTAGTGTTGTCATGCCCACACTGTCAAGTCAAGTCACGTTGATGAGGCGTCGGTCTGTCCTCCGCTGCAGCTTCTTCTCTCATGTAGGATGGTGAGTGTGTATGCACGTGCATGTGTCTGTGCTCTTTGCTGCACACACAGCCCTTCCACACTATCAGTGTGATTTTCATATTTAATCACACATAGTGCTCTGCCTATACAAGCTACCGTTGGTCTTTATATCCCATCCTTTCGTGCTGCCTGTCTGTTTGTGTTTCTCTGTCACGCATAAACACAGAAACCCCATGTGTCCTCATCCCCCATCTCTATGGCAGTGTCCCACAATGCTTCTTTGTCCAATGTATTTGCATAAATTTCATATTAGTTCTAATGAGTTACTGGTCGTACTGTTGCTCCCAACTTATTTGTCTTCTTTGTTTCTATTTTTTTTTCCATTAATCCGTCCTTCATCTAATCCATTGTGCAGACTGCTTTACAGTCTGAATGCATCCACTTCAGTATATAGGGTTCCTCATCCCTTGCATTCATTTCATGTCTGCATTGGAAACAGCTTATCAAAAGAAAACTCCTGTCATGCTGCATAGCCATGATTGACTGGACTTGAAGAGAAGACTGTTAGTGACACAGTGATACTTCTCATATAAATCAGGTCGACAACCCACCATCCATCACTCAAAAATGTCTTCTTGCAGCTAAAAGAATGTCCCTATTCTTCTCACTGTACGTCTGACTGTGTATTTCTTTTGATATTACTCCTGTGACTAGAGCTCATCATAATATGTGATGATGTAGTAGACAGTGCTTTATTGGCTTACTGTAGAGTAAGCTGTGTATTATGACCAGTCATTGCTCAGTCATTCTCGCTGAGATGGGTTGCATCAGCTTAAAATCCACAGTTTTCCCTTGAGGTCCTTGCAAAGACTCCAGGCTCTAGTAGTACTAAATAAGGTTGTGCCAATAAAATTGAGGGAATATCTTTGCCAGTTATAACCTGAGGAACTGGTTAAATTTATTTCTAGATAGCCACATATCTGTGGCTGCTCAATCAAAATTAAATGGCATTTTTTGGACTCTCATGATGAAGTGTGACATATTCCACAAGACCTTTTTCGACTTACTAGTAATGGTTACATGTAGGCAAGCTAACATTAGTTTAGTCAAATAATTTAGCTTGGTTAGCTGTACGACATTTACATGTGGTAAGTACTTGGTTTAATATTTAGTAACAGCTAATCTCTACACAAAAACTTTGTGTAATTCAGTGGCTAACCCCTCACTCACTTAGCATTAAGTTATAAATATGTTATAGGTAAGCTTTAACTCAAAAAGCTGGCACAAGCACCCCCAGCTCGGTAAGTTGAAAGTAAGGCTGGTCTGTAGTGTTGTGAACGAGTAAGGACCCGCTAATAAAAGAGATATGCATCCATACAAGATGCTGCTCAAGGCTACAGTTGTCCGCTGACGCTGCAGCAAAGCCATGAAAAGAATCAGTCATGTGAACAGAGCAGGTTCTCTTTATTAAGTGAAGCATCTTCTCCTCTTTCTCCAAGTCTGTGACACAAGCTAAAAGTTGGTGGCTTGTTCAAGCTGCCCAAGACCACACTTTGTTGGTCCATGTATCAAGGACTTCATTTACTGTAATTTGACATTTCTGTCATTCCTCTCTGACTATTCCATATATTAACTGCTATTATTGTATATTCCATATATTAACTAATCTTTTGAGAGCCTGTTTAGTATTTTAAACATGCAATTGGCATGAACTGCTGAAAGGGGTTTTTGAACTGGGACTAGAACCGATTTTAAGTCTCACAGATCACTTCTGAAGCGCCATGGTTGTGACCCCGAGCTATACAGCAGAGATATGGACCCCATATGAGCCAGTTTCGCACCCTTAGGTCCTCAGGTAGGGCCCTTCTGACTGCTCCAAACTGGATGCTTAAATCCAAAGATGACCATGTATTTCACCATCAGGGCTCTTTTGCTTGGAACAACCGTCATTAAGAGATAAGTGGAACAGAATCAGTGAGTCCTTGTAAATCACTTTCAACAACCTATTTTTGTAGTCTATTTATAGTCTCTTTAGTGCTTTTTTGTGATGTCATCTTCTTATTGCTTTGTATTTGTATTATATACTCTTATCTGCTGTCCTATTTTTATTTATTGTATTCTCTCTGTTTGAGTTTCTGTTTGCGTTTGTGTGATGCCATCCTTTGTGCTTTATTCTTATATGTGTATTTATTTATATATATATATTTGTATTGACAATTTATGTTTATTGCGTTTTTATATTCAAGCTAAACTTTATCTTTACTTCACTTTAATTTGGTCTCGCTTCTGTATGGCTCTCTGTTTTTATATTGTCTCCCTGAGTATCCTGATTTTTGTTTTGTTTTTTAAAGGTGCTGCATAATACAGTTAATATTATTACTATAAGTCTAGAGTTAGTCTAGAGTTGATTATCAGCTTAAGAGCTTATGTACATGTGAGCTGGTCTGAGTCTGAGCTCCTGTCCTCCTGCCTGTCCTGTATGCCTCTCTGTCTACAGAGACACCATTGGATCATTTAATAATGTCACATAATCAGCAGAGGCAAATGATGTCCTTTAACTTCTTCTTTTGCACAATTCTTAAGGATTATGCATCTTTACAGCCCCTCTCCAAAGCTCTGTGGTAGAGTCTTCTAAATACCTGCATGTTTTTGTGAGAAGTTTTCCAGTGGTGGCTCTTTTGTGAATTCAACACAAAAAGGGAGCTCTGCTTCAAGTGATCATCACGAGGGAAAGTAGGGGGAGGATGTGTGTGTATGTTGGAGAGGCAGTAGTCATGACATAACAGCCAGGCAGGCTTAGCAGAAGTAGCCTGGAGGTGGGAGAGAAGCAGGCTGTCGACACACGTGTGAAAAAATAAAAAATAAAAAAAATCACGAACAACTACTGTGAAGTGCCAGGAAGTAGTAACTTCAGTGTCCAGCTGCAAAATGCTGTTGCTGCGGCTGCAGCATCTCAAGGGAGACACAAATAGCTACATTGTATTTAAAAAACAGGAAGTTGCAGGGTTTATAGAATATTTATTGAAATTTTTATTATAAAGGCTGGAAAGTTTCTCCTCTGTCTGCCACCTTAGTTAAATGAAAACTCTCTGTAGCTCATGAGTAAACAAAAAATTCTTACTTAGAAATGTAAATGCATACATGTGAGTATAATATAATGGACAGTGTTTTTTCTATCTGTCTCTCCTATTCTGCCGCTGTAACAGGACGAGACGGGTGCCTATGTGATTGACAGAGACCCAAC
Organism: Acanthurus leucopareius; assembly: GCA_029814765.1. Taxonomy (NCBI): domain Eukaryota; kingdom Metazoa; phylum Chordata; class Actinopteri; order Acanthuriformes; family Acanthuridae; genus Acanthurus; species Acanthurus leucopareius. The sequence goes on from JAQMCX010000034.1 coordinate 4,913,557, forward strand.
CTACTTTGGTCCCATCCTCAACTACTTGCGGCATGGCAAACTGGTCTACAACAAGGAGTTGGCTGAAGAAGGTCCACAATATACTTTGGCTCCTCTCAGATGATCCTGGATGCATGAGAATGAATTTATTTCTGACAAAAATGGAAGGAAACCATTTTGCACAGTATTCAGGCAGAAGCTGAATTATGTGTTTTTTTGTTTCAAGGTGTGCTCGAGGAGGCGGAGTTCTACAACATCACTCCACTGATCAAACTGATCAAGGAGAGGATCGTAGAGAGAGACTCCAAAGCCACGCAGGTATACACAGAACTTGTCCAAGTGTTTTAAAGTGTAAATACAGATCGGATAAGTCATTTTAATGCATCTACCAAATACTGTATATCATGTATATAATGTCAAAGACAGAAGTACAATGTAAACCAGTACAGTGATGGTGTAAGTGCAGTACCCCTCATTGATTTTTCTCATTGTCAGTGATTTCACTCCTCTGTGCTTCTCTAAAGAGAGTGCTGTTGTACATCAGGCTTCTCTCTCCTTTCTTTTCTCAGCTTGGTTGCACCCACTCTTACATAATCCCACTGCCCTCCCAAACATACACCCACTGTCCCTGTGTTCTACCGTACTTTACTGGACTCACTGTTGGTGTTTGCCTCGGGTTAAATATGTAAAAATGTGAAAATACACGTGCTGATTTTATAGATAACATTCCTATACATAATCTTTAATTTTTATTTTTTCTCATTGCTGTCTACCACCTCAATGTAATGTTGTCAGATGAATGTGGTCTTAAAAAATGAGTTAGGATCAGTTTTGTTTAGGTTTACTGACCAAAGGTATTTTATCATTGTATTTATGATGTTATTGCAAGGCCTTTTAGATGCGTTGAAATGAAATTTTGGTGAATTATAGTTTAGCAATATGAAATCAATTGAAACTACAACATATGAGTTTTTTCTGTAGTTAAATTTATACTATATTTAAATTGTCCCACATTTTTTGAATACTCTCTAAGTTTTCTTAGTCAGCAATTAATATTTCTTCTTTTAATTATCTTATCTTCTTTATTTCTCTCCTGAAAGATGATCTTACCTTCTTTTTCATCCATCTCCTGTCTCCTCAACCCGTTCTCGTCTCTTTCCCCAGCAGGTGCCCCCCAAGCATGTCTACAGGGTGTTGCAATGTCAGGAAGAGGAGCTGACCCAGATGGTTTCCACGATGTCGGACGGCTGGAAGTTTGAGCAGGTCAGCGTGCGCGCCTGCAGAAAGCCCCGCACCGGACTGCTCTGGACTGTGGGTTGGACTCACGCTGCTGCTGACCCTTTAATCTTGACCCTTGGCCCTGACCTCAGCCCTGCTATCTGCACTCCCAAAATAAGTTTTAGGACTCCCTGATTTAATAAGTTCACTTGACTAGTCCTAATAAATCTACTACTTCAAAATATATAAAATCATCATATTACAGCACCTGATCTTTAGCATCTTAAACCTTCAGCCTCTCATGAAGGGTTCAGTAATCAGACAGGGTCCACATCCTGTGCTGGTGCTGGAGTGACACCAGGTGCAGCCTGGGATAATGACAGGCTGCTGTGACTTTTGTATAAGAGGTTTCTCTTTAGCAAATTTTTTAAAAAATAGGCCGAAGTACCATAATATTTGACTATAAAAATCATAGACAATCAGAATTCCAATGTGAAAAATGTTGCATGTCCAAGCTAACAGCCATGTACTGATATCATAACCAGCAAAAGACTCACACACATTTTACTAAGAAATGTACAGTTTTGCCATAAAGTTTCCCATCTTTTTCTCTGTATTCGGACTTTCTCAATCACTGATATAAATCTAAAGAGCTGAAACAGTTAGTCAAATAATTAATCGTGTAGTCAATAATAATCAGTTGGTAGTAAATACCTTTTTGACCATTTATTATTGTCAGTTGATATTATTTTTATTAAGAAAACATGCATAAAATTCACTTCAATGCATATACTTGCTGTTGACTTGGCAAGCTTTAAAATGACCAAGTTGAAATCTACTTTAGATTTTAAACTCAGATGTTTAAAGTGTGGTAGCTGCAGACCAGAATTAACTTTCTTAATTAACTGCGGACAGAATAAAGCAACCAGTGGCGGCATCACTCACTTCTGAAAGTGTTAACAAGCATCTTTTAAGGTGGTGAGCTGTCCGCCTGAGTCTTCAGGCTTTAGTTCATTGATGCCTTCTCCAGAGTGACACTTTGAGTTTCAACTCGGAGCCTCATGGAGTCTAAATAGGTCAGCCAGTCCACTCTTTAGCCTAGAAATCACATTTAGACCCCTCTCTCTTTCCTGCTGCCTTGGCACTGAGCTCCACTGCATGCTGCACAGCTTTGATTTGCGCACAGTGTCCTGCAGAAGCTGACCCACAATTACTTTGCTGCTCCCTCAAGTAAAAAAAAAAAGACGCTTCTTGTTGAGTCCACTGCTGTTTGTGTAACAGCAGGCTGCCCCCCTTCACCCCGCCCGCACCCCACCCACCACGCATGAGAAGACTCTCCTCGCTGTGATACAGCATCTCGGCTCTCTGTTGCTTCCTCTCTCCTGCTTTTTTTTTTCTCTGCTGTAATCTCTAATTCTTCCTGACACTCACTCTGTCCCTCTGTCTCTGTCCCTGTCTTCTCTGTGCATCTTTCCGTGTCTGTGTTCCCTTCTCTTTCTAGATGGTCAACATCGGCTCGTCATACAGTTACGGAACAGAGGACCAGGCTGAGTTTCTGTGTGTCGTATCCAAGGAGCTTCACACTCCTGGATCCGGATTGGGTACAGAGCAGAGCCACAAAACCAAGGTGAATCTTTTTCTTTTGAATGTTTAAAGACTTACTGTAGGATCAAGCTGCCAGGCTGTGTGTCCACGTGTGATGCTGTCCGTGTTTTGTATGTGTGTATATCTGTTTTGTTGCGGCGTGTGTGTGTGAAAAAGAAGGGGGGGGCATCTCCTCTTATTAAAAGGGAGTGTGCTTTGATCCTGAGCTCTGCACTGAAAAGCTCCAAATGTCACTCGCCTCGAAATGTCATTCACAAAACCATTCACTCCATCACTCACACAGCTCTCCCCTTCTTTCCAACGATTATCAATCTCTCACTTTGTCCTCCTGTCTATACTGTACCAGTCTATATTCCCCCTCTTTCATATGGATATATAGATATACTGTATATCAGCCCATCTCTGTATTTACCTCTCAGCTTCTCACTGTCCACTCACTGACACTCATCAGCGTGTTCATTTTTTTTGTCGTTTTCTGTCTTGTTTTTTCCTTTTCTTTTGTGTTCTCCCCTCCGTCCTTCATGCCGAATGAAGCCGGCGGAGACGCAGGAGGAGGAGGCCGCGAAGGATGAGGAGGAGGAGGAGGGAGGGAGAGATACCACACCAAATGAGTGGCTTAGAGAATGAGGGAATCATGTTTCTTTGTTCCCAAGAGAGGTGGAAATGGGTGAGGAACTATGTGATAGTGTTCTAGTGGGTAGACCCGGTAGATTATAGTGTGTGTATATATGTGCGTGCGTGTGTGTGTGTGTGTGATGTCTGCAGAGGTCTGGGGTATTTCATGGCACTGCATTGAGTATGACTTCTAAGCTGTCCTTCTGCTTAGTAAACTCAAGGCTTACTGATAACTGAATATATAAAAATGACTTATAGATGAATACAAACAGCAGTGAAAACAGTCAGTGACAGTGTCTTCCACTTAAATTAAGCCCTAACATCACTACCATTTTAAAAGTTGATATGAGACTCATGGGAAATGTTGTTTTTCATGCCAGCAAACTCATTTGACAAAATGCTTAGCACTCTGTGACCCAAAACACAGTTTTTATTTTGAGGTGCCCTATACAGGCAGAGGTGGCAGCATTGAGAGCCCAGTGATCCATTTTTGTGGGCCATTCCAGAAATTAGCCTCACTCTGGTTCCTTCTACAGATACCAATGAGCTTTTCTACTACTTTTTGATTCATTTGGGGGAAAAAAAGATCTGTGACTAACAAAAGTTTAAGACATTTACGTATTTTGTTCAGCAAGATAATTTTCACATATGAACGCGAACATCAGGATTTCTAAAGAGTAAATTGAATTGCCAGAAATAAAAAGCTAACATTAGGCTCAAACTAACGACACCACAGTCACATAATTGCGACATCACCACTACTCAGCCTCCTACTACAAGATACCAGCACAAAACAACTTGGTATGTCAAGTAGTTGGACATTTTCACCTGGAATAGTTTGTAAGAGTGCCAGTATAGATACAGTGAGGCTGTAAATTCAGGCAGATACAAAAAAAAAACTGCTCAAGAAACTTTAGAACGAGGGAACGGAGTCTGGATTTTAAGACTCATTCTTCTGCCACTCTATTGTTGCTGTTAACAGGCAATCACAAAATCTGCCCCTGTCAGACAGCTAGCAGCATAGCTAATAAAATGAAAAATCATAATGGTATGTTGGTATTTTAAAATGCCAATTTAGGTATTGCAAAGAATTAATAAAAATATTAGCTTAAGTATTTCAGGATTTTATTCATGAAGGGCAGAAGAAATTTTCTGCTCTTCATCCTCATTTTGTAAAAAAAAATGTGCAAAAATCAAGCTAAAGTAATATCAAATTATCACTCAACCCTACTGAAGACATTAATTATGCTCTAGAAAAAAAAAATCTCATTATTTCAGTCTTTATCCTCCAGCACTGATGCTGACTACTGCTGACTTCTGCTCATGAACCAAGCTGACCTGATACTGACACTGCATGGATGCTGTTAAAAGGATGCTGTCATATAGCTGGCAGTACAACATTATTTAAAATCTGCAGACTCCCAGAACATTTTCCTAAAAAAAACTGTGAAAGATACAGGATGCAAAATGCTTCAAAGTCAACAAACTCAATACATTCCATTTAAAAAGAGTCTTGTCCTTCTGCTGAGAGTGTGACCTCTGCTGATCCGAGATGAAATAATCTAAACCCCCATTTTATAAAACACTTAGTATATGTGGTGAGTTTTGCTGATTAACCGCTGGATAAAAATGTCACGTTCTCATGCTGTTTGTCATAATGACCGGCACCAGCTTATACATGTGTGTAAACATGGACGTGCTCAGTCTGGTCTGGCAGTGACCCCAGCACAGCATTGCAGATATTGATCGAGCACCATGTCCCTACAGACTCTCATTACCAATGCTGTGACATGAAATATCTCTGACCTCTCAGTGCTGCAGTAGTTTTAGATGTCCTTTCCAGTTTGTGTACATACTGTACGTATATACAGTCTGAATGTAGAGCCACAGAGTTACACCCACCACGTAATACACACACAAAAAGGCATTTTGACATGTAAAAATGGAGTAACAGTTAAAGGGGCACACATTTGAAAATATCTAATGCAGTTCAGACATGGCTGTAAATGTTTCTGTTGATGTGTCCAGTCATAATGTATGTCAGTAAAGTCATTTGCTCTCATTCTGTCACCATTATATCATTATCACCATCATCACAGCCAAACCATAGCTTGGATTGTTTAAACTGTTTATAATATAGATCAATCTTCAGTGTCCTAATGTCTTTTTTTTTCTTTCATTTCACAGCTTTTCCAGATCCACGGGTCCCGGATGTAGAAATCACAACAATTTAAGTTTGGTTTTTTTTCTGTTCATGGTGTAGGTGTGTGTTGTGTCGATGGACAACCATCGAAATGGATTTGTAGCATTCCTATTAGTTCATTGACCAAATGCCACTTAGAAAGATCGCCAAATGACCAAAAAAGAAGGAAAAAAAAAAAACGTAGTCGCACAGTCAGTCGCAGCAATATCTTAAAAGTATTTTGTAGTCAAACTAATTCTGTTAGAAGAAATAGTCATGTATTGGCATTGCCAAGGGAAGTAGTGGAGCTTAGTAAATTATAACCAAAGATCCAGATTAAAGCTGGCTGATCCAAGGTGCTCAACCAAAATGTGACAGAGATTATATAATCTGTCTGAAGAAAACTGACACTGTCCTCATTATCCAGTGACAAGCTTTCGGTGTAACTTTGATCTGAAAAATGGCGAATGTGTGAGGACAAGATCACATCGATGTTGTGCAGCTTTGAGTTGTTTCTTAAAGTTAACAGAGATGGTATTGAGGCATTGATTAGAAAATTTAAATTATCATTAATAATTTAGAATTTCCTATCATCCCAATTATAGATTACATCATTCCCCTAAGTTTGTACATACGACCATTGAACCAAGTGGGGTTATCACTGGTTTGATCTTATAGTACAAAGACCCCACTGCAGGTGTAGTGAAAGCTGGAGCAGATCTTGGCAGTGTGCACGGCATACAAGCGCTTGTTAAACCAGCTGTTATGGCATTATTTAGAGATGGCCTCATATGTGAGTTAGTACATCATTGGTTCAGAGGGTCAGCGGGTGCATTGATTCTGGTACACAGGACTAGTTATTTGCTCTCAGTGTGAACTCGAGTTATCACTGGTTTGATCTCATGGTATTAGATGTTAAATCACCCATTTATTGGTTCTTGTTGGCTTTGTATAGGCAGATGGAAACAATGTAGCTGGAAACAGAAAGGATATGTTAGTGTGGGATATGTATCACATTATGTACTGTTCACATCACGAAGCTTTCATCTGGCTGCGGCGAACTGTCAGAGACCGAAACAGTCACTGTCTAACAGAGCTCAAAGCAACAGCAGACAGCTCACACACTCACACACACACACACTCCTTTATTTTTTTCCCCGCACCAACACCACGTCTGAGTGTGCTGATACACACCTGCAGCACCTCGTGCCGGTGCACGCTCAGCAGCACTGTCGTCTCAGTCTGTCACCCTGGCTGAGATCCAGAGGCAGCTTTGGCTCAGCTGATCAAAGTGAGGAGGAGAGGATGCGACGGGAGAGCGAGCTGGAGCTCCATTTTGTGACAGTGATAGTCACACAGTGTCCTCTGTCATTGTCTTTGTTAAAAGAAAGAAAAGTGCTGAACTCGTACTGTCAACTCCAACAGTGTGTAGATCTGCCGCAGTGCAGGTGTTTGATTGAAAAGCCGTTTAAGAAGCAGTTAGTCAGAAAACACGTCACTTTCAACAACCTCTGTTGGCGACTTGTGGGAACTGCACCACAGATCAAATTTGTTTCTCCTGTACAAGTCTATGGCACAACCCCCAACTATTGTTTGTGTAAAGGTGTGCAATGACATTATTTAATATTCCATCATTTCCCTTCTTCCATAATAATAATAATAATAATAATAATATATTATTATTAATTATTAAAAATTAATAATTATTATTCATATTCTGTTATTTTTACTAATAGAATTGCCATAACATTTAACAGCACATTAACTATTAAATTTGGAGGGATAATTTTTGAGTGCAGGATAAAATACTTACAAATAACAGGGTGTTCAGTTTAAATCAGCAGGTAATAAAATGTGTAAATACTCATTTAGCGCCGTACATATACACAGTCGCTTAGTGTCACTTCATAGCTTTAGAAAACATTAATGTTCATTGACATGGGGCTGGACTGTTTAAAAGCTTTTCTTGGAGGCATAAATAGGTAAAATAATTGACTTTATCCACAGCCAAACAGCCATATCTTCAAAACCAATGCAAAAAAAAAGAAAAGAAGAAGTGGGAGACTGTTATTCTAAGTCATCTAACGTATTTAGCCAAGTTCACATTCCAGATCCAAGCCAGACATGCTAGCCATATTAGCTGTGCAAGCTAACAGCTGTGCACATAGGATGGTTAACAGTTACCCAGCATTCTGGTTAACATGATGATTATTATGTGGAATATTGGGCAGAGCCACCTTCAATTATGTGCACAAATATAGTTTCTTTTCTTCCCCCTTTTTTTCTCTGAATAAGGCTAATTTTCTTAATTTTTCTTTTAAAAAGCAGGGCATTGTAATTTCTGGCTAACTTTACTCAAAAAAGTGTATATTATACATTTATTTGGATTCATTCAGCTAGAGATGAAAAAGCATTTGTTATGAAAATTTCCTAATGAGGTTTTTTTCATATTTTCAGAGTTTCATGAGTTTGCTGACAGAGCAAAAGTATAAAATATCACTTTCTAGTTGTCAAAGCAATTCCACACTAACCCTGAGAAATTACAGTTGTTGGGCCCACTAAGGTTTTCTCAATCAGATATTATTTGTGCCTCTAAGACGTCTGCAGCCAAAGCACTGCAGCAGCTTATGTCTGACACCCCCTCCCCTCGTAGTTTAGCTCCTGTGTAACATGGACTCAACAACAACATTAAGTAGAGAAACACACTCTTGGGCTTTTTTATACAGGCAATAAGCAGATACAGTTACAACATGAGACAATCCAGGATTACCATCATGGTCGGCTTTTGATAAAATTTTGATAATTAAATTTGAAAAAAATTAGTCTGCAAATACAATTTTGTGCGCGCGTGTGTTTGAGTGTGTGTGTTTGTGTGCATGCACAAGTTAAAGTGTCTTGTCCATTTCAAGTGTGGTTAAAAAACAGATATCATGAACCTTTTAGGTTCTTGGCAATACATCCTTAGCTGAATTAGCAAAATAGAATAAATGTTGTGTAATAGTGATGAAGCAGTTACTCATCATGCTTATGATAATCATACCAGTGATATTAGTAGGAGGGAGAAGACTGAAAAGAGACAATTATGCTTTTTTTTTTGTTAATTCAGCTTTTTCTCCTGGATCTTTTTAACTTGGATCATTGGTGCCTTCAGTTTAAGCAGCAAAACTGACATGTCCAAAGACAGATATGTCAAATAGTCATAGGTATACTTTAATGCATTTTTTAAAATAGCTGTATTAGTATTTTGTTTGGTAAATGGGTAGTTTACAGTCTCACTGAGCGTCCAGGTTTGATATTTGTGTAAATTTCTTCCAGTATGTTAGCTATGAGAATTTTACTTTTTCATTAAGATTTTCAAGTGGAAAGAGAGAAAGTACACAGGCACAGCATGAAGCTGCATGTGTGAGGTGAAGCTGTTTCATGCAGCTGTGTTGTTTAAAATGTCTTGCCTTTTTTTATTGTTATTTTTTTATTTTTTTATGTTCATTTTGTTTAATTTATTTTTGAGATTTCTTTTTGAATGTCACATTTAAACGAGAATTCAAGCTCTGACTTTTCTTTAGTTTGGGGGGGTTAATGTTAATGTCATCTTTGGGTGACTTTTGATTTTTTTCTACTTGATAAATAGCTTTTTTTAATTTACATGATTTTCTTTAACAATATACAGTCATATTTCATCAGTTTTAAAAAAAAGTTTGTTTGTCTTTGTTCACATATATGCTGTTAAACAGACATTTCCCAAGAATAGAGTTTAGCTTTATTCTTAAATAAAAATGTGTTAATATTAAGTCAGTTTTATAAAGCGTGACTTGCATGTCCAGTTACCTTGTTTGGTTTGCTGGATCCACACTTCTTTTTGTTTTTTTTTAATTCGTACACTGTTGAATTGTTTTTGCTGTACATTAGAGTGTTTCTACTAAGTATTTAAAGTGTAAAAGCCTACATAGCGGTCTTCTTTCATTATTCTGTGCAAAAACAAACAAATCTGTCGGGCAGCTGTGAAAATAAAACTACTTTTATCTGATGCTGGACTTTCTGTCTTCTGCTGTGCATAGAGCCTCAGTGTCTGTATACATAAAACATAAGCATGTGACACATGTATTGTAACACCTCAGATGAACCTGCACAGGCTTCAAGAATCGCTGTGTTTTAAATCCATTGAACTGTTTCTCATCAGGACCTGAACAACATTCAACATTTTCAACAATGTGGCAGAAGGTGAATTGTTTTTATTTCATTTTTATTTTATTTAATGTAAATGAATGTTATCATTCTCAACAAAAAATAAATCTTTGTCCTTTGGTTTGAAATAAAGATTTGAAAATGTCATCATTTGGAGGGAGATGTTACCAACTGAACTGATGTCAAGGTCAATCATACAGTCAACAGTTACAGCCGGTGCAGCGGTTTTTACCTAAACCATCCCACACTAATCTCAGGGGATGACAGTTACAGCCAGTGATCATTAGAGATTGAACTGTGCAGCAGCATAACTTCAACTGAACTGACCCCAATACAAAATACTTCCTTTGGCCTTCTCTCTCACCCCACACACAAGCACATGCTCATGCACACACAAGCACAGACATACAAAACATGCCAAAAAACCCCCACTCTTTTATACACAAGGCAGGGGAGTAGTGTATGAGCTATCACACCCATATAAAAGTAGTTTTTAATGATGCTTTGAAGGCAACACAGCCTGCATGACCAGTTGTGATTGAGAGGTAATAATCCCCCTCTCTAAAATGGCTCTTGACAGTTGCATCGGTTGCACCTCTAGATAAGTCATATGAGTAAAAAATATAAATGTATACAAAGTAACCAGTACAAGCGCAAACATGCAGGTGCCTGTGTTTGTCAAAGTGCTAACAGCAAAATTTTGTCAGAAGATAAAAGTGATTTAAGTGGTGTGTGTAAAAATAACAACAACAAAAAAACCTCACTTTCCCCTCTACCTACAAAATGATTAACAAGTTATTTCCATGACTAATACATGCTCTTAAAAAAAAAGGCGAAATCTCAGGATTTAAATCACTCATGTCTCCCCACAAATCTCAGTTTAAATCCTTGGGTCTGATTGGCTATTCCTGCTCAAAGCACACTTTGCTCTAAATAGGAGAGGGTTGCTTTAGAAATGTGTCTTCTTCACTCAGTGAAGAACTTTTTGGATTTAGCAAGCCATCTCTTCATAGCCCATTAATTTCTTAGCTAGTTTGCTTTGTCACTAATTCATGCTCTCATTGCAATTGTGTTGAATCTAGTTACATCTCATAGCTTGTGTCACAATTTAGCTAAATCTTCATTTTCTAGTGAGTCCTTACAAATACTTTTAGGCCTGCCCATCATGTATTATGTGATTTATTATATGTTATCATTATTTACTCTAAAGCAGGTCTCTACTACAGGAAGGTGCTGAGAGTGTTATCCACAGTGGCCATATGCAGGTATTCAGGATGCTCGCCCTCAGACTCCACCCCTGATTCCTGGTCAGTGTCTTCCTCTTTGCTCTGACTCGAGAGCGTTTTTCTCCGGACTGAGCCTCGGTTGCGACGTTCCAGACATGCCAGGATCATGTGGGCGAGGTCCTGCTGGAGCCGCTGGAAGTTCTCCCTGGAAAAGAAGAGAAACCAGCTTTAAACAAATCTGCCTCAAATATCCCATCAACCAACAGTACACGTGCATTGCAACACCAAATACATGTGATAGTGTCACATTTGAAGTTTAAATAGGCAAAGTTCAAACCTAAGATGACACTCTCCTTGGTTTAATATGTCTAATGTGGAATATTATTTAAAATACTATAAATAAATACAAAAACAATCCAGATTTAATAAATAAGTAGACTTTGGGCAGGTTTTGTTACCTTCGGACAAAGCCAGGCTAGCTGTCTCCCCCTACTTCCACTTTTTGTGTTAAGCTAAGCTAACTAGCTATTGACTAGAGCTTTACACTTAATGTACAGACATGATGTTAATCGTCTCATTTACTTCTTGTCTGGAGATAAAAATAAGCTTATTTCCCATATATTGCTGAAAGTATTTTTGCATAATCTTGATACTTGATGCAAAAATTAAAGAAAAATCTGATCATGAGAATGGCTGCATCAATCTATAAGTAAATTCCAGGAAAGAAAACCTCATCACAGTACTTACACTGAGCCTAAAAACTGTGGAGAAAAAACTTCTCATGAATTCTAACCTCATTCATATCTCAAAAGCAGCTCAGTAAGCTACATGGATTGAGATTAGTAGTAAAAGTAGTGAATACAAATGATCGAGAGGAGTACATTTCAGCAAGTGAAGGGTTTGCTTACGTTGTGGGTGGAGTTGGGAGGTCATAGTCTCCGCCCGTCTCCCCTGTCAACCAGTAGGTCGTCTCTGTGCCTTTACCCTTGGAACACACACACATTTAAAACATAGGACCACGTTAGTCGTCGTCTTCTGCAGAATTAAGTGTTTCTGTGTTCCTTTGAACATACTCATGGTTTATTTGTCTCACATAATTTGTAAATTAAATGCTGAGGCCCATCTTCACCTTCAGATACGTTTCTCCTCTCATCTCAAACTCAAACTTGCAGTCTGTCCTCTGCAGGATATTAATAGTAGGCTGGCTGACGTGGATCCGCAGGGCTGGAGGATATTAAAAGATAAAAGAGGCATACTGTAATTTGTGTTTTATTTAAGTATCACTGTGGAAACTCATTTTATTGGATTAATTTGTCACTATGTGATTGCATTTGAGTAATGAGACACATATACTTATGTCCCTACTCACGGTGTCCTGTAGACTCCATACGAGATGCCGTGTTGACTGTGTCACCAAATAAACAATATCTGGGCATCTTAATCCCCACTACACCTGCTGCACAGGAACCTGGACACACACATATATGTAGTCGGTTTTCAATCATTTACAAAGGTTTACGAGATTAAAGAAAGTAAGGGGAAAATTCAATTGAGCAAATGTTTTAGTAGGATAGGAGGAGCAGTTAAAAGGTTAAAGCTTTACACTGCATTTGGAACAACTGGTTTTTGCTGTTTGGCCTTTAGTTACATTAAGAAATTTTAAAGTTTTTTATTGGAAGACTCAGAAACTATAACTTTTGACCTCAGTGTACCTGAGTGAACACCGATGCGTATCCACACAGGGATACCAGGCAGGTGTCGGAGCTGGAAGGTGCCCATGAAGGCCAGGATGTCCAGCGCCATGCGGCAGATATCCACTGCATGTCTGTTCCCATTTCGCTTCGGAAGCCCAGAGGCCACCATGTAGGCATCACCAATCGTCTCCACCTGAGGAGAGATGGATGAAATAAATACAATGTCTGTGGTCTGTCTTTCTTTAATAGAGAGTCTAGCTTTCTAATGATTTTCCCCAGTCTGTACCTTGTATACATCATGGTTGTCAAGAATGCTGTCAAAGCCGTTGTAGATGTCATTCAGCATGTCCACAACTTCCATCGGCGTGCTGTACTGGCAGAGAGTGGTGAAACCGACTATGTCGCTGAAATATATTGTCACTTCCTCATAAAGTTCTGGCTCCACTACACCAGTTTCCTTCAGACTTTTCACCACTGGGCTGCACAGAGAGAAACATGTTCAAAGACAAGGATGACCCATCAGATCCTGCAACACTGTTCCCACAGACCTTCATTGACATGACCCGCCATGTTACAAATGCAGGTATATGCAGGATTATACTAAAAATAAGTTAATATCAGCTAGATATGAACTATTTCAACCATTACTTTCAGCGAACCATTACTTTAAGTAATGAAAAAACAAAAATGTATTTCACACATGTATGTGCTCATGTTACTTTATAATAACTTGTATTATGGTTCCTTTTATTTCTGAATAGGTCACAGGAGGAGAACGCCTGCAGCCAAGAAAACAGCTACCTCATATCAGCACCGACACAGATGACATGACCACTCTAAATACAACCGTCACATGTACAATGTGAGTCATGGAAAAACTTCATTCTGACATAAGGGGCATGGATTACGGTTAATCCCGGCAAATAAAGGCCATCTCCATTATCAAAGGAAAACTCAGAGACCAGAGAAACAACATTCAAAAAACACCTATACCAACAGTGCAAGTTAAGAGCTATCAAAGGTCTTGTTAACATACTTTACATAGTCAAGATCTTACTGGAAAACAAGTTCCAACTTTAAAATAGTTGGTAAGTTAGGACATAAATTGGCTGGCAATATCAGTTTGTGTGGGGACAGGGCCATGAAAAGGCTTCACATCAACTTTACTGAAGAACACAAAAGCTCCAAGATAAGACCTGACATGACCCTGACTGAAACTCAGGATGCCACATTATGAGTGATAGCACTTTGAGTGGCAGCATAAAGAAGGTGCAACCATCTGTAGTCTGATTGAAGCACAGAAGAAGCCGCTATGGGCAAGATACTAACCAGTACATCTACATGGGAGTAAGCAACATGTGCCCAGAAGAGACAGCCTTTGATAAAGAGACACAGCAGCCGGAGAGGGAGAACAATGTGTAAAAGGAGTCTCACAGATCCTTTAGAAACAGGCACCAACCAATCACATTACAGGATTGTGTAAAAACCAAGTCTTATGAGCTAAACTCATCTTTTTGTAAGTACTTGCATTCAGCATCAAAACCAGTTCTCCTCCTTTAAGGGTACATGTGTGATTTTGGTCAACACCACTGCCAGGATCAAACCTGCAGATGTGTTGAAATTTTACTTTAAAAATGAGCTTTTCTTTAGGTGTAAACTTAATGTTTCTTTACACTGATGCTTAACAATTCTCTCTGTTTTTATTCATGCTGTAATAACAAGGTTAGGTCATGTTAAAGCACAATAGCGGCTTAGTTGAGGTTAGGGAACCAAATTTTTTTGGCTCAAAATACATCTCATTTAAAACTCCAGCAATAAGGGAACTTAAGTTATCATAGGATTATTAATATGATATGTATGAAAAGCATTGATGTAACATATCCATGGTTTGCAGAGACGTACATTCCCTATATTTAATTCTGGTGGCTGGACTGTTTTGATATCTGTGTTTTAAGGGCCATCTCTACAAAATGTGGTGTGCTCCTTTTAGTGTAAACAGACCCAGGAAGCAGCATGAAGTTGAGGAAGTCTGCTCTGTCCCTCTCAGCTTTGTAGAGAGCCGTTCTCTCCTCCACCAGCTGCTCCAGGTTTCTGGAATACATCTGCAGCCGTCTGATCATGTTATCCAAGTAGCTCTCATTCTCCTGGTTATGAATTTTACTAAAGTACAAGAGAAGGAAAAAGGAAGGAAAATACTTTAACTTTGTTTAAACCAGCTACAAATATATGATCAATGTGTCAGAGCTTCTAGAGGCTAAACATGGCTCCCACTGGTCCATCATATCACTGAGACAAGAGGCCGGGAAAGTAAAGGCAGCCATTACCTGATGATTTTATCCAGATAGTTTTCAACCCTCTTAAAGTCAGGTCTTTTTTCTGGATCCTCATCCCAACAGCTTTTTATCATCGTGTACACCTACGCGACAGAGGAGCCAGAGATTTAAAGACATTTCAGACAACAAAACACACACATAATCATGGATAAAGGCAACAAACAGCTGCCATCAACTCACCTCTAATTCTTTCTCTGAAGCCGTCTCAAAGTTAAGATCAGGTCTGAAGTAGGACGTCATGACCCTGGACAGTTTTTCTGTTTGGAAACACACAGGCATTGATTCCCCATTAAGTTGATTGCAGTATTAACTTAGAGAAAATGTAATACAGCAGCCTGGTTTGTTTGATTGATTTGATATATTTAAGGGTAGCTGACATTGTGCTCCTCTTTGCACTCTTTTTGCATTTGTTTGTTTGTTTACAGACATAAGGGTTGTTTAAGAACTTGTTAATATTTTTATGTTGGATATATAAGGACTGTATTCAGGACACAGCGGTATCCTGATATACCAGAACTGACTATGACTATGATATTTTAAAATGACCTATTGATATTGTGTTGATAACATATACTTATGATAATATCCTGTAAATAGTGTAATTTATGTCATATGTAATGAGTGTAATTTATTTGACTAATAATAAACCAAAACAACAAAAAAAGTAGTTAAAAAATATTCCTCATTATTTTGATTTACAAGCGCTTGGCTTTTTGAGTATGGTAGTTTAATTTTGCTTGTGAAAATGTGCCTCACCTTCTCGGTTGGAGCAGCTCTCCGTGTAGAAGGTGCACTTTCTGAGAACAATCTCCTGGGAGATGATGGCAAAGCTGTAGACGTCTCCTTTCTGAGAGGTTCCCTGTGTCTTCAGATGCTCCGGAGCAGTCCACAAGTCTGAGAGAAGGCAGGAAGAACGAGACAAACGTGAGGCTGTGATGAAAGTAAAGAAATAAAGAGGCACTTAGTGAAGAAAGACTGCGCTTTTACCTTTGCCGGGACTGAGAAAGGTGTTACAGCCAAAGTCTGTGATCTTCACCACCATGCGATTGTCTACGACACAGTTGGTGGACTTGAGGCGACCGTGCATCTGGATGTCACTGGCATGGAGGTAGGACATGCCCTGCACATCAGAGGAGATGAGGAGTTTGGATCAGGGCATGAAGTAATCTGTTATCTTTACTGACATCCAATGGCTGCCAGAGGAACTGCAACAACAACTCCTACAAATGTATGTGAGTAAGTTTAAAGCATTTGGATTAATATGCACTAATTAATGCTAATGCATTATAAAGAATTCATAAAGCTCCACACAATGTCACATGCCAGCAGTCAATCATAATAGCAGCAGTTCAGAGTGACACAATGTTGCTGTTACTCAGTAAAGTTTGTGTCTCACCTTGGCAATGTCGTACATGACAGAGATCTTAAACTCCCAGTCCATGAAGGTCTCCTCTGGGTATGAAATCTTGTCATTCAGCACATACTGCAAGGAGAGAGGGATAGAGGAAATATGTGTGTGTATTATGTGTGCATGTGTACATAAAATTTGTTAAAAATTGTAATTATTCATAATTATTACTGTATGGAGCCTGTATTTGGCCTTTTTGTTTGTTCTGTACTCCTCTGTTTCCTCTGTGCAGGAAGCAGAGCCAGTTTCTACTTATGAGAAGGTTGTTTGTTTCAATCCTCGGCTCCTCTGGTCTGTGTTTCAAAGTGTCCTTGGGCAAGATACTGAACTCTGGATCACTCCTAATGGCTGCTCAACCAGTGTGTGAATATGTGTGAATGGAAGGAATGCTAACTTGTATTGTAAAGCGCTTTGAGTGGTAAGCAGGACTAGAAAAGCTAAATTTAAAAGCAGTGCATTTACTACATTTTAGGGGATAATTTAATAAAGGTGTGCTGAACTTTAATAAGGACATGAACTGAATGTGTACATGCTATCTGTACCTTAAGAGACCCCCTTTCTCCGTACTCGAACACTCCAAATACACCATGATCCAACTTTACTGTGCCGTAAAACTTTGTGAGGTTGTAATAGTCGATCTGCTGGAGCTGCAGAGAAATAAAGAGCGAGATAAACATCGAAACATCAAGTCAGTAAAACCTTAACATCACACAAATCACCAGGTGTGTTTGAATCTTACTGCATTAAGTTCTATCCTCTGAGTCTCATTGAAGTTTCCATCCGAGTGCTTCAGCTCCTTTAGAACCACAACCTGAAAATATTGCAGCAGCATCAGTCACACTGGTCCTTAAATTTACTGTGCAAAAAGCCTGTTGATTTATTTAAAAACTGCTGCAGGATGTTGTGTCCAGCTACCTTCTTATCGTAGTATGCACGGCGGATCTTGAAATCCCTTTTTTTCCTCTCGTCTTCAATCTGATGGGAGCAGATTAAGGACATTTTTGAGCAATTATTATATGGTTTTTTTGCGTGTTTTACTGCAATCATATTCAGAAGAAGATAAGCTTTACTGTCATTACTGTTACAGGTAAGCAATTGAGAGTGTTAAAAAAGCCTCCATGCTGACAGACTCTACACTTCATTTACTTTCAGAGAGACGACATTGGGTTCCTTGTACTCGAGTTGTGTGATGAGATCAGAGGGGATGTGGGACCAGCGCTTCTTGAGCAGATGGTCTCTCCTGTTCTGTCTTCACAGGAAAGAAATACCATCAGCAGGTAAAATGTATTAAGATGTGCATCATAGCACAAGAATCAACATTCATGAACACCTTAGATGTGCACTTTCATTACCTGTGCACCCTAGTTTTTTAATTTTCGCAAAAATTTCACTCAACAATCAAGACGAACAAATTATTCCACTTGAAATACTTCAGGGTAGCCAGAAATTTAGTAGGGTTGCATGTAAACTGGGCCGGTAGTTTTTCATAATCCAGATGAAAATCAACAAACTGCACTAAAAACATATACCTTCAAATGGAGTCATGTTTATCATGTTCATTAGCGGAATCTGAATAAACATCCATCTGACGATATGTAGGACTTCAGAATTGAGAAAATTCTCTGAGTTCACATGTTGTTAAGTTACGATGACCTTTTCTTAGAGTCCATGTGAATAAATTAGTTCTTGTGTACAATGACAGTGAAGAGGTTTTCTTTGTAAACTGATGTCTACGTAAAATTTTGACATTTTCATTGCCATTAAGCCTTTGCACTTACGGTATTGTGTTGCCCACTCGTTAGCTAGATAAACTATTAGCTTAAATAGCTTCAAGGTACCAAAATTAATGTTATTTTCTAATGTAGCTAGCATTGGTGTCTTATGAATTGACCACCTAAACAGCCAAAATATTCTGCACACAACTTGCCTTGTGTATCCATAAGTTAACAAGTTTCATTTGAAGGCAGCAACACTCCAAAGTGAATGCTGTATAGGCATAGCTTTTAACTATTACTTGTTCTTTAAATAAGGTCAAAATATGTTGATTTTACATGTTCACATCGTAAGTTATTGTCACTTTTTACTGTCTAGCATGTAATGTAAACATTTGACTGTTATCTGCCATTGACACTATGGTCAGAGTAAACCTTTGGTCTGCCTAGGGGAACCTAACAATGACAGTTCCCATAGTTGTAAAAAATACTGTAGTTGTGATGTCATAGCCATTTAGCTCACTTCACTGGTGGATGTTAATGTCCTTGATAAGAGATTTTATGCACTAAAGTTGGTTAATCACTCACCTGTGGTTAAACACTCACCTGTAGAAAATAAATGCGATGGTGGCTGCGACAGCGACTGCAACAGCCAATACGCTGACAATGATGTCATGAAATGCAGGACCTAAAGGTGGAAGCAAACACACAGTGTTACAATTCACTGTAGAAGATCTTCACTCATCATCAAGGGCAGTAAAACGTGTACAACAATGTGAAAACAGATAAATGAAGGGCAAGTGGTTACATCATTTTTTGTCTAAAAAAAGGGCTCTCGAATGGCTGCATTGTGTAAAGCTTGTTTATCAGCAGTGTAAATGCTGTCAACATCAGACACTCAGTGTCAATGCTGACAAAACATCTGCAGGAAGTTAATGTAACTACAACCAGGTGCATAAAAAAAAAGGTTTAAAACCCATTTTGTGAGTTCAAAAAGGAATCAGGAAGGAATAAAGTGTATTAAGTTTCATTAATTTGATAAAATAATTAAAACAGTTATATTACTTATTTCATTTTTAACACATTAACTAGTAATAAGTAATTACATTTAAAAAAAAAACTGCCCAGAACTGAAGACCCTAAAAACCTTTAATGACATTATCCAGTTTTCCTCTTTATATCATATTCCTCTTTGTATCTGTGCCCATGTGTGTGAAAGTGCGTAAAAAGACAGTTTATGATTATAGGATGTGACGTGTGTGTGTGTGTGTGTGTGTGTGTGTGTGTGTGTGTGTGGGTGTGTGTGTTTCAGCTTAACCTTTGCTAGGTGAAATGAAATCAGGTAGTCGTTTTCCCCAGATAAAGGCAGGGTCTGTCTCAATCACTTTGGTGTGGTTGAGCTCCGTGTCAAATTTGAATAAAACATGGAACTGAGGAAAAAATGTAAACATATTACAGCTTAAGTGACTGAATGACAACAAGAGCTTTAGCACACGAAAGATCTGTGTGAATCATTGCTGACAAAATATTAATAATTTTACTGGCAAATCTGAGAAAGATTAACACAGGAGAACAGAATACCTTGTTGGAAGTTGAGGTGTAAATGACAGAGAAATTCACGTCTCTGTCTCCATGACTGTCCAGCTTGTAGTCCCCAGCAAGTCCTGAGCAGAATCATACAGAAGTCTTTATACACAAAATATACGAAAGACATCTTTTTTTAACAAAACATCGCCATTAACCTAACTCTGGTGTTTTTTCTTTACTAGTTATTGATCATCTAGATGCAGCTTTGATTTAATTGTTGGTACCACTGTGAGCTAGTGTGTAAACTCTTTGAGTGTGTCTCTCAATCACACACTCACACCCAGTTACACACAGGCTACATACAGTTGCAGTCCGCAGGCTATAACACCTCATCACTTCATCTTGTTAGCGAAAGACACAATTAAGAGAAAGCAGTTGACAGCCTCAGTCTGTCAGGCTTCACACACAGCAGTAACCTATGACAGCTCTCGGGGTTGCTGTCAGGACTCAGGTTGTTGTGTCATCATTATTTTTTCAGCAATCTGTGAGGAGTTTTCATTTTTAAATCACAAGTATGTTTTTAATTAACTGATTCGAGTATTCCTGAACTCAAAACATCTTGATTGTCAACTTTTCAGACCAGTTAAACTTAGATAAATGTGCACAGCCATGCTAGATGCCCTTTGAGGCTGTATTTATATGGAGCAGAACTTTGAAATAAATGCTAATAAATGCTTCCACTTTCCTTACCACGAAAAGAGATGTTTCGGAAGAAATTTGCGTTGACGTACTCCATGTTCTGAATCTCTGACTGAGGTTTTTCGGCAATTTGCCTCATCACATGGCCAATTAGCAGAACGGAATCATGGTAGGCAGCCATGTAATCATTCATCTGTAGAGGCAGAAAGAGAAATTCATGTTTGGATCTATTTTCTACACAGTCCCTGTGACAGCTGTTAACAAACTGCTTTATTATTCAGAGTAACAGGAACACTGATGCTGTAAAGAGACTTGTGTTGTATGTATTAAATGGAATCTTTCAGTGCTTTGAGCTGCACAAATGCTGTTCTGTTTACCTCCATTTTATTATGGTGGATGCAGTAAGCTCAAAGGCAGTTACATGGACAAACTGAATGGCTGATTGCCACAGGAGTTAAGTGTGAAAATGTTTATTTGTAACTTGGGAGAACTGTAGACAAGGCGACACGTCACAAGAATGATGCTAAAGTCTATATGTTTTGGAGAAAAAGAGACAGGAAATTGGTTTTCTCACACACACCACAAACTGTGTGTTAACATCTATTTAACTAAAAATCTGTATTTACGAGCAGCTTGGACCAACTGAACGGCTCCTGATGTCCAGAGAGATTTCACCTGGTCTAATTGAGCTGGTTTTCAAGGAGAGACACAAGGTCAAGGGTTTGCTAACCTTGGATTTAAGATTCATCACAAGCCTTTGGCATCATAAAACAACTCTAAATAACAAATCGCTTGTCTGGAGTCTGAATACAGTAGATGAGTGGATTTCAATTAATTTATCAATTTCAATTCAATTATAGCTATAATCCACTACTCTATAAACTCTTAATTTTTTCATTTTAGGAAATATGCTTATTCATTTTCTGGCTGAGACTGAGCTGAAAAGCAACCATGGCAAGAGCAATAGCAGGGCTACAGGAAGTCACTGAAGCTAGTAAGTCCTAAGTATGAGCACCAAAACAAAATCATTATTTTATCACTCATGTTGCATTAAGCATTAAAGTGTAAAATGTGAATTACTGATCTTACTGAGTGTTGGTAACCAGATTTGTTGTTATTTGTTGTTTTGTTGAATCACCCCAGCTGTTTCTCAGTCTGTTAGCACATGAGCTGCCTAAAATGTCTCATTTAAGAAACTTGAGGAGCTCTAAAATATTGTAATTTTTGATGGCGCTCTTTTGTTCTTGTAAAATCACACTTTCTGTGTACTTACATCCTGAAGTTCATAATCACACAAAAGTTAAGCACAAGTCAATGTGCATGTACGGAAGCCCTAATCGGACATGGTTTAATTTTTTTTTTTTACAAGCCTTTTATCTCGTTATGTCGAGAAAATGAACTTTGTTTTCTCAAGATCACAAGATATTACCTTGTTATCTTGAGAAAACGGCTTGTAAAAAAAAAAAAATTAAACCATGTCCACGTAGGGCTTCCGTATGCATGTATATTTGAGCGTAACAACATCTAAATATTCATGTCTAAAAAGCACGAAAACTTTCTAATACTGCCATGGCCATCCATGTGGGGGGCTGCATGTGATGTATGTTGTCTTTTGACTGAATGTCTTGGCAGAAAGCACAAAATATGTGTATGTATATTTATGTAGGTGGGCATCATCATGTTTGTGTATACACTACCCTCCTACCTCCCACCCCTGAAAAATTGGGCTTGTGATGGTGTAAATCTAGAGACAAGGAACAAAGGAGTGAAGTAATTTTGATATGCATCCTCACCGTGCTATTATCTGTTAGGCTAGCGTTGATGGTGTAGTTTCTATCATTGGGCATCGTCAACACCAACACATTCTTCATGAAAGGCGGAGATGATGCATTTATATAGTATTCATCACTGCGGAGAGAAAGCAGAAGGGATATTAATATAGAAACTGCATGTGCGGCATCCTTGTGATATGTCAGATTCATACAAAGCTTTGGATCATTTATTAAAATTCATTCTAATTTTCTACATTTTATCACAGGAAAGCTCCTGTCCATTACATTTAGCTAACTATTTTAAGTAATTATTAATCAAGCCTGTTCTTGGCTTAGTATTTCAACTTTTTATCTGTTACCTATTTCGTCAGTTTATTAATTACATTTAGCTTTCTGTTTCAGCTTTATTATTAATTGCTTTTAGCTAGCTATTTCCACTTTTTGATTACTTTTAAATAACTATTTTGACTTTTGGATTCATTATGTTTAGCTAAGTCTATTAACTATTTGATTTGTTACTTTCAGCTTACTATTTAGATCTTCCAATTCATTATGTTTAGCTAACAATTTCGTCTTTTTGATTTGTTATTTTTAGCTAATGCTTAAAACTTTCTGATAAGTTACCTTTAGCAAACTATTTTTGCTATTAATTTTCTACCTTTACCTGGTTTGCTATTTCAAACATTGATAACTTTAAACTAACTGTTTTAACCATTTATCCATTGCAAGTTTTCCCATTTTTATGATTGCATATATTTGGGTGAAGTAAGTGTTGTGCTCATAACTCCTAGCTAGCTAACCTTTTTAACCATTACTTTACAGTCCCTCCAGGAATTTGCGATGTTGCGATCGCAACAATTAATGCAAATTCAACCAATCTCCGTGAATTCTGCGCGACCTTGCAATTTTGTCCAATC
>JAQMCX010000034.1:4941261-5061634 GCA_029814765.1 Acanthurus leucopareius
AGGGATGTTATCAGGCCCAGCAGCTTTACTCATATTCACTTTCAGCAGGACTTTCCTCACATCCGCTGTGGATACTGGCAGTGGCCGGTCCTCTGGAGGCAGAGTAGACTTTACGGCTGACTCTCTGTTGAGGAGATCAAAGCGAGCATAAAATGTGTTTAGCTCGTCTGGTAACGTGGCCTCACACATAATGGTAGCGCTCCTGCTTTTGTAGCCTGTAACACTTTTGACTGCCTGCCACAATAAACCAAATTCATGTCTAAGTTTGGAAATAATTAAAAGCAAAGCCTTAAAATCTAGATTTTCAATGTTTAAATCCCACAGTGTTGTTATGTTAAAGCATTAAATATTCCTGTTGAAGCATCATAATCTTAGACAATTCACCTCTTGTTCTTAAATCCCGCATAACCAATTTCAAAATTTGCAATTAATTCAGTCAAAAACACACTTGTTACAATGTTTCATTATTTTTTATTTGTATTCATCCACATATCTCTTAATGTTCCTTACATGAGTTGAGCAGTGTGTTATCACCCTTGCTCTCTGCCTTTGCCACAGCTGCAGTGTAAACATCCTATCATTACCAAGGAAAAGCCGGTATGGCTTGCCAAAATGACACGAGTTGACTAAGGCAAAATAAATACCCTATCAGCCAAGAAAAGCACCCAGTTAGCCTATAAATGTCTGTCTGTGTCTGAATAAGGTCAGGTATCATTTGTTTGGCATTTGTTTGCTCATTTCTCTCACTGGAGGTGTGTTTTTCTGAAAAAGCAGAACAATTTCTCTTTTTTTATGTATCCTGTTCTCAAGAGACATTTTTGTAAATTTCAAATTGAATCAATTGTTATTGTGATTTGTTGTGGAAAATGTGTTTGTACGCACAGTTTTAGATTGTAGGTATGTGTGTATTTTATATCATCTGGTCACACACTTCAATAAAAACTATCCTCCACCAAAGACAAAAAATAATTTGAGACATATTCAAATAATTCCACCAGCAAGACGCCACTGGTTCCCTCTCAGAGGAGATTGCTGACACCTAGTGGTCAGAGAGATGAACTTAATGAAAAAGATGTTATACTCAATATTACCCTGAAAGTTTTGTTAGTTAGTTTGTTTTTATGAATATGCTTTGAAATATGGTGTCAACACTTTATATGACAAGATGGGTTAAAGAGAGGGTTAATAAATCGTCTTATTTCTATTTAACTACTTTTTATCATTTGGCCTGCTTAAAGCAAAAGGAATAAAGGCAACTGTATTGTATGTACTTCTGTATGTGCTAGTTTTACCTTATATATTGAGCCATGTGTTTTTAGCCCACTGCAGAGAGTTATGTAATAAACTGGCAGGTTATTTGTACTGGGGTGTCCTCCAGCAGACTCCAGTGAGACAAAACAAGACGTGGATACTATAAAGTCTTTACCAAAATAAACCCAGACAAACATTTTCAAATCCCTAACAGCTGTCTGAGACACTGAGGCAAAGTTTGCAGCAAAAACTTTGCGCAAGAGGGTTCTTAAAATAACCGCCCTAGTTATTCTACTCTATACCAACACCAAGTGAGAAGTAGACAGACTGAAGGAAAAAGAGCACAGAATAGTCTTTGCCCCATATAATCCAAATAATAAAAACATTTCCACACAGGTCTGTGAATACAGTAGTAAGTTTTATTCAAACTATATCTTAATGACAAGAGACAGTGTCACAGTGATTGGACAAAAATAAAAGTGCTTGCGAACTCAATCACACTTGCTTCTCTCACAGTAAAGAAACCAAACCGGTACAGTGTGTTACAATGATGTTAAGTCACACTCATGGCAACAAATCAAAGATGCATAGGAGACCTGACGATGCCTCTCTGAAGGCTCCAACTGTGTTACTGCATGATGAAACAGAATCAACACATTCTACGCAAAAAATTACGACAAACAGTACAGAACATGCCGATTTCCAGAACGAGAAGACCGCTTGTTACTTTGAACATCAAATAGTTAGTAAAAATTAGACAAGGATAATGTAGAAATTAGAAACTTGTGTTCTGAAAGGTTTGAAGGTTTTTTATTTCTTGTCATTGATGACATGACAGTAGCAAAGGGTTATTAACAGGGTAGTATCATCAGAGTGAGCCTTGCAGCGTATTCAAATAGGCTTAAATTTGCACAAATACTTATAAATGCAGCTTTTAATTACCAAACACCTGATGGTTTCATAGTTACAAATGAAAATAAATAAGTCAATAAATAAATAGTCTTTTTAAAATTACATCAGGAAGCTTATGCTGCTCTGTTTTTCTTTTTTTTCTTATATTTCCACAGTCATTTGCCATTTCATATGAAACTTACTTGATTTTCCAAAGTTTAACTTTCATCATAAAAATCAGCAGTTCATTCTCCTCAGCTTGATATTCCCCTTTAAAGCTGGATGCGATATTTTTTTTGTTCCTGTATTAGTTCAATTTTCTTATATGAAATAGGCTTATACGAAAAAAATAGTGTTTCTTTAGAGGGAGTAATTTATAACAATGATTAATAAGAAAATAAGAAAATAAGAATAAGAAAACTTGGCAAAGCGTTGACTACGATAAAGTTTAACGATGATTTCAATAAATAATTCAGCTTTTTGGAGAATTTACCCATTCACTTTCTAGTTGAGAGTTTCTGTCTGTAACCTATGCTACATACATGAGGCTACAGAAAGCTGCCTAGCTTAGCAGCTTAGCTTAGCTTAAAAACAGTGTCACTTCCACATTTTTACTCTTTAATGTATCAAACAAATAAGTTATAGTGAGTTTTAGAGGGGTCTCTCGACAGATTTTGTTACTTCCCCACACAGCCATGCTAGCAGTTTCACTGTTTCCACTCTTTGAGCCAAGTTAAGCTGACTGACTGCTGCTGGTAGCTTCATATTTAGCAAGCAGGTGTCAATCTAACCCCCTAAAAGAAAGCAAATAAGCTTATTTCCCTACTAAGTACTAAGCCATTTCCTACACATGACAGATTGAGAACTGCTGATTTTATTCATGGTCTTCTTTCTTGCACATGCTTTATTACATTTGAAATCAACCTGTTTCTGTGCACCCACAGGTAATCACTCCATCCTCTGCCTGTTCCCCAACCTTCCTTCCTCTCATTTCCTCTGTTTCCTTCACTAACCCCAAACCCTCTGGCCTGGTTTTTCCCAGTGGCAGGCCCACACAACATCCAGCTACTGACTCTACCACCAAAACTTAAGACCGTCATAGGAGCTGGCTACAATAACACTGGATTCTACGTTTGTCAAGTAGATAAAGTACAGGTAAGTGCTACAATATTAAGGAAACTAATTTCTTATACAGTATATAGAACTTATCACAGCTCCTGAGGCTGTAACACATTAAGAGCTATGTAGATCAAACTTTCCGCAGTTAAAAGCATTCATTGTTTTCATTTGACAGCCACAAACTAGCAAGGGCTTTGTGGTGTGTCAAACCACCTTGAAAAAGTTTCCCTTTTTTTTTAAAGGCAGTGAGATGAAGGCAAATCTGAGCATCTGTCCTTTTCAGGTTAAGTCTGATCATAAAGGAGAGAAGCAAATGTAGTTTTCTTGTATTTCCTTTTTAATTAAAGGTTTTGCTTTGAGGAAACCTCCATCCATCATAGTAAACACAGACACAATATGGCTAAATTGTTTGTTTTTTTCAATCTGATGTTCTAATGACTTTTGGCAGTGGTGGCACATACTTTACATCAGTCAGTTTTATGGTTGTAAACCTTAAACGTGAGACTGAAATGAGCTGGTCTTTTGAAACTTAACTTTCCTGCCAGTATGTGCCTATGGACTAGCATTATAGCTGAACTAAGTAAAATTTTTCCAAATGTAATTTGGCCTTTTCAGCATCCAAACTTGTAAAAGACATCATTTCCCAAACAGCCACTGATTTCCCAACTAAAATATATTGTCTATGCCAAAGTAAAACCGCCAGCACAAAGCCTGCACCATAATCTCAACCCAAACTTCCAAATCCTAAAATTAAAACATTCAAACCCAAATGATGAAACTTTCAAAGAAAAACATTCAAACATATACATTCAAAGCTTACTTTTCAATGCTAAACTGACAACCAAACGTTATTACGCTTCCGTAACCAAATCATCTCAGGCCGGACTTTGTGGAACGCCAAGTTCTGATCCTTCTTCCCTGGTCCCAAACCTCACACCCCTAAAAATATAAAACCTAAAATTAAATCCAAATTCCCTCTTTGCCTTTGCAGTCTTGCAGCCGGTAGTGCTGGTCTAGGAGCTGATGATCTGACCTGACCAGGTCTCGTGCTTGGTGCCTGGATTCAAGTGGGTGATCACCACGTCGACAGCCTGGATCTTCTGGTTCTTGGGAGGAATGGGGCACACCTTGTATGTGACCTCGTCCCCCTCCATAGGCACATACTCTCCCTCAATGCTGCCACGAAACACAAAACAATATTAAAAACTCAACAAATTATCATCAGTGACTGCCAGTGTCGACCTTGAATACATTTTTAACATACTTTTCTTCTCCAGGGTCCTGGAGAAATAGTGGCCTGATGAAACTGAAATGAAGCGAAACCTTCTGAGTATAAGAACTCATTTAATGGCAATTATATGAGTGAAAACACTAGGTAGTGGGATTTTGTAACTATCACTCTATTACTTATCTCCATCTCCACATCACTCAATGCATCCCTGCTTCCACACAGGTACTTGAGCAATTTAATACTGCAATGGTAAGGATCGGTGCTGCAAATTTATCATGAGTTTCTGAGTTTTGAGTTTATCCCTTAGTTTATAATGCTGGTAAAACCTCAGAAAACACTGGTTCCTCAATTTTTGACAATGCAGCTTGACTTCATTTAGACACTCCTTGCCTGGTAAAACGTATTTTAAACTCAACAATTTGCAAATCATACAGGTTGATAAAATCAATGGCACCAACTGTAGTTTTAAATAGTCGATCAGCACTTGTGCTGCTTAAATATAAGCAAGTCCCTGTTTATTGATAAATAGACAGCAATTAAATGACTTTAATGCAAGAAAATGGTGGTTTGCAGGTCTGGCCGCATATCTTTGCAAGTTGGGCGGAGCAAATTGGGTCCTCTAATGGATCAGGTGGGTGTGAATATAATGTAACCCTGATCTGCATCAGCTGTGTTGAAACTTGCCAGTAATATGTTGCCCCTCAGCTATAAGCCTTGTGCCTCTTTGAATATCTGTGCAAGTGCAGACACTGTTCCATCCAGAGCCAAAGAGGACTAAAGACAGCTGTTTTTCTCTTTCATATAAATTTTTAAAAAAAAACACAGAGTGACACTTTTTCTATCCAGCCCCACCAGGAGTGGTCAGCTTTCATTAATATGTAAACAGTTTTAACATAGTCACTTCTGATTATATTTAAAAGTAGCAGGAAAATCACATTTCTTAAATAAAGGTTTGATTTTATTCGTCAAGTTTATCTAAATCACTCACTCAGAGATGTGGACAAAGATGTCCTCTCCTCCATGAGAGGGGCGTATGAATCCATGACCCTGAGACCTGGAGAAGTTTTTACACACCCCTTTAAATACTGGACCTGATTTGGCTCGTGCTGTCCTGCAGAGTCACACAAACAGAGGGAGAAATCAATCATTTCTGCAATTATTTTAAATTATTGTGTTATCTTAATGGATCAGTGTCACTTTGAATAATTCAGTTTAAAGTTTTTGAAATTTGGATGAGACGTGTTACTGAAAATGTCTGTATTCTGGCTCTTCTACTCACGCTGAGTATGTGCGGGTGCGTTTGGTGGGCAGTGGGCTGGGCAGCTCTCCAGGCTGAGGCGGTTTCCTCTCCCTCTCCCACACCCGACTGCCCTCCCTCAGGAAGGGGAAGGAAAGCTGAATGGGGGTCCGTGGGGAGGTGAGTGGCAGCGGGGGATCTGCGGGCGAGGAGGCATCGGGGTCTGACATCTTCACTGGTTACGACCTGTTGTTGTTTGTTTTTTTTCTTCTTCTTTTTCGTCTGTTTTAGGTCTCCTCCAATGGTGCACAGGGAAGAAGTGGAAGGAGGGTTACACCTCCTGCATGGCAACAGTGTGTGAGAGGGTGGGGAGACGTTCAAAGAAGGTGGGGGAGTGAAGCAACAGCACCCTGCAATAAAGGAGCAAGGGAGGTAGGAAAAGATAGAACAGAGGAAGACAATTAGATATAAGCTTTTTCCAAACGTAGACAAACACATTTACAGTGGCTGTTCACTGGAATGTCCAAATATGGTGACTTGGATTATTTAAGATAAACACGAGGATCAAATGCTCTTTATGAGTTCACAAAAAATCTCTTAATTCTTAGAATAAATAAGCTAGTAAAAACCCTTTTTATTACAAATAAGATGCTCAGTCACAACGCACAGAAAGCACATTTAATCATATATATTTACATGTGATGTATCTGAAGTCTACGGAACAAATAAGACATATTTATGATATTGTTGGATAAAGATTACACATTTGGAGCATCACACATGGAGCATCACATGAGTGTCTCACAAAATATAACAAGTCCTCTCACAGTATTACATTTTGGTCCTTTAAGGTTCTTGTCAGAATAGAAACTGTTCTCAGTGCCTCTTATTCACAGTATTTTTCTCTGTATTAATGTTGAATGTTCAGGCTGAAGAGCACTTTGATTTTGAGGGACTGTTTTTAATGGTTTCAACTCCAACTCCATTGTAGCTCTGTGGGGAAAAATCTCATACTGTGTGAGTTGTCAAGTCAGTATTGTGTGACAACTAATGAGGGTTTATTCAAAAACGACAATGATGGCTCCTTAAGAGGTTAGCATAGATGCTGCTATAGCATCCATTATATCAGAACTGGAAAGTATTATTCCTTAATAGAAGAGCAACAAACGGCTCCAAAGGCTTCTGTCAGTCAAAATGATGTTTCTCTTTTCTTCCGACTGACTTTGGCAGTTTGATTTCTAAAACTGGCTCTGCTGGTAAAGCTCTCCTACTGAGTTATGTGCTTTTGTGATCTGATTGGGTGAAGTTGATCCATGGCGGACGAGGATAGACAGATGATGTGTCCAATCAGCTGCCAAGTATCTTTACAATGTGCCTGCTCTTATAAAAACAGTTTTCACTGATCATTTCACAGATGGTTCTGTGTTACAAACCATATGTTGCGTCCGGTTAAACGGTGTAATAAGAGCAAATGAAACATAAAACAGCATAACAGACCCAAACACTGACTCTGAAAATTACCAACAGCTGATTTTGTGTCAATGTTGATGTTTAAAGTGGATTTTTTTCCCTTTCTTGAAGATGTAAAATCTGATGTACAACAGCTGGAGGCTTCTGTGAGAGAAATGAAAATAACAAAGCAATTTGATTTTCGAACGCCAGACTGTGATCTTACTGGCTTTGAAAAGGTCCCATGATGATGTGAATAACAATCCTGCCCCCCCAGGGCCTCGGCTCGGCTCATCACACTCTATTATATTAAAATCCCCACACACACGCAAGACTGACATCCATTACAGGGATTGCTCCTTACAGTGTATTCAAACAACAAGCTGCTCTGCGAACCATTTCAGCAAGTCATTTTAGGATAAACAAGCCTGGTCACTATGTCATGACACAAACCCAATTATCATTCTGTAACTGGGATGTGATGTGTGAATCATCATCTAGCTCATCATTCTGACACTCTCTGCAAACACAAAGGGCTGCAGGGCACTGATCAACACAAGTTAACGCTAAAACCCTTTAGGAAGTGTGTAAGAGGTTATTAGCAGCCACCTCCCGCTGAATCTTGGGATAAATATAACATCTGTGGGCCAGATGTTTGACAGAGACTGATGAATTCACTGCTCCTCCCTTTCACAGCCTTCAGCTGCTTATTGATTGTAACTGTCAGTTGATTATTCATATCTCTCATTTCTCATCTCCTTATCTCCATGATGTAGATGTCTGATCTCCTGCATGTAGAGTGCAACTGTAGGCATGGATGATGGAGACAAAATACAGAAAACAAAAACATGGATCCATTAAATTTACATAAATATGAATAATAAAATAGGTCAGGGGTTAATAATCGTTCAATACTAACTATGTCCTGGAAGCTTTTTTTATTAAATGAGATTTTATAGGTCCTAAATATAACATCTTGGTACCAATTAATAGACTGTTCCTTTTAGTGGTAAAATTAGTAGGACCGTTTACTCTATATACCAGGTTGATGTCTAATTTAAACCATTCAATCTAAGTAAAAGAGTGGCAGCGCAATAAATGTTGACTGAAAGACATAAAACTGTTTCGATACTGGAAGTTAAAATTGAGCCACATGGGTGAAAACCATGAATCCTAAACCCCTAGACCATATGGTATCTGCATGTTACTTTATGTTGTGACCAATCAATTAAGATTAGGTTAAATTTGAGTTTAATTTTAAATTTGGTTTGAGGCAGATTTGACTAGATTTTTTAGCTACATTCAAAGAGATTCTTGATAGTTTTAAAGCGGGGAATTGTACTGTAACTACTGCTGCTACTAAAACATTACATGTTTCACCTTTAATGGCTTTAAAGTAGATACTGTTTCAAATTCTTGTAAAGGAAAACTCAAAACAAAGGAATTATTTCTAGAAATAAAAAATATACCATATATACAAGGTTGTTTTACTTTAAATCATTAAAATTTTGAAATTCAAGATATGCTAGAGTTGCATTTGCTGCCTTTTGCTCGAGGTTTATTACGAAAACTTATTCCTTTAGCTTGCTAGCCAAACAAGCATTAGCAGCCATGCTAACAGCCCTGTAACGGAGTGGAGTGTAAAGTAAAATATTTACCCCTTTTTTGCTGGGGTAGAAAGATAAAGTAACAGAAAATACAATATGAAAGTACCTTTAATATTTACAAGGGCAGTACTTGAGTAAATGTACTTGGTTGCTTTCAAAACTTGATATAGTTATTTTATTGTCTTGTTAGTAAAATTATGTTGCTATAGTCGCCTGCTACTCATACATCTCTGCTACCTTGTCCACTGCATTGATGAGTAATATACCGGTGAGAAACATTTTTTAGCAATAAAAGTGTAAGTAAATATGAAGCTAGTATTCCCATATTCTTCTGATCTATGTATCAATAGACAGTGATGGTATGATTATTAATGAAACATTTCTCACAATGGCTACATTATTATTCATTCAGAAACATATATACTACATCAAAATAATTTAAAAATAGTGTTAGCATAGGTTTAACTGTACTTCAGAGGAAAATAAGAGAACTAGTGAGGTTTAGGTTGGCATCTGTCAGTCAAAACCACACGTCCAAAAAGTACAAGGGTTCAAAGGGGCCTAGTATCAACACAGGAGTGGCTTTAATCTCTCCGGTTTATACGCTCATTTGGCCAAAAGATCCAAAAAAAATGGCTGATAAGTGAAGCCTTTATCCCCCTGGCATCACGCTGGATAGTGGTGATGCAGTGATGATGAATACACACATCTGTCATCTTAGTGGCACAGGGGAGGGGACTGATACCATGGGTGATGGATGACAAGGCACAAATATGAGCCTAAATAATTCAGCAACAAGACTGGTTGAGCTCCTCTTTCACTGGCCAAGAAGGGGCCAGCAAGTGGACCCCTTCAGTGAGTCTGTGGTGCTTTTGTCCCAGATTAGTTGATGCAAAATTAAATCAGGATTCTGCATTTGAACAAAGAGACACCAGATCGTAGCCTGGACCGAAGGAAGGAAGAGAGACCTTGAGCCTGCTCTGGAAAAGACAGACAGAAGGCCAAAAGCACCTCCCTGTGAAACCAGGGCACTGTGGCTGTCTGTGCTCCTCTGCATCAGCATGGCAGACACGTCACCTGCTCTGCACACACACATACACACAAACACACACACACACACACACACACACACACAAACACACACGGAGCCAGTCTTTAAACTTTAAATTCACCTCCAAGAGAAACAAGTAGCCTGTTTTATAGTCAAATTTGATTGAATGTGCGGCCGGCAGAGCCTAAATAATTCACCCCATGATAAAAGCCCCGCAGGCGGGCTGTTTCCAGAACATTCTCACACTGTGGCAGCTTGAGACAAGAAGGCGAAAGGATGCTTAACTTGCGGACAAAAAAATGTGACACCAAAATGCATCCTGCCATTTTACAAAAAAAAAAAAAAAACACCGCATAGAAGAAGAAGATGACGGCAGAGATAGTAAATCTGCGCTCCGGGTTAAGCACATTTCATTACAGTGCTGCCATGAAGCGACGCCGTCTAGCCCGACACTGAGAATAAAAGGCTGGGATGTGTGAAGAAGCCACGCTATAAAATCCCACATGAGCCCGATCGATAGCACGATTACTTACCGTCAAAGCGCCGATCAGCTGTCGGTCAGACGATCGGCGACGTGGCCCCCAGTGTTTAGAGGTGAGATGGGGCAATTATGTAATTAAAGCCGGTGAAAGCTGCGGGGACATGCGGTGAATAAGTCAGGGGATCTTGGTATGGATGCGGCGCACACAGGCGGGATGAAAAGGCAGCAAATGAAAAGGAGGCAGCAGAGATGGGGCGGGGGGTGCAGGGGGTTACTGTGCTAAAAAAAAAAAAAAAAAAAAACAACAGCGGGCTTCACCACATTACAGTCAACTCTTTGTTCCTTTTCTGGATGGAAACGTTTCTTGGTGGATTTAAATCTAATGATGGGGTTTAATTGGATGCTGAATGGACCAGGAGATACTATCTTTTTTGTTGGATTTACAGAAGCTAATACACATGCAGGTATTGTGCCTTAAGCCTTAGCCATGAATGCTTAATATCCTTTAAAATAAAATTTTAAGGTCAAATCTGTTTGTAAGTGATGGAATTTCTCGTTTTTTGTGTGTGAAAACATATTTAAAAATTTAACTAAACTTCATAAGATACACACTGTAAACTATGTTTCCATTATTTTTTGCATTTTTAATATTACTAGTTAATGTATCCTGTCATATTTTATGATGTTATGCAGTCTTTTTTCTCATTAAAACAACAAGCTGTAAATGAAAATTAATGTTATTCTTTCCATTAACTCTTACGGTTAAATCCAGTGGACCACTTCCAACCTTGACGTCTCTGATGACATCATCTTATTCATTTTCTACTATGTACTGTAAAATTCTTTCTTTCTTTTACATTTGGCTTATTAAAGAAATAATCTAAGATATTATTCCTCCTAATCTGCAGCATATAATCCAGCATCATGAAACCCCTGCACGTAAATGCACTAGATTACATAACACCTAATGCATGGGATTTAATTAATCATGCATGCCCATTTGAATTTATTCACCAGCTCCACTGTAAAATGTGTTTTGATTATTGTTACTTCACCTGGAAGTTTGAGCTTCACCTCTGCAGTTTGACACCAAAGTCACTGAAAGTTCCTACAGCTCACCTGAGTTAAACATGTCTGCCTTCATGATGATTTAGTGACATGACAGCTGTTTTTTAAGGTAATTCCTGGTCCAGTATGCAATTTACAAATGTGTAACTTTGACACCTTACACCTGCAGTGCATATATACTGAGAATGGATTTTCAATAAAGCAGACAAAATCTAACACCTGCTACTTAAAACTTTTGAAATGAACATGCTATAGATATTACAATTTTTAATGGGTGCAGGTTATTTTCACAGCTCTTAACTGGCCAATTTAACTTAAGACAGTTTTTTTTAAACTATTATTTTAATATTTGAAAAAAATTATTGAATGTGTTCTTTCAACATACAAAATATACAGGCTAGTGTTTGCTGCTATGGTATTTCATATTTGTTATGCTATGGCTTATTTAAAGTATTGTTGCTGTGCAGCACTGATCTTTTTTTCATCTTTCCCTACAATTGGAATCAGGAAATCCCTCCATAAAATTAATTTTCAACCCTTTATAGCTGCGTCTTGTTTCTATGAAATATCAGTATTACCACTTTTTTCTCAAGAGATCCAGACAACTTTTTCTCCAAATTGGATAAGAGGAAACAGTTGGCTTATTATGCAGGGATGACAACATCCTTAAAAGGCCACTGGGCCCCGATCATGAATGGAGCTTAGGCATGTGCAGAAATATGCATCCTAAATGTTGTTTGGACTAGTTTCCTACTCAGTTTGTCCTTCATCTCCTCAGTTGATCAGTGTTAGCAGTGCCAGTTTCAATCAGAGGCAAAGCTACAGTATTTCTACACACATCCACACCTTTTTTTGTTTCAGCTTGAGAGCAACATAAGGCAACTATTGGCCAGTCAAACTACTATTACACAAAAATGGACTCCTTTTTAAATTCTCTTGAAGAATTCTATAGGAGACTATGAAAGAGAAAATTTATTAAATGACAGTTTTCTCCGGTTTGGCGGCAAAGTGGGGCCTATTTTTTTCAGGTGTATGAACTGTAAAGAACCTGCCTCGAGACAGGATACAAGGATTCACATTTATTCACTTACAGGGATGATAAACACTTGTTTCATAAACTACACTACTCCCTCTAAGTCTTGCAACAAATCTGCTTAATAAGAGTGACGTGACAATCTAGTTTCTTGTTGTAATGCTTTGTTTAGGTTGATCTTGCACATATTGTATATATTCACAGCATTTTAGCAAAGCAGATGAATCAGTGTAAGAATGTACATCTCCACAAGTAACAGTAACTTGACCTTTGGTTTTAGTCACATCACTGGAGCCAATATAAATAAATTACATCTGTGAATTTTTATTTTTACAACCCACTGGCATTTCTGTAACACAGAAAAGTAACATTTGGGAGCAAAAAAAAACACAAACACTTAAATGTACAAGGAACTGGACACTTTACAGCTGGTTAGAGATGAAAGTGGTTTAACTTCACATCCTGTGATTATTAAATTCTTCATAACTGCATTTTGTTTGCATGGGCGTGAAAGCGAAAGTTGAGGACAACAACACATCTTGTTTCCGATCTGCTGTAGTGATGTACTTATGCTGAGGTCTGGCCTGGAGTTCAGTTAATTATATCCACAGAGGAACAAAACAAGAGACATCAATTACAGCAAGTGGTCATTTACAGTAAAACACCAGTTTTCAATTCTTCTCCATTGTTATTTTTTTAATAGAATGTTCTGCTTCTTTCCTTTTGTTAAATCTATTTTCATTTCGTTCATTGTAACCCTGCAAAAAGGGCACTGAAAATATGAGATGAAAATGGAAACCAGTCAAAATGTACCCTGTTCAAGAAGAAAACTGATTTTGAATACAAAATACACACAAGATCTGAATCGTGTGAAGGAAAATATGAATAAATTAACAATGGGAAAAACCATATCATGCATCTTGAGAAGGTAGGATTAATCAGGAGGGCAGATGGTGGCAGAGATACTAATGGAGAAGAAGAGGGTTTGTTACTCTGTTTTTGCAGTTATAAAGCATATAAGTCCTGCAAAATGGGAATCTGCATCCTAAAAAAACACTTTAACACTGACAGTATGTACTGTGATGAATAAAACCATATTTGGCTAAAACGTCATGATAAAAAACTGACTCCTGAATGCTCTCACTGTTAGATATACAACAATCAATCAGCCAACTACTTACACTTTAACTTAATTTAGTTTTATGTTCACTCCACTTGCTCTCAAACTGCCTCACGCACTTAGTTTATTTCATACATTTCCCAGAATGCCCATCAGGAAAAAATCTCTAGAAAACAGATGTGTCAAATAGACCCTGCTTTGAAAGTGGGCATTTAGATAAAATTAGTGAGCTTGTGCCTTGCAGACACCAGATCATTTCATCAAGGCCACTAGGGGGCAGACATCTACACTGAACATGAATGAACTGATGTGCCCACACGTTCCTTCAGGATATATGTGATCACTGAAAGTAAAACACTGAACAAAGAAAACTGTCCCAGAGTTACAACCAACAGCAGTGTTTACCTTCTCGGGGTGAATGATAATGGCTGACTGAAGCTTATCATTATTGCCATGCATTGAACAACACGATACTGAAGCAACAAAGTGACTGAGCGTGCAAAGGGGTTTCCAGGTTGTAACTCAATCTGTTTGAACAGCTGCAAAAACACTGGCAGCACATCAGCTGGCAGGGTATTATGTCACTTCTTGGGTCAAAGCTTAGTTTTATGTGTGTTTGAACAATGTTATTTTATCACATACTCTGATTTATAACTGATTATCGCTGTTTGACTTGGAAACGTAGCAGCATGAAGTACCTTTGCGCTGACAAATGAGGTTTTTAAGAAACATCTGACCACAGACCAGTCGCTATTGTTCCTTCATCGACATTAGCTTGGCACTAAATCTACTGACAACGTGCTGACAACTTTTTGAGGTATGCCGACAAGTGACTTCAGTCCAAACTGTGTGCAAATGCAGATGATGGAACAATCATTTATGGGATCTACGTTCTTAAACCCTCTTCTTCCCCTAGATCTTCTGCACCCTGCCCTCCCCCCCTGAAAATCCTTCGTCTCTACATTTTGTCTCCTCATTCCTCTTCCTCAATGCTGCAGCTGCTTCATCCTGTTGAGGGCGGAGCCAGCCTTAAACCATTCGATCTGTGTCTCGTTGAAGCTGTGGATGAGTTCCAGGGTGTCTTCGCTGCCGTCGCTGTGCTTCACGACTGCTGTAAGAGACTGAAAAAAGAAAAGAGGTTCTCATTACACCATTATTTTCATGAAGAGCCGTAGAAAGACTCTTTGGTAATGCTATAGCGCCTTGCTACCTTTCCTGGAGTGAAGGTTTTGAGTCCTTTGATGGAGATCTTGTCATCAGGGTGGATTTTGTCATAGTCTGATGGGTTGCTGAAGGTCAGAGGTAGCAGACCCTGCTTCTTCAGGTTTGTTTCTGAAGACAGGAGGTAGATATGTTTGTTAATTGAAAGAATAAATGGTACCAAAAGGAGATTTCACACAGACTTTACTTTAGAGCAAAACCACAACTGACAGGCTAATAAAAAACCACTGGACACTGCCATAATGAGGCGTCTAAGACTTCCTTTCATTCAATCTTGTGACAGTGTTGCAATCATCAGCTGTTCAGTTGCTGTGCAGTACCGTGAATTCTGGCAAAGCTCTTGACGATGATGGCTCTTCCTCCCAGATGCCTGGGCTCCAGGGCAGCGTGCTCTCTGCTCGAGCCCTCACCGTAGTTGTCGTCTCCGACCACCACCCAGGACACACCGTTGGCCTACACACAACACGATGGAGAGAGTATTAAGCTGGATCTATACCTGATACAAGGGGTTAATGAGGGTCCGGCTGTCGATATCTATGGTAGCAGTAGATTGATATATCGTAGGTGATCAGGCTGAACCTTGTTAAAATGATTAACCCTTTCTGTAGCTGTGGTTACATTGTTTCATTTTCTCTGTGATCAGCATGACAGAGGGCAACACAAGGACTTGTAGAACTAGTGTTATAACTATGTTTCATCCTCAAGTCTGCTACCGAGCAGACTCCCCTATTTTTTTGTTAGATTTATTGATTGACTGTGACACTGAGCAGTGGCCATGGTGGGCAGAGGGTTTTGTAGGGTCTTTCTTCCACTTGCTTCATGTTGTCCTGACAATCAACAACCCTTTATTTACTGTTGCAGCTTTAAAGTAACCCATAAACACAGAAATATGAATTTAGTTTTAGAAGAAGCAGTAAATAAGTAGGAGAAAATGTACATTTAGTGCCTCAGTAGAAGGGAATTCTCTGATGTTAAAGCAAGACATGATTTAATTTACAACCCTTTAAGCTTAAGAAAAAACAAAAGCAAAGTAAAGAGGAAAGATCCTGTGAATCCAAATTTAAACTCACATCGATGCTAAAGAACGGACTGACTCAGATCAGAGGTGGTGTGCTGCCAAAGAACAGCTTTGGCCCTGTAATCCAGAGCCTGTGCTGTGACTCTGCAGTCCTCACCTTGTAGTGACGGGCCACATCCGGGACTCCTCCGTATTCCCCTGTCATGTGATTCTTGATCTTGTTGACGGCATCATTCTCACTGTTGACTGCACCGATCAGCATGTTGTTGGAGATGTTGTCCAGGTGGCCGCGGAACTTCAGCCAAGGTCCAGCAGCACTGATGTGGTCTGTGGTGCATTTGCCCTTCACCTGCAGAAAATGGAAAGAAAAGGCAAAGGTAGAAAATGGAAAAATTAAAAAAACTTCCCGATGTTAGCAGCATTTAAACTACGCTTTACTGGAAGATACCGATTGAATGTCCTGACCTTGATGAGGACCTCCAGGTTCTCCAAATCACCACCGCTCCATCTGTCAAAAGGCTCCAGCAGCTGAAGTCGGTTGCTCTCAGGGCTGACATTTACTTTAAGGGTCACGCCGTCGGCGGGTGGGTGCTGGTAGGTGTCCTGGCCTGGGTCAAAGTCTTTGGAAGGCAGTTCGTCTCCGTTGGGGGGGTCCAGCTTGAACTTCTCACCGTTAGGGGCGGTAAGGTAATCCGTCTCTGGGTTGAAGTTCAATGTGCCGGCGATTGCGAGGGCAGTGACGATCTGAGGAAGAAGAAGAGATGGTTTAGCTTCGAAATGTAAGTTTGAGGTTGAACACTGGAGCACCGGTTTGAATGGTTTAGAGTGAGTTTACCTCAGGGGAGGTAACGAAGGCGTGTGTTGCAGGGTTAGCGTCATTCCTGGCAGTGAAATTTCTATTGAAGGAAGTGACGATCGTGTTCTTCTCTCCCTTTTTCACATCACGTCTGAATGCAAACACACAAAGTATTTTTAACTTGAGCAAAACATTTCGATTTGAACTATTTTTGACACTGTAAGGTCATTGCACCAACGTTTTCAAAGCTACAGTTTCACCTACCTGTCCCACTGTCCAATGCAGGGTCCACAAGCGTTGGCCATGACCACACCTCCAACATCACCAAGGATCTTTGACTGAAGGAAAACACAAACACATCTGAGCTTTTGTCACATCAGACTGAGATGCAACTAAGCTGCTTCCTCTGTGCACCAACACTTACGTATCCATCCCTTTCGATTGTAGCGCGGATCTGTTCGGAGCCGGGGGTGACTGTGAACTGAGCTTTGCACTTCAGGCCTTTGTCCAAAGCCTGCTTGGCCACAGAGGCGGCGCGGCCCATGTCCTCGTAGCTGGAGTTGGTGCAGCTGCCGATCAGACCTGAAGGGGAAACAGACAATATCAGGAAGTGTCTCACTGAAACAAGCTGCTGGTAACTTTTAATGCACTTTCTGAAATGCGGCAAGGTAAACAGCAGTAGCCTGATTAAAAGCTGTGCAGCCTGGCTCTCTCTGGTAGGCTCTTACC
This sequence comes from Acanthurus leucopareius, assembly GCA_029814765.1. Lineage (NCBI taxonomy): Eukaryota > Metazoa > Chordata > Actinopteri > Acanthuriformes > Acanthuridae > Acanthurus > Acanthurus leucopareius. The sequence goes on from JAQMCX010000034.1 coordinate 4,958,564, forward strand.
AACTTTGACCTCAAGTGGCCAGCCATTCTTCTCAGCAGTAGCACCTACGTCAGACACTGGGTGAGCCAGGTCAGGGGTGAAGGGTCCGTTGATGTGGGGCTTCAGCTAGAGAGAAAGAAACACACCACCTATGAAGCAACTACGTTTTTCCTGGATAAAAAGAACTTTCCCATGTTTATGTAAAGATGTGATCCTTACAAGAGACCTGTTTTTTAATGTCACCATATTTCCTGTTGCTATCAACTTTGAACTATGAAACAAAAAGCTGACACACTGAAAGAGATTTTTAAAAGTAGACGGACCTCGTCCAGGTTGAGCTCGATGATCTGGTCATACTTGCAGCCTTCATCTGGTACCAACAAGTCTGAGTATTCATCAGCCAGGGTGGCGATTTCTGGTAAGAAACAAGACTTTGAGTGTTAAGATGACACAAAATATTGCTATAGCTATATTTGCTTGTAATCACTTCATCACTTACATCCTTCTTTTAGGAGGTTAAATGGTTTATAAATCCAAATTTAAAGCAAAAAGCTGTATCTTGATTATTTTCTGGGGTTAGATTTTTTTGGATATACATTATTATCTGCCTTTCCAGACAGTTGACAGAATAGATAGAACAGACAGAGAATGAAGGAGAGGGATAACAAGTGACACTGAGGCTACTGAGATTCACATTAAGGTACCAAACCTACAGTATTACTATCTAAAATTACACATATTTGTTTATTTTGGATTTTCCTGTCTCCATCACTTTGCAAAGAGATAAAAACAAAACTGTTGAAACTATGGGATGTTGTGAGAGACCAAAGTCATGAACATACGTCCTCGTCCAGTCTTCTCCAAGTACGTCCTCATGCGGTGGTTGTAGGGGAACACGGAGGTTGTGGCTCCAATCTCAGCTCCCATGTTGCAAATAGTAGCCATACCTGCACAAATCACATGACAAAACAGGTTAATATTACAACTGAGAATGATTTTAAAAAAAAAGGATATCAAAGTTTTATGAAGTCAGGTTAAAAAAGTATTTGTCTTTCCTCACCAGTGCAGGAAATGGAGTCAACTCCTGGTCCGTGGTATTCCACAATGGCTCCGGTGCCTCCCTTCACAGTCAGGATGCCGGCCACCTTCAAGATGACATCCTTAGGAGACGTCCAGCCTGAGAGGGTGCCTGTCAGCTTCACACCAATCACCTTTGAGGATGAGATTAGGATATTAATTGTAATAAATAAGTTTAACTGGTCAAAAAAAAAAACAATTTAACTGGAGAAAGGAATTGTATGAAAATTTAGGACACATGTGACAGGAAACAAAGGTCCGAAAAACAGCCAACAGAATGTGTGCAAAATATTGTTTTCTGCTAACATTTGGGCACTTGAGCTCCCAGGGGATCCCTGCCATGACATCCACAGCGTCTGCTCCTCCAACCCCGATGCAGATGGCACCAAGCCCACCACCATTTGGGGTGTGGGAGTCTGTGCCAATCAGCATCACTCCTGGGTAGGCGTAGTTCTCCAGGATGATCTGTTTGTATATGTAATCCGAATGTCAGCATGTGGAAATTACACTGACTTTAATGACTGTTGTGTGCATTTAAACTTAGATAAGAATACCTGGTGGATGATTCCAGAGCCTGGTTTCCAAAAGCCAACTCCATATTTTGCTGCAGCGCTGGACAGGAAGTTGTAGACCTCTTGGTTGACTTCCTAAAAAGGTAGCCATGACAACAAGGCATGTTGACAAGTCACTACAACATTACTTATCAGTGATTAGTTAGTGTATCTATCATAAATGATTACAATCCCTGACCTTTGCTCTGGCCAGATCCTTTACTCCTCCAACCTGGGCCTCGATCAGGTGATCACAGTGGATGGTGGAGGGAACAGCCACCCTCGGCAGGCCGCTGCTGATGAACTGGAGCATTGCCATCTGGGCTGTGGCGTCCTGCATGGCCACGCGGTCAGGACGCAGCCGAAGGTAAGTACGACCTCTGTCGATCTCCTGATTGTGGGGGTCATCGAGGTGGCCGTACACGATCTTCTCTGACAGGGTGAGGGGCCGGTTGAGCCTGCACAGATCATATAAAACAACTGGGTTTTATTTCATATTGTTCTTTTCAATTGCCATGTGAGGGGAAGTTTCATCAGGAAAATAGAAGAGATAATATATAATTGGATAGCATATAAGAATGTAGCTGAAAAAATAGTTGAAAAACAGATGATATACAGTACGTAAAACAATTTTAAGTACAAACAGCTGATGTGTTTTGAATTTAAACACTGTGGAATTAAGCAGATTGTGGTTATTATAATTTAATTTAATCCAAAACAAATACTCTGGTTTTCCTCTTCTGGTTTAAGTATATTTACTTTATAAATAAAACGGATAACAAAATTTTCTCCATGATGGAGAAAACCTACTTTAATTGCAGAGTCGAAGATAAAAAAGGAATTAATTGTAAAACACAGACTGTGGTAAATATTTGCCAAAATAAGGATGTGGATTCATAGAGACCAGGGTTTCACTAACTTTGTAAGCATTTTTTCACAGCCCATAGGCCAAATGTATGAAAGAAAAAATGTGCTGCTATGTTTTGGTGTGTAACACACACACACACAAACAGTCACGTCGAACATGACAACGCAGAGAGAGGCAACATGCTAGCAGGAACTCATCACTTTGGCAAAGTTCCAAAAAACGACTACATCAGCAGATAAAGTTTGAAAAATTTGTGAAATTCATTAATGTAAATCCAATTTTTTTATTACATTCATTCATAGATTGAGGAGACACTCTTGAAAAAACATGATTAGACTGTAAACCTTAGAATTCAGAAAACCTAAGATGGAAAACAGAGTTTGGGCAAAAAAAATCTACCAGATTCTGGAGAGAAAAATACCACAGTTTTTATAATGGCCCTAAAAAAGCTTTTTTGGACTCAGAGTAAAGTAAATTCGCTGCGTCACCACTGATCTCTTCTTTGTGTCATCTTATAATTAGCAGTGTATGCCAGTCTAAAGCTCAGCAGTAATTACAGGGCTGAACAAACAGAGGCCACTGATCTGCACTTACACCACATAACCATGTCTCCTCAAACCTAAACAAACCCTCCACAGAACATCAACTTTAAAAAGCTTCACAGTAATCCAAGCACTGTGAGTCAGGCTGACTACAATGGATAAAGGCTAAGATCAAAAAAACTGTGGTAAAGGCTAAATAAACACTAGAAATCGAACATTAACACAGATAAGGGAGTATTTGCGGAAACAGTTGATGCGAGCCAGAGTAAATATTAAGTAGGAGAACACTGACCTTTTTCGCACAATGTCTACGTTGGATTGGAGCCTCTCGTAGTTGACGAAGGAAGATGGCTCAAATCGGCTCATGGACACATTGGCCTTGGCTCTGTACGCTGCAGATACATGCAGGCGCCGTGCACCATGGCCCAGAACCAGCTGGAGACGACAACAACAAAAACATGGGCAGCTTTAAAACACAAGATTAGCCCTCCTCAAAGAAAGTTCTGTACAATTTCATATCAGTTTCTTGGGGTTTTTGTTTTTTTTTTTTTTATAAAGATGAAAGAGCAGACTGAGAAAATTTTGTGCCTTAAATAGTACTGATATAAAATAATGACTGCAGGTCAGCTTGTGAATGCAGTCTACCCTCAGGCGTCAAATGTCAGAGTCATATCAGGTTAACATGATGGCTGACCACAAATACAATCTTAACACTGGCTCCAGTCCTCTAGCACATTTTTACGTCTATAATGCCAAATTTAGAAATGGTCACTCATGTTAGAGAAGCTACATTTTTCCATATTTTGATTCATATTTTGTAGAGTTTGCATTCAATGAGGAACAAAAAAATCACCCCCCTGGACCAAACTACTGCCCCAAATACTCACTCTAGTGAACTAATGAGTAACTACCAGAGAGCAGTTTGAGACAACTGAAGCCCTTCAATGACCAGACAATGTGTGCTAAAGATCAGTCAGAAAGATTGACAGTGAACAGGTGATCCTGGATCAACTATTAAGCAGCTGACTTTTGCTGTCAGTAAAGCAAAGAGTTGCTTTCAATCAATTAGAGAGCTAATTCAAGACTGTTTAGACATTAATTACAGGGCCTAGGAAGGTTTCAAATTGAGGCTGTACAATCTATTTATTCTTAATTATCACTATCTACGACACATATTTAATGCAAGATTCTCTAAAATTATTTTACTGACTCAAGTCTCTGGCTCAAGATTTCTCAAACACTTAACAATGCCAGATGAAAATGCCTGCAACGCGATGCGTGCTATTATTTAGTACATTATCATGAACAAGTCAACATGAGATTATCAATGATGTTGTTTATCATGTCGATATGATAGAGGATGTTCTGAGTATCTGCTCTTATTTCCCCCCGTATCAGTCAGCTCGGTGTGAGGGTCAAAGTGACCTCGAACAGACGGTGAGAGCTCACTTTGGGGTCAGAGAAGAGTTTACACACATACATAGTGGCCCCATATCATCGGATCAACTCTAAACATCAGAGCAGCTGGTATTTTACATATAACATACAACCTATTTACTTTAGAATAGACTGAATTAAATTCTTTCTCTCTAAACATTTTATAACCACCGGCTTGGAGACCTTTTTACTGTATTATTTTGTATGATTTAGCAATCATGTTTTTTCTTTACACGCTGCTCGCCTGTAAGCATGCTAGGAGCTCTAACCTTGTGTTTAACCTTGCTATTAGACACCAAGCTTCATTTCTAAAACTAAGCTGGCTATTTCCATTAAACGTTTGAGAATATCAGCAGTATGTTCTTGTCAATAGAGACATTAGCTGTTTTCAATTAAGCCGGTGACAAAGCGGTTGCTGCATATTGGATGCGTTCAGTGTAGTCAGGACACGATGACCTGGCCGGGCTGCCGGTGACTGATTCACAGCTTACATCTTCTCAAAAAACTCTCTTACAGTTTAAATTATGCTATCGTAAAAATACATTGAATTTGAAGCTAGTGACACCCTTCGACTGTTTGTAAATATAGTAAATTAATCCAGTTGTCGTGGCTTACCTGGAGCCGGGCGACAGTAAGACAGTAAGTTGCCATTTTGTTCACTGACAAAGATGTGTCGATCGGTAGTGACGTCACAACTTTATAAGCCGCGGTCTCGCAGGTCCTTAAAGAAAAAAATATTTACAGTAGTTACTTTTTGGATTTCCACAATTCAATGCATTTAATGTAAATTCAAATTTACTAGTCCCAGTTTAATATCTCTTCTACTTTGGATAAAATATACATTGAAATATTGCCTATGCAAGATAAACCTTAAAATATGAACATTTTTATATAACTGACAGGATGATGGTCATTTCTTTTTAACTTAAACTATCAATTTGCAAAGATATAATTCCTGCAAAGCCATAATTTTAATGATAATATTCTTATTAATTTATTTTACAAGAAAAAGAGGAAACGAGGCAAGACGATGCCCTCGATAATTCGTTTGATTTTTCTTTCTTTCCTTTTCAGGACCCTAGGTGGCGGTACTGAAATATCTTAAAACAAAGATTACCGGTCAAAGGTGGAAGTTGAATGAACACAGAGTTCAACTGTGCTCGTCGTACGTACGTTAGCCGACAATGGCTAAGCATCATCCGGATTTGATCTTTTGCAGAAAACAGGCTGGTGTTGGTATGTTTTAACCTATTTAATGTCATACGATATCCATCTCTGTATTTTGCTGTAGCTAGATATCCTGTATTCTTGTTTTACTTGAAATAACGTTAGCAGCCACGCTAATGGTTACAGCATGGGCTCATTGATACTGCGTTAGCCACGGAGTTAGCTAAAAAATGTTTAAGTCACATATCTGTGTTGCCAGGAAAGCCCATGTTACTCTTTCAAGAATTTAAATACAGCATATTGAACAATGCAATTGAATTCATACCTTAAATATGAGAAAGGGGTAGTGTTATCCTTACTTACTGTAATTTAGAGCGAAATGAACTTGCTAATTAGCCTAAGAACTCTGACTTACGTTACTGTTTTGTTTTCTCTCCTCAGCTATCGGGAGGCTTTGCGAGAAATGTAAGTGCTTCTATTTACAACATTATGATAGACTGAGCGTAGAGAAAAGAGCAAAGCCTACTTCTATACATTTTTCTATTTTTTCCCCCCAATCTGCATCTGTATCTCTAACGTTAATTTCTCACAAGTGTTAATCAGAGCTGAAGTGATTTTAGTTTTTAGTGTTCGTTGCTGATATGTTCAAGTAAAAAGTATTAATTGTTCATGTTAAGTTGAGTATCATCCTGCATTTTGTTTTTTGGCCAATTGGAAATTGAAGTAGATCGAGATATCCTTTTGACTTGAGGTTACCCTCAGAAAGGACTTGTCTTCCTACTTATATTTGTGTTTAAGGCCAAAGTGTAAATCAAATACTTCGGTAACGGTTGTGGCTGCTCGTGACTCACACACGAACAATGAAAAATGTTTTGTAGCATGACGTCGTTTACAGTGAAAATTTATCTCAAAATACATTTTGAACATTTTCCATCGGCCACAATATCTTGATTTTTCTAAATAATGTGTGTTGTTGACTGCAAAGTCTTTAGTGATACATTGTTCTACAAGTCAAAGGTTGTGAAGGCACCTTTTACAGTGGAAATAATAATAAATTCTCGATGCTCTCTCCGCATCTTAGGTGATGGTAAATGTGTAATCTGCGATTCCTATGTGAGACCGTGCACGCTGGTGCGCATCTGCGATGAGTGCAACTATGGCTCTTATCAGGGACGATGTGTCATCTGTGGAGGACCTGGAGTGTCTGATGCCTACTACTGTAAAGAGTGCACCATCCAGGAGAAAGATGTAAGCCTCCCTCTCTTCTTATCTTTCACTGAGCACTGGAACAACTAAATAGAACAGAGACTTCGTTAACTGTTCTCTGTAATATTTTTTATTTATTTTGCACTACTTAATATGACTTAATGAACCTTAAAGATTCACTATGTAACTTTTATAGTCTAGATAATCTATTGAAATTTACGGATGTAACCATGGATTTTAAATTACATCTTCAAGTCATGTTAGCTCTTATAAGCTGTTATGTACCTATGTATGTTCCTTTGATATGAGAAAAGAACCTCTTTAATCAGGTTTATTTTTTCTCTTTCTGTTTACAGAGAGATGGTTGCCCAAAGATTGTGAATTTGGGAAGCTCTAAAACAGATCTGTTTTATGAAAGGAAGAAGTATGGCTTCAAGAAGAGGTGAAGACTCCATAGACCAGTCCTCATTTTAGGTTTCAGCTTTTGCAGATTTTCTTTGTCTTTTGGAAACTTCAAGAATCTTTTTCTTACATTTCAATAAAACTTTCTTTTATATTTCTGTCTTAATTTTTTTTTGTATTGCTTGGTAAAATACAAAATTTCTTATAGGTAGCCTTTCAACAAGTGTCACCACTATCAAACTTTCTTTGATGTCCAACAGTGTTCCTGCAAAAAATGTGACTGGACACTCGAAGATATTATCAGTATATTTTTCTCACTGGGTTTAATTTATTGTCAAATGTTCTTGTAATCATTTTACTTAAAATTACTTTCTAGTATATTCTTTTTATAGCATTGCTTGTTTTGGTTTAAGGTGATGAACTGCATCACATTGTTCAGCTTCTTTCCTCACACCCTCTCCCTCATTTCCTCCACCAGATGGTGATGTTTCACACTTGCCTAGTATCTAAACAGCAACAGTGATTCTTCTTTGCCTGAACAGAAAGAAGCATCTGAATGACAAAGAAACTCAACACTTAAGGTCTTTCTCGACAAGGTTTTATTTATACATACTGTATATACAAGACACAAAAGGTAGTCACACTCAAAATGTAAAGACTTTTTTTTTACAAAGAAATACAAAGACGGAACCAGGAAGGTTAAAAACAACCCCTTGTAGTTAATAAAGTTAATGGTTAACATATTGACCTGTTCCTGATAAAAGGCAAAAGCAATCTGTTTTTATATCACTGTAGCAGAAAGTATCAAAAAAATTTAAACCAGTCAGGAAGCTCGGTATCATTCATGTAAAAATTATACTAAAAATTACACTTCTGGAATCTTATAATGTAACAATCCTGACTTTAAGTTTTACTCCACCAGAAAGAGTAAACAAATCTGTTAAAGTGAACTTAATAGATGAATGTAAGACCATATGGAGCTATAATAACGGCAGTTTGTAACATTAAAAAAAGAACCTATTAAAGTTTAAACTTAGTATTTTCTCCTGAATAACACTGTTAACACATGAAATACCCTTACCCTAAAAAAGTTCATGCTATAGAATTTATTTTGGTAAATAGCCACTATGTGTATGGATGGAAGCACAGCAGCAAATGAACAAAATAACAGTTTTCCCCCTTTTTGCCAGAACTGGACACTAAAATGATCCTGGGTTTAAGTCACAACTTTATTTTGGGATATTATCTTATACAACATTCCCCCGAGTAAACAGGCAGACTGCGCACTGCATTGAAATGGCTTTAACAGTTCTGGGGATTTTCTTTTTGATGGAAGAGATGCCCCAGTCTGCACATATTGAGGCTTCCTGGTTTGTCAAAAAAAAAGAAAAAAAAAGTTTTGAACAACCGATTGGCAACATTCACTGCCACCTTACACACCTCAGAAGAACACACACAAACAAGTAAGAAAACTTGGGTAATAAAGTCTGACAGAAGCATCCCCCAAGAAAAACATAAAAACTTAAAATATAATACAGACTACTTGTACATACACCTCCAGTCAAGAGTTTCTGAATACCTAGTTCTGGGATTTTTCTTTTCAAGCAATATATTGTGTTTGTTAATCAGCAGACGACATGATACGGATTGGTCTCACAGCTGATGCGAGAACTGCAAGTGAGTTTCTATGACAACTGCCTTTGATAAGGCACTAACATCCTGTTTGCATCAGACAGCTTGTCTGAAACTTTTAAACAGTTTCGAGACATAAAACATTAGGTCACCATGGAGGCCAACATTGGCTCCTCAGAGAGAGATGGTAAGGTTTTCCATGTAGGGATTTTGAAATGTCATTGCTTGATATACATCCAAAACCTAACAGTTCAAAAACTTGACTTGCACTGAGTTTGAACTATATAAAGTATCATTTTAGGCTACAGCTATTTACAGTACATGCATCTACACATGATATTTCTGGAGCGTAACTGACATGAACGGACGACTCAACACTGACCAACCTGCAGAGGAAGAAGCAGGAGGCGCATTCAGTGACAAAAATCAGCAGAAGAGCGACAATGAGACGTACACTGAAACATGGAGGTCAGAGCATCTACATATGGCTCTGTGCTGCTGGTAAGGAGTTCTTGAACATGACTAGAAGTGATCATGGCTGCATTTTTTTAATCACCATGTCACTGCAATCCCCTGAAGAAGCTTAAATTATTGGAAATGTCACAGTAAAAAGTTTTTGTGGGCAAAGAAAAGCCCAGCTCTTTACATAGTATGCCACATTATAATATAAATTTTGAAAATGAAAATAGACAAGTGGAGTTCAGAAGTTATTCAAATGTGGAAAGAACTTAAAGCAACCTCCAAAACTAATTATTTTCACAATAATCTAATATTAGCTAACACTCTAGTCTAAACTATAGAAAATGCTACTAAATTATCACTTATCTCCATCTAAAAAATAAAATAAAACCCATTTGTCCAAAATAAACATTACAAATTATCTCAACCGGCCAAAGGCATACAAAACATGAGTACACGTCGGAAAAGAGGTGCACTGAAGAAGCACTTGAGAATCCTCTCACAATAGTCTCATTCACATGGATGGTAATAAGCATTCATAAAAATAAAGAAAAAAAAGAGGAAATTAAAAAAACAACAACAAAAAAAAACAGATATTGGGTCTTTACAAGCTATTGCATCTCCTTGGCAACCTCAGCCCCGCCCTCTCATGTTCTCTTCCTCTTCTTCATCTGATCAATTTTTCTAGTGATTTCATACCATCCCAACCGATTTGATTTATTTATTCATTGGAAAAATAAATGAATAAATCAATTGTTGTCTATTGGTCTTCTGGCACCTCACTTGAAAGAGAAGAGAACAAGGATGGAGGAGGGGAGGAGGAGGGAGAGAGGTCATTACACAGCAGGAAAACTCTACACAAGATTACATGGTGTTGCTTTTGTGCCTTGTAGAAAATGTGTGATCCCACTGAAGCTTGATTAATGAACAAGGGGCTGAATTAAAAAATATTCATATTGTAGAGTATGAAGTAAAGGTTAAGTGAGGCTTCTCTGTAATGCTAATTTGTACATGAGTCAGTATAACTGTAGTTGATATCATATATATCCCAAAGCAGACAGTGTCCACATTTAATCCTCTTAACATAAAACTGTTGTGGCACTTTTCTGATCAGAGGGTGGGGTCTACTTTTTCAAAACATAACCCACCCTCAAACTTATATGACACCCCACCCCACCACTTCCCATACAGCTTACTCCCTCCCTAACACAACATTCATGCACCATCCTCTCCTCTCGGCGGATTTGGTACTTAACGGGTGTCTCTAACCTGACCTGTGAAGACAAAGTGACTGATATTGTGCGTTCTGCTATCTAGATGTCCATTTTACAGTTTTGCGTGTTCGCTTTTCACGGTCCCTTACAGCGGTCCAAATTTGTCTTCGTAGCACCCCACGACATTCTTGTAGCGGCCGCACTCCTTCCGTAGCTCGGCCACCTCCGATCGTAGCGCTGTGTTCTCGCGTTCCAGAAAGGCTGCTCGGACAGTGATCTGGTTCTCCTTTAACCTGCGGGCGTCACGCGAGCGTTTGGCAGCCAGGTTGTTCTTCTTCCTTCTCTGCCAGTACTTTTCATCCTGGAGATGTGGAGAAGAATGAAGCAGCAGGTTTTGATGAGGCAAAGAAACACAACACCAGACTCTGCTACGCTTTCTGAGCATCTTTATAAGCTGTTTAAAACTGGTGACTTCATGTAATATTACTGCATTTTTTATTAATTATAAAACAGGGAAAAAAAATATGGTGGATAAATATGTCTAAAAGTGTGTATGGGTCTTAATCTGCTTAATCTATAAATTTGGGGCTCTGTAGCTCTGCAGGTTGAAGTCGTATGAAAGCTCCAGACAGCTAACCAAAGGACAAGCAGTGGCCTCGGTCCGAACAGGGATGTTCTGAATGGACAATGCATTATTCACCCCAAATCTGAAAAACAGCCAAGTGCTTATATGGCTAACAGCCAGGCTCCTTTGTGCTGATAAACAAAGTCTGTTCTTTTAGGCAGACTGTGAAGGAAGGAAGGGAGAAAAATGTAAACTTGAAGATTATCAACCTGCTGAGTCACTGTGAGTAGCAGAAACGGTTTTTACTATGACATGACCTGATTTCTACCCTGCAACTCAAACATGCAAGTCTGTCCTGCTCTTACATGAGAAAGTGGCTGATGAAATTACCAGCCAATACAGTTGTTGCATCTCATGTCTTAAGTATTAATAATGTAGGGAATAAGGAAACATTTTACAGACCAAAGTCAATAAAGGAGTCCGTGGCAGATGGGAAATTATCTTTAAATACTCTTAACGTCACCAGATGGGACCATTTAAAATATTTTCAACATTGTCACACTTTATTGTAAAAAGTGTGATATATTTTTCTCTTCCTCTACCACGGTGACAACCTAACTTAAAAACAATTTAACCTGAAAATGAGCACAGGACACCACTGATCAACACATTGACTTCTGCTGACATACATCTTTAAAATTGTATTACAAATTATGCTTATTGTGCTGTTTTATAAAATACAGCATGAGCAAGTTTTTACAAATGCCAAGTTCAGGTTTGATAGACATATTAAAGCCCAGCTTTATGTTTACATTTGACTGTCTATTTGGGTGATTTTGCATATATAAACTATGCACAGACACAGTGAAACAAACTGCTGGACTGCTGAGACTCCCCTTGTCTCCCTCCCAGCATACCTTCTGTTCATCAGGCACAAACACCTTCTTGGCCTTTTTTATCATAGGTTGGGGCTTCAGCTCCTCCTCAGAGAACTTGTGTTTGCGGGGGTTGAACAGCTCGCCTCCAGGCACACTGGACAGAACCAGGTCGGTGGGATCTGGTTCGTAGTTGACATCGATCTCAATATCATCAGGACTGATGGGCTCTGGTGTCGCTCTGTCCTTTTCAGTGGTCACCTCTGAACAGACAGAAGAGGAACACAAGGACTGGAAGTCAGCCACACTTTCTGCACCATAAAGCTTTTTTTAAAAAAAATTGAATTGTTAGCTTCATTTCCACATTAACAAGAGACAAAATGTCTTTTATTCATAAACGTCATAAAAAATTACTTCTCTAATTCAGTGGGGGAGGAAGGCACATAGGAACCACTATTGGAGATCTTATTTATGCTATAACGTGTGACTGTTTCACAGTTAACATTAGCCTGCTTCTACACATCGATGCAACTCTAAATTAAGAGGTTTTGCTTGCTTACAGGTATTCTGTAACAACATCTAATATTACCTTTCTCTAGACTCAACAATGAGTACAGGGGGGGTGTTCTGACGTGTCTACATGCACCAACTGCTGATAATTCTGTAGTTAACACTACTATCTTTGCTGTGCAGAAGCACCAGCCTCTATTTCTGTCCTCTCATCAGCCTTTACCACCGATGGCTTGTTAACTCTCAGACTGATATTCTGAGATCACTCACATGTCACAGAATATCAGGTTTGCCTGGCACCCATGACAGATATATTTAAATACACAAAATTGTAATAAGGAATTCAAATGCAAAGATTTTTTTTTTGCTACAGACATTTGGAAAAGTGACTGTGCAAATATGAACTAAAAAAAACATTAATATTGAATATAAGCATCAATATTGGAATTAAAACTATAGGGTTACAAGGGTCATGTTCACTGACACCAAATTATTTAAGTGTTCCAGTCAAGTGAAACTGATCCCAAATGTATGATGTGTAAATAATATCTGTATAAACTGTCATTCTAGCCCCTTTTCGACTGTAAGTTATCTAAAACCTCTACCCACCTGCAGTTACATCACAGAGGATATCAGATTCGTTCTTTGTGATGATCACCACTTCCTCTTCATTCTTGTCCAATTCCTGAATGGGCAGCAGAGCCACTGGGGACACGCTTATTGTCTTTGTAGCTTTCATCTGTGTGGCCTTTAGTTTGTCTGTCTTCATGGCACTTCCCTCTGGGCTGACCTTTTCAGGGTCCTCGTCAGGCAAGGTGGGGATGCCATTCTCCATGAGGAATTCCTCAAGGTCCATGTACTCCAGGTGGAAATTTTCACCATCGTAGGGAATGGTTTTCTCCCAGATAGCGGGGGTCAGGGCGGCTGAAGGACCCATTTCGCTTCCTCCTACACCCAGGTCATCATTCTCTCCCAGACTCAGCTTTTCTTTGTCAGTATCTGAAACATAAAAGAGACACATGTTTAGACAGACAGTCGTCACAGAAATGCATAAATGCATTTGTCATCACCAATAATCAGAGGATAGTTTTGTTTCTGATGCTATGGGGGGTTAACAAAATAACTGCTCAGGTAGTGTTCCCTTTTTTTAAAGAAGGGAGACATTTGTTGTTTTCTCCTATATAAAGAAACCAAATTCAGACATATCTATCTGGCACGAAACACTTTCAATGCACCTCTCAGTCGTAAAGGAACCAGTCATGAGTTTAACAACAGGTGACAAATTAAACTCTCAGCTGCAAGCTCCTGCCTGACACCTCAAATTTGCTTTAGAAAAAAAAGAAAAAAAAGAGCCAGCTAGGGTTTACTAAGTTTTTTTTCAGTCTGTCTGGATATCAGAGTGACCTTGATGTTTACATTAGAGGACAATCTGCATCTTTTGGTTATTGCAAATGAGAAAAAAAAAACTTGTGATTGGACCCATGCAAAGTAGATCACCACAGTGTGATCCAGTGTGACTTTTATAACCATACTGACATACAGGCTTAAGCCTGATGAAACAGTAAAAACATTTCATGACGAAAATAAATTAAAAATAAAGACATTAAAGAATTAACCGATGGCTTACATACAGCAACATTTGCTACAGACGGCTTCTCACCACAAGCTCTGGCATGTGGTTCTTTCCTTCATGTACTTGTTAGTTTGTCAGCAAAGCACCAAATCGTTGCAATAGAAAGGACATTCTCTGTTGACCAAAACTGTATTTAATTAAGGGGTGTGTCTAAGAAAGTCTGGTTAAGTGAGTCTAGCTGGTGAAAAATTCCAACTGACTACTCGACCTTTCCCTCTGCTCCAGTATATTAAAAATAGAGCCATCGACTCCACTACTAAGTGTTTTGGCCGAACAAAATAATAATCAATGCAACACAACTTTTCTTTCATCGGTTCAAATTTAATCTATCAATGCAAACGGAATACCGGGATTTAGCCCACAGATGTCGCCATTTTGTCGCTTCTTCACAGTGATACATTTACGACAATAACAGCTTGTTTAAGTTACTGGGCTCCATGAACCATCTTTTTAAAAACCATACCAACAGAAGTCATCATGCATAGTGTACACGTTTCTATGATTGCACATGCAAACATCATGGGTATATCCTCAATATCCCGTCAGCTGCATTGTTATGACACGATTTGCTCACGTGTGTTCAGTTTTTTTTTGTCCGCTGTGCCCGTTTTGTGCCTACATCGACCGCAGCTTCCTCTCGCTCAATTTGCTGCACTTACCGTCGTCGCAGTCGAGTATATTCGGCGGTGGCATTTCCATTATTTTCTTCAAAACCACCGGGAACGAGCTGGGGGCCCCTGTGGCCGTTTCCAGCGTGACGAGAATCTGTTCTCCCGACATTTTCCCCCCTTGTTGTTAATGTTATCCGCGTAACGTTACAGTTGCTGACACAAGGGCAAACTAAACAGGTGTCTCGTTTGCAAGGTAAAGCTAGCTTTCCCGTCGGCGTTTCAAGCTACCTCCAAGGTTTAAAGTCTAAAAATGAACGATTGAATGTAAAAACGACGGTCAACAACACTTTGTACAGCGCAAACGTTGCGGGTGCACTTCCTTAGAAAATTAACGCCGGGACGTTTTGGTCCTGAGAGCAAACCACGCCCCTTCGTCTAGAATCCCTAATGAGCCTTACGTTGATTGGGTGGGTCGTGCCATATGTTATGAATATCAATTAATATATTGAATGAGGGGCGGAGACTGCAGCGAGGAGCCAATGGTTGTTATGTTGCATCTGGCTTACATCTCATTGGTTGACCGAGTTATATATGTTACACTGCTGAAAACGTGTCAGAACCCCTAAAAAGAAAAAGAAATTGGAACACAAAAGAAGAGGAAATTTCTTAGCCTGACCTACATCTGCTTGTTTACTTCAGCGATTTGCGTCGTCGATTTGAGTTTTTTTTTTTATATTCATTTTAAAAATGTTATACTGTAAGAAAAGACAGGCTGTTCGGCTTTGCAACGTCGATGGATTAAGTTGAGTCAATTCTTTGCAGAACCATTCAGAAAGAGGCCTATTTTGTATATTAAAAGTGTTTTTCTTTCTATATGTCGCAACTTAAATTACATCTGGGGAAAAAACTGCCTTGGACGTTCATACAACATATGGTCAACTAAGGTTCTGACGCGGCTTCACAAACAGCGCTCTGCTCACGTGCAAAAACATGTGCATTAGCGCTCTTACATATGCCTATATTCAGGCTCCGTCCAATGGAGCGTCAGTTTTCCTATTTGCCCGCAGAAACATGAAAGACTAGCTGCCAATCCAAAACAGCAGTCGCCCATTCTGGAAAAGCATCTAAGGTTTAAGTTTCAGGCCGTCATAAGTGCATCGCTGCAGCCCAGCAGACATCCCAAGGGCAAATAACACCAGGGCCTTGATACAGAGCTGACACTACAGCGCACACCATTTTACACTGGATCAGTCTCATGACAGTTTGATGGTAACGACTGAAAATTCGACCCTTTCACCAAGTTTGATTTGTTTTCATTAATCAAGAAAAAACAAGAAAACAAGATGTACCTCCAAACCAAACAGGATGTAGGTGTATGTACACTTCTCAACAAACATGGTACTAATGTAAGCACATCCTGTTTTCTTCATCAAATAAGCACATTCATATATTGAGTGCATAATCATCCAGTGAAACTGTCCAAACTGTTTATCATCCTGACTAAAAGAGTTATTTAGTCTTAATTTCTACAGAATCATGAAGAACAAAATGCTACTTTGCATGGTACGAGCTACACTGCCTGATCTAGAGGTTCAAAAGCTGTGGTTGGTGGTGGTGGTGGTGGTGGTGAGTTGGTTTTGTCCTCTCATGTTGCTTGCATGTGTCACACGCAATCTGTTTTTGGTACAACATCATGAAGAGAGTTGAAACCTTTGCAAGGTCAGCTACAGTAAGCGCACGAGTCAGTGTTGGTGTCACTCTAAACATTGGCTACATCACCGCAAGAGGAACCATCATGCCTCATGTAAAGCCTCCGGCATTTGCCTGGAGAAATAGTTCTACACCAAACTCTAGAAATATTTTTTTAAGTATAAATCATGAGTCAAATTTTCCTAAGTGTCCCCTTTTTTGATGACATTTAGTTTTTCAAAACGTGAAAAATAAAGGATAAAGAATTGACCTTTGGATGATCTAAAGGATTCTCTGTTAGTACCTTTTATCTTGGAACACTAAATGACAATCACCATGAACTACAATGTGCAGTATGTTAAATTAATTAAAGAAACATTGCGTCTGGTGTGCATCTCACAAGCACACAAACATATTTAAAGCATGCTGACACTCTGACCTTGACATCACATGTATGTGCTCTTTGTGAGCGGTAAAACATTTACATCCTCTCACCCTTTTTTGTGTAAACACACTTAGCTGACAGGTGCTGATGTGGCTAGATATAGTCTGTTTTGTCTCACGTGGACGCAATGCAACAAATGCCATTTCATTCCCCTGTCTAGCAAAGTTAATAAAAAGTGGATGGATTTCTCAAAAACACAAGTCTTGTAGTAAGCATGACTGTGCAGTTTGGAAGGAAATGAACAGGCAGAAAACAGGAGTTCACTGATATGTCAACTTAACCAGGGTCACATATTGCATCAGCACTCACAAATGTACAGACCTAGAAATGTTTTGAGCACTTTTTTGCTTTTAATTAATTTTTTTTTTTTGGATTCTGTGTGGTGTGGTTTAGATAAGTCATTGCTCTCTTTCAAACACAACACAAACAACCTTTACTGTGAGGGGCACAGACTTTGAGTTTTACATGTGATCATGTACAGAAAGAAATGTGACCTCCAAATGCTTTCCATTCCACAATTAACACCACAGAGAAGTCATGACTTTGAAGCCCACATAGCAAAGTCTACCTTTTTGTTAGAGATCAGCACATACATTAACACACACAGAATTACACGCAACACGCTTTTTGTCCCTGCCGTTCCAGTGGCTCATGCTTGTGCTCCTGTTCAACAACCACTGCAACTGTTAATATTATTAGTCATTATTAATCATATTAAACACATTTATGGTCATAAATTATACACACTATAATGTACTACTACTAGTCCTTAGATGTCTGTAAATTATTATAGCTCTATTGAAAGTGTCACACAACTAATGTTTTGGCACTAATACATAAAACTGATTTGACATCTACTGTCACTAGATTAAAAATTAAAGCCATGTGGCAAATAATCATGGTCAAAAGACTATGAGAGAGTTCTTTGAGTTTTATTAATTTAATTAAGGAGCGCTCTGGTGTTTTTATGATCACCAAAGACACCTTTAATCATGACTTAATCTCATACTCCTTTAAAACTAGTCCAATCAGTGTGAACGTCTTTGGACGGCTAAAAACTCTTTTAATAATCAAATACCTCCAAATAGTTTTTGAAGCACAAGTGGACATCTGTGTAACAAAACTACTCAACTGTGAATCCATTATTTCCAATTATCATTGCTTCATTAATGTATTCTAAAGTGGAAGAGAGAAAATTATGTTGGACATGTTGCTAATTATACAGTTGGTGGGACATTTCGTGGGGCTCTCATGACAAAACTTACAGGACTGAGAAATGATATGAAGTCCTGTAAAATGTGGCCAGCAGCAACAGCATCTCCCAGTGTAAAGATATTATCATCTGATTGAACCCAACATGATCAAGGAGGCAAACAGAGCCATCTGGTGATTTAATCAGGAACATTCAAACCCCCCTATAGGTAGGGCTGAAACACTAACACCCACCCGCATGCTTGCACACACTCTCACACACACACACACACACACACACACACACACACACACACACACACACACACACACACACACACACACACACAAAATACTCAACTGTGACAAATGAAACCAGGTGACGAACACTGATCCACACAGACTGGGTTTTTATCAGCACAGAAATACCTTTACATTCAATTTGATTTTACCAAAACAACTATGACAGAAGGACAATGAAAAGGACCCAAATGTTTTTGATTAACCACAGTGGGGGTTTTGCTCTCTTATCAGATCAACACATGCAGAGACAGGATTTGTTTAGGGAAAAACTGAAAGGTGTTTCAACTATCACCCACCAAACATGTGCTTCTGGTTAAGCTGCAGGGATCCAGTCTTTGTTCAAGAACAGTTGTCGCTTTAGTTATTAAAGACTCAAAGGGACAGAGAGACCCTGCTGAGGCAATTTATCACTCTCATAAATTGGACTTATATTTATCCCATACTGCACAGAAATTATGCAAAAATATTAAGGGCCTGGCTGTCGCATCTATTATACAACAGTCTTGGTCAAAAAAATATGCAAGAAGAGACATTTGCCGTTCAGCTTCAGCAGACAAAAATTTAAAGTTACAAAGTGTGTTACCTACCAGTTAAGGTCCAGAATGACAACATGCTAAAGAGGTCGTTCTGCAATTTTATGACCGCCGAAAAGCAACTGACGATATCATAATTACCAAAAAATTATGTTTGCAGTAGTTGTTGGTAAGACACCAAATACACCACAGATTTTATAACTGCAGTCTGAGGAAATGAATTAAATTAATCTGTCACTTCTGGATTTTAAACTCAAACCAGGGAACAGATCTCTCCAGTCCAACCAGTGGCACAGTTTCCCATCCAGCTCAGCTGACAGGGATTACACAACAAACAGGCAGTTGTTTGCAGATACTTTAGAAAAGGCTTGGGAACAGTGATCCAGGATGCACGGACACACACACTTAAAGCACAGAGCTGCATGTTACTCCGCTGCTGGATTTGACAGCCACTTACCATTATCGTCAAAGCTCGGGAGAGTAAATGGATGTTCAAGTAGAGCCCTAAAAATCTCCGGGATCTCTGTCGTCATGACTTTTTCCCTCCAAATTACTACTTGGTTAAGAGAAATTTCAAAGCTGATAAGCAGCTCAAAAAGAGAAATATTAAAATAAAATAAGAACCAAGGTCCGGGCGGCCAACTGAGACTTGAGAACTCCCATTAAATGTTGGAAACGTCTAAACTAAAAAGGGTCACTCGGCGTGAACTCTCAACAAGTTACTTAACAAAGTCCACCTCCTCGGCTCACGCACAGCCAATCAGGAACCCGCTTTCATCCAGCGTTCGGCAGAAAGCGATGTCGATTGGTCGGCAAGTGTGTACATCACGGCGGTAACAGCCAATCTTAAACCGAGCCTGGATTACCTAAGGTAAAAAAACAGAAAGTAGGGACCCTAAAAGTGAACCGTTATGTAAGAAAGAGGACAGTAAAACACATATAAAACAATAAGTTTGTAAACCATCATCTGTAGCCATTTCCACTCGTCATTCATCACGAAAGGGAAGTGTAAGGAACACTGGGTGCGTTTAAAGGAGAGTTTGCAAATATCACAAAATCTTCATGCTAACACACACGTTTCACGTGGAGATGTAATTTTTGTAATATAGAAAATTTACTTTATTCGTACACATCCATGTAAAAACACACTGAGAAAAAGAAGAAACCTGTAAATTTTTTCTCGTTAGAGAAAAATATTTCGACTAGTTACAACAGGGGCAGCACAGGTGAACCCAATTAAATTATGACGGTTAATTTCCCATTGGGTGTGTCTGGCAGAAATACCAGTGAGATGGTACGAGCACCGTGTCATCAACGCACCTGCGTGGATTATAAAAATTGAGTTTGACGAGTTCTGATAAAAAAAAAATTAATTAATTAGTTTTAAATAATGATGAGTTAAACAAAATGCGTGAAAGCCATACGGTCGGTAAATAGTACTTTTGTGGCCTCAGACGAAGAAGAAAGCTGCCTAAAGCATTAAGTTTAATTACACGTGAAGGGTTGTTTTTGTGAGACTCGTTAGACACGTGACAAAAAAGCTCAGAAACCACAAAAATGGACTTTGACGCAGTTGACCATGACTGCATTACAACAGACTGGTTTCTCTTAAAATCACATTTCTGTAAAGTTGTATCACACATTCAATTTCTACTTTCCTCTGTGCAGAAAATGTGTGTAGGAGAATAACACTGGGTATATTTTTTATCTGACCAATAGCTGAGCATTTTATCCAAGTTCCTTAATTGACAGTCAGTTCCTAAATTAAAGGATTTAAGTCTTTAAACAGTAGTCAAATTCCTACAGGAACATTGCTTTATTTTACCATTCCTTCTGTTTACATAGACTATTAAAAGATCCCTTCCTGAACTACAATAAACTTAGGCTGTGTTTTTAGAGCAACAAACATTCATGAGATGCACTCAGGCCAGTAGCTATTTTGAAATAACCAACCCATAATGTCAGGGTCAACAGACAGTAATGTGAACGCTTTGACAAAAAAAAACAAAAAAACAAAAAAACACATTCTTTTTCTAAAACAGTCTGTTTATTAAATGCTTTCAAGAGATTTGGTCCACTTGTGTGATCATGAACTTTCAACCAGGGAGGAGAAAAGAGAAAACAAAGTCAAGAAGATAAAACAAAGCATGAAAGAACAAAATGTAGAAATACAGTACAAAAAGAGGCCTTGTTTTTTCCACTTCTTACAACCCTGGTTAATTCATCCGAGTCGTTGCAAAAAAAAAAAAAAAAATTCAAATAACCAATCATTTTTAACTGATCGAAAACTGATAAATTAAGATTTCTGTGTGACTGTGTGGGTGTGCATTGGCGCTGGGGATCAAATGACACGAACTTTGTAGAGGAACAGGAGGGGGAGAGGCAGGGTGTGTCATGACCGTTTGCTGAGCAGTTGAGAACCATGTCATCTTTAAAACTGCAGCAGGTTTTAATAACCAGTTTAAGAGAGAAGTATTTGTGGTCAGAGAATGGTTAAACATAAGTCATGATTACCAAAATACCACTACAATTGCGTGCTCACACACAACGAAAATAACTGTACTGTAATAATGATGGCATAAAGGTAGTGAGAGAGTCTGCACATGTTCGAGGTTTCTGGTTCTGCAGCAAGCCTGACACTTCACACTTCCCTTCACTTAGATTCTCCAAATCTGTAAACAAACCATTAAATATAACAGGAACGAGCAATACAAAGCATGCTCCAGTCAGATTCAGGTGTACTTATTGAGTTCTATTGACTGCCATTTTTGTTGAAAAGGACAGGGGAAAAAAAGCGCTAGGCATGAGTAATTCGACCATGTGAAAATCAATGGCAAGAAAGTGTCTAAAGTCTAAAAGTCAGATTATTACCTAAGGAGCCCTTTAAAGAGAAATGAACTTATTTTTCTTGGTTTCATTATAATATCCATTGATCATGCTCTCCAGGACAAAATAAAGACAAAAAACATAAAACAAAGTGGCACAATGTAATGCCAAAATGTTTGACATCAAGAGACAAACTGTGGCTTCAGGGTTAAGGTCCTTTGCCCAGCAAACTAAAGGTCACATGGGTCTGTCGTCCCCCCCCCCCCTTTTTTTTTTTAACAAAAATGGCAATCAGCAGCATTTGGTATGGCAGGCTGACAAAGCTTACACCGTAAATGATCACAGATTTTTTTGAAACATCAAATCTCAGATAAGTCACATAATTATGTGGGATTTGTTATGTGTAGGGATATATTAGCAGTAATCTGTCTCTTTTTTAGTTTGTGTCATGATCCACCGTACACAACACACACCCACACTGAACATGCAGCACATCTATCCACAGTTTTCTGTGTGTGTGTCAGTTATATCATTAAAGCTGGCCTTTCTGCCACAATGGAAGAGGAGCCTCTCCTCAAATGCTCCACTATTATTTCTTTTTTTGCTATAACAGTATATTTCAGCATGTTTTCAGAGGCAGGAAGACAGACATTTTTTTTATCCTCTCGTCATACTGGCTAATATGTAATGAAAAATGCCAGCCATTTCATGAAGCAAAAAGCAATTTTAAAATTAAATTCAGACTTTCAGTTGTGTACCAGATTTCCTCAGCCAAATTAATTTCACAAAGCTTTGGCTAGTGGCTGATGTTAATTCTCCATCCCAGTTACTTAACAAATATCCTGAACTGACAACTATTAAATAATAGAGAGCAATTGAGTGTGTGGCACCCTCCTTACAACAGAAACAAGAACCTGAAACCTGAAAAACAAGATGGAACACATTACCGACCACAGCTAACTCTTCCACAGCCACAGAAAAACGAGCTCCACCATCTCTTATCTAAATTACCTCATAAGCATGTCTAAGTATTATAATAGGTATCAGGTATCATATACTGTATATAGTAAGCAGGATTATACAATAGGGGTATGTATCATCTTATAGGTGTAGTATAACGAATAAGGCGCTATACGGGAGTATATAGGCTACTATGTATGCTTTTGTTTCTAGATCTGTCTTTGCCTGGTGAATCAGTTTAAAAAGAACTGCACAGCATAGGCAGTGAGCAGAGAGCTCTGTTTTTAGGGTCAACAGATAGAAACAGATAACAGTGTATGAACTGTAAACTTTATAATCAATTGTTATTTTTTTTTCCTTTGTCCAGTGCCAAAACAAGACAGACGCCTACAAACAGAGCTCAGACACCATTATCATAAAGCGGCTGTACTGTACTGTGCTGTGTGAAGATCCTGACCTACAGACAACCTACAGCTGTAGCTGGTAACTGACATTACCACCTGCAGGCTTAAAAACTTATAAGCCTTATATGAAATATCTGAAGCTGGACTTTTTCTGCTCACTGCCTTCCAGGCAGAGCTGTGCACTGCTGCATACACAGACGCATATTTACTGTCAATTATTATATTCATACATGGATACATATATAAAGAGAGTTATACATTGCAATTAACATACATATATCAATAGCATATAGAGAGGAAATAGAAATGGTCAATAGATAGCAATCATTATCGTCATCATATTCATAATACTAGGAGTAGTAGTAATACAATTCTTTGAAGAAGCTAATACCTGGGTTGTTCCAGACAAGGGCTAATTATAGACAATCTCCAGCAACACTGACCTGAGATCTGCATTCTAGGCTTAATCCAGGATGTGCATATCTGCCACATTATGATAAGTTATAAAGTCAGTTCTTAGGAGATGGATAATTAAGACACATTTTGTATGTATCCACTGACCTAAATGTGGAGGCTGCAGACAAAATCAAGTATCAAAAAACATTTACATGTTTTTAACATTTTGACCATAATGTTCATCAGTGCTGGTTGAGTGTTGTGTCAGTATTTTTTTTTTAAATTTAAGGCTTTTGATGATTTTATGCAATAAACCAAAGTCACTTTTGACATGAATCTTGAACAAATACTTAAAATTTAAAGTGCAGCCTAACTGAGTTTTAATTTGCACATTTGCAGAAGAGGAACATTTCTATATTCTCTGCATCCACTTTAGCCGCAAGACTTACAAAAAAAAATTAAGAAAAATAAAAGTTGGATACATCTTAAGTTAGGTATTTCATGCAATTTCTACCTCTCTTCTCTCATTTCAAGTTTGACCCTCAACAATCCACACATTCAGCCTGAAAAGTCACTTTGCCAAAAGCTCTTCATACAAACCCTGTCTGGAACAACCCACACAGAAGAAAAATGACAAAATAAAAGGATCATTTAAAAAAAAAAAAAAAAAAAAATCACTATAGTCATCTAGTTCAGCGATACATGTCATATAGCAATACCTCAATAACAAGAACTTCTTCTATGTAATCAATACAGGTTTTCAGGTTATATATTTATTAAGCTTAACCGCTAAGTTATCAATTATTATTAGTAATATACCATTATTTGTAAATATGTATAATATGTGTGTATATATGTATCTGTATAAAGACACACTTCCATCGTGTCAACATTAAAGGCTAGAATAAGATGGCAACAGATATCCTGCCTCCATCTTTGTGTGCGTGTGTGCGTGTGTGTTTGTGTGTTTGTGTGTGTGTGTGTTCGTGTCACATGTTGATGTTTTTTTATATAGGCACAATATGGGATGCGAATCATTTCCCTGTCTAAAGCTAGCAGGTTTCCCATAATGAAACTTTACCTTAGGGGCTACCGTTAGCTAACAGGAATTGGATGCATATGAGGAACACAGGTTTTCCTTTTGAAGGCTGCGGGGGAATGACTGGTTTGCAGTGAAATAATGACCCCAGTTCAACTGAAGAAGAGCCAACTTGCCCTTACTTTGAAATTATCATAAATATTCTCACAATAAACTATAGAAAAATACATTCTTAATAATCAATTCTTTAATTAGAAATTTTCTACCAGCTTTTTACTTTTAAATTATCTATCATCTGCACATCTTTTTGCTCTTTAATTAATACAAAATAATCGACTTTTTTTTTTTTTGTACAACTTAAATCTTTTGCGCGGTCAGTATTTTCAGTGTTCTTCAGTTCAAGTAAGGTCATCATTTCAAATGGGCAACTGTGGTCTGAAGGATCTATTGCTGAGAGCAGCTCTAGCCAGGACTCTGTATGTTTGCTGCAGTCACTTCTGTCAGCTGTTTACTGACACAGTTTAAAGTCCATGATGCTGAGAAGCATCTGGGTCGCATTCTGTACTTTAGCCTCAAAGTATTCTTATAGATTTTGTCCCCCGCTTGTTTCAACCTGAGTGGAGCTGACATTCTTGCATGCTTTAATTCACCTAATCATCGGCTGACAGCAACTACAAATTTAATATTGTGAGTGTATGTGTGTGTGTGTGTCTGTGCTCGTTTCATGCAGGATCCCTTGGTTTGATTACATAACCAGCTATCCAGGGGGCCTCTTTATGTCAATAAAGGGAAGGAAGGGGAAAGTGTCATGTTACACAAGTTTGTTTTTGGGCAATATACTTGCATACATTCCACGACCACAGCAATGTTTTACATGACTAATTTCCTAGTTTTAAAGGCCCATGCAGGCATTACATTCATAGCGTTCTACCAATATGGCAGACAATATAACGAGGAAGTACAACTCCCCTTGGAAAAAAAAAAATTATAACGCTCAAAATCATTCATCCCCAGAGAGTTCTTTTTAACCCTCTCGCCACATTCCCACGAAGGAAGGATAGTGGGATTTGGTTGTTAGGCACCACCAAGAACCTCTTAATGCAACGCGTCATAGTTTCTTCGGTCTTGTTAGCCATCAACAGCACTGAGGGCTTGGTTTGTTTTGCACTCAAGTTCAAATTTGATACTTTTAAGTGTACGAGTGCCAAGTTTTGTTTAGCTCTGAACTGCCACCAAGCAAAATTTAAGAGCTGCGACCAGCGCGCCCACCAAAAAATTGTCAGTGCTGTGACGATTGTTTAAAAAAGAAAGAAAGAAAAAAAGAGACACTCAGTCCAAAGAGTACTAGGGAAAACTAGCTGATTATTTTAGTCAGAACAAAACTAGTTGTCTGTGGAATTTCTGCGGTATAATCTGCTGACGGGGAATTCAAAGGTGCTGTGTGTAACTGCAGCATGATATTAAAACACAATGCTAAAGCCAAGTCCTGTGTTTTCACTCACAAAGCTTTCTCTTTGTGTTTATCAGTGCCTGTGATCTGTGTATTATGTGCTGTATGAAAGTGTTTGTGTGCGTGTGTGTGTTAGTGTATATGTAGGGTGGCATCGACCGTTTTGTTGCGTGCCATTCTGCTCTCACATAGCTGGCTAGATGCTGGAGGAGGTCAGACTGGCATGGCGACAGACTGTTTAGTTGGAGCTGGTATGGGCAGGCCTGTGTCTCTGTCTCTGCAGCTCAGTGATGATCAGCTGCCTCTCAGAGATCGTCCCCGTCTGACAACCGCTGGCCTCCCTGAAAACGATTTACACCGACACAGCTCATCAAACAACCAGTAACGTCATGTAGCAGCCAGATGATTTATTTTAGCTCCTTTGTGAAATTCTGTACTGTTACAATGCAAAAATCTATCGTTAAACTCTACAAATCTCTAAAGTTACAATGAAGAATACTATACTTAACCATAGTAAATACTTAGAGCATCAATATCTTCTTTTACTGACATGATTAGTGTGCCTTACTTACTGGATACACAATCACTGAGAAAAGAGCTGTGCTATTACTGCTCACCATGCTTTCTGTGTAATCTGCTGATATGGTGACCTGCTTCTCATCTGGTGGCGGAGTCACAGCAGAGCTATCTGTGCGGCGACTCTGATTTGTGAGCTGCAGCCACAGTTCGTACATCTGTTGCATGTCTCTCACTGCAGAGGTAAGGAAAAAAAAGGAAAACCTCTATTACCTTGACATAGGGTAGGAACCTAAAAAATCAATTTATCACGGTGATGAACAGAGGGAGGCATTGGTTGAAAACTGAAACAGTTAAAGAGCAAACACAACTTTTTTTTATTTATTGAGATAAAATGAAAGAACCTTGAACTATCTCAAATTAATTAAAAGTGGAGGTGCAAAGTGATGACTAAATTCAGATCTGACTTTGCAAAGTACTCATCGTACACCATCACTCTTTTGTATATTATTATTGGTATACCTATAGGCTCTAAATACAGTACAGTGGTTCTATAAGGAACTGGATGCTTACAGCTGTTGTTTTTCATGTACGTCCACACGTCCCTCTCCTCTAGACTGTGAGCAAATGAGCAATTCCCAATGTAGTGGCACTTCTTCTGCTTCATCACATGCACGCACATCTGAATGAGAAACATTCAAAAGATAAGGATTAGAGAGTCATGCCAACACCACGGCAACAGGTTTCTCCTCTGAATTGTAAAAATGTCTCGCTGTTGTTGTTTACGTCAATTATAGGCCGTGCATGGGAGCGTTAGATAACTAGTACTGAAATTCCTTTGGTTGCCATAAAGAGTTGGATAAAATAGAATTGCTTAAAACTCCTTAAGATGAATTCTCCTCTATAAAAACTGGTTAAGTCTGCAATTACTGAGGCACTGTGTTATTTAAATGCACAATCTGTAATTTCTGCTGCTGGAGGTCTCTCAGTCAAAACAATGAAAACAAAAATATGCAGATCGATGATGTTGTGAAGCAGCATGGGATCAAGATATTTGTTTATTTGATTGTTAAACAGCGACCACTGCACATGAAAATCTGATTGACTCGGCAGAAATGTTCACAGACAAGATAACATATTAAAATTTGATTCACGTCATATTTAGTCACATTTGCCAACTTCCTTCCTCTCTCTCTGTCTGGCGTTACCCAGGAAGTTGGTGACGGGACAAAATGAAACACACAGTTACCAAACATTGCTGGAAACATTCAGGATAATTAAAGTACACAACTCAACAAATACATGGCAAAGATATTGCCATTTTTAGACATTTTAATGCAGAAGTGTTATATGTTCCATGTTAAACAGTGTCACCTACCTAATAACACTGTCAAAGACACACAGCTACAGATTAATAAGACACAGGGGTGAAGAGTTTTACAACAACACCTCTTCCCCTGAGGCAATTACAGAGGCAGCTGTACTCTGCATGTGAGGGAGGTGAAGAGGCGGAGAAGAGGGAGGGAAAAAGGAGGGACTCACATCGTATTGCTGTGGATAGGTGCGGGAGAAAGGCAGAGGCCGAACAACAACCCACTTCTTCTTCTCAAATGATTTAACCAGCAGGACCCGACGCTCCTTCGTCCAGCTGAAATTAAACAAACACAAGGATAGACGCTAAAATTTGGCCCCAAAATTGGTGGTCGAGATAGTTTTTGGTAGCCAAACTGTAAAATTATGAAAAA
The DNA here is from genome assembly GCA_029814765.1 of Acanthurus leucopareius. Lineage (NCBI taxonomy): Eukaryota > Metazoa > Chordata > Actinopteri > Acanthuriformes > Acanthuridae > Acanthurus > Acanthurus leucopareius. The sequence continues at coordinate 4,986,789 of JAQMCX010000034.1, forward strand.
ACAATACAAACAGGCAATTTAATGCAAATTTTAATGCAACTTAGCACAGCTCTTTACTGTGGTATTTCAATAAATAAGTCATTAACAAAAAGAAAATACATATTTAATTTAAATGGTCGATTTAAGTTCTCTTTCAATGGTAATCTATAGGATGCTTTTCTAGTCTTTCCACTACACAAGTCTAGAAAACAGCAAGTAACCAAAACCAAAAGTTTTCTTATTGGCATTTTGCATACAACTCTGTTGCAATGATGACAACCAGTGTTATAATGGCAGCAAATAATTACATAACCTAAACACACAAATCAAAACAAGAGACATACACTGTAAAAAAAAATACAGTCAGACTTAAGAATCGCCTTTGAAAAGTGACTGTAGCGTTTTGTATTGCTGAGACTTTATGAGCATGCGAGAAAAACAGGCCTGACCTGTGCCGAGCTTTGGCGGTGCAGTACTTGAGGTTCTTGTCGGGCTCGTTGACCTGTCCTTCCCTCCAGCACTGGCCGCACACAAACTTCATTTTCAGGTTGAGGGGGCGCCCTCTGCCCGCCACTGCTCCCAACCCTCCCACCCCCACCACACCCACTGGGCCCACACCACCCCCACAGATGCCATCTCCCCCACCTCCTCCGACCCCACCCCCCATTCCCCCAACTCCTACTGCAGGTATGCTGCTGCTCGGATGGGGGATATGGATAGGCTGAAACACACAGAAACACAGATCTCAGAAATCCACATCGATAAAAATTAAAAACTAAATGCACATTGTGAGTTAATTTGACTTCCATTTTGCAGTCACATTTCACTTATAACCACATAAACAAACCAAAGATGCATGTGCATCTTTGTAAGCTAATCTTTTATCTGTGGTTTTCGCATGGTGCAGTGATAAAGGAGTAGCAAAGCATCTACAGTAGATACGCAGCTGGTTGTGTTGTGGGTAGTTGTTTTTGAAAAGTCTTAGTTATCAGGAGGGATTTTAACACTGTGCTGTAAAAATGCAGCAAGAGCAAGAGGCAGAAGGAAACATGATGCATGACTACTATCAACAGTGAAGAAATGCCAGAGCGAACAAAGATTCGTTTGAGCAGTAATTTTCATCATTATGCCATGTAAAAAACAAAACAAAAACAGAACTCCAACTGTCCTTGCAAGAAAGCGTGACGCTCTTACTGCAGGCAAACATTATCTCCAGCTCAGACAAGCTTGCCAGAGGTTAAGTACAATCAGATTGCAGCTCCGTTGTGAAAATACAGTCCACTTAATATTAGTTAACCCCCTCACTGCTTCTATTTGAGACTTTTTTGGATGGAAACTAATCCCTGATATTGGTTAAAAAAAATCTTCCCCAAATAAAGTGAGTAGTTGACTACTTTTTGAAGGTAGTTGACAAGTAAAACACAGCAGTCAGGAATTGGCATTTTAACAATTTTTTTTTTACGTCTTTATGCCAAGATATCATAAACCAAGATATCCAGTTGTCTCAGTGCTCTTTCCTGTCTCACCTTCTGCTGCTTCTGTGCATTCTGTTCCAGCCTTTGCCAGTGTCTCTTGGACTCCTGCACCATTTCTTCATGTGTGATGCCTGAAGGGAAACATTAGAGCAGCTCCATAAAAAATCTGTCAACGATTCATCACTTGAAAACAACTATCAACATGTGTGTTCTACCTACCAGTATCCTGTTGCAGGACCCAACATTTGAGCTCTATGACAGAGTGAGCGAAGGAGCAACTGTCCTCACGCTGGCAACCGTAGCGAACCTCGTGGCGACACACATCAAACTGACAGAGAGGGTGCAGGGGACGCACCTTACTGTAGCGCACATTGGCTGACCTCACCACGTGCACCAGGCACCTGCAGAAGATAGAGGTGTCATCATTAAGACAAAAGGAAATTACATGTCTAATCATTTTTATTCTCTCTGTGTTTAATCACACTACTAATAAACCCAACTGAGCTGAATTTGAAAACTATTTTTTAATCAAATCTCCATTACACTCACTTGTTGTCGTCGAACGGGTGTCGAGCTGTGAGGTTTGAGCAGACTGCTAAGTTTTCTTTGCTGCGTTTGCTGATGATGCGAGGCTTACTGTCAAAACATTCCTGTTGAAAGAGGAAAGAGATGCCAATACAATACTAAAAATGCAGGTCTTGAGCACAAAAAAGAATGAAAGAAATAAAGGGGTCTCACCTCACAGAGGAACATGAACATGCCCATGTGGAGCTGCAGCAGTCTGGTGACGCTGAGCGCTCGTCTCTCTGTGCTGCCCAGCGGATCGAACAGCAGCTCTCGGCTTAGTGCGCCCTTCCTCTCCTGGGTCCACACATCAATTTCCTCCTGGCAGTAAGCAAATGTACAGTTCTCCCCATACTGGCACTCCTGACGCTCCTGCACCTCTGTAAGACACAGGGAGAGAAAAGCTTTAGCAGAATATAAACATTTTTTGCCAAATATCAGCTTTATTTGGATGTTGCGGCTATTTCCCAGATTGACCTCTCTTCCATCATACATTCAAGTATTTTATTTGTAATATGCACTTACCTTTGCACAGAACAAATGCTCCCAGGAAGTTGTTACGAGCAGGCCGTGGCCTGATCCTCTTCCAGGTGGGGTCATCTGTGTTTTTGAGGCGGCACAGCAGCACATCCCTCTTGCAGCGGTGTGCTGCCTCAGGCTGGTACTTGTAGTCCATCACTCGTGGACCTGAGAGCAGAGGAGGAAAGAAAAGATGAAGTTACCCTGTAAAACAAGTAACAGCTACCTAGACAGTTTTTTAAGACTTTTGTTATATGATATACATAAACAAGTAGTGCTTGGTTATTTTACAAATGACAAACACAGTTGGTGTGGTAAAGGAGACAGCAAATCTGCACTATCTCACCATGGAGGGAAAACAGTAGCTGGTTGGAGGCTAGTAAGGGGAAGTGACTGGGAAGTCATCAATTTAAACTAACCTATTCGGCTATAACAGGCATGACAAGCCTGCCGAAACTCATGTGTGGCTGCCAGAGGATTCCTGGAGAGCAGGGACAGGTTTGTTCCTGCTGGACCATTCTGGGAAAGAATATGTGATGTTAAACACAAAGGCTTCTTTGAGGCATTCACTGAAATCGCCGCTTATTACTAAATGTTTGCCTTATTCAGGTTAAACTGTAAATGCAGTTATTGTGGCAAGAAATGCAGCTAACTATTAAACTACTGAAGCATTTAGCATGTGTGTGTGTGTGTGTGTGTGTGTTACTTACTGCATGTGCAGCACTGTGGTTGCGCATTCCAGGGATGAAGCTGTGACACACCCGTCCCCCTGAAGACCAAGACACAAGGACACTGATGTCAGACACTATATTGTAATGGTGCTGACTCACACTGTCTGCTGCTGCTGTGCATCTCAGGCTTATGTCTGTTCCTTAGAAACTGGACTCTGGCAGCTGTGTGACAGCAAGCTAAGACATTGTATTGGGTCAAAATGATACAACAGGGAAACTAGTGATGATCTTGTGGGTGCTTAAATCAGTGTGTGGTTACAATGTTGTAATCTCATCACTCCTCTAAACGTATCACTGCTGGGTGTAGAGCAAATGTTACAAATACACTTGGGAAGAAAAGAACAATTACATGTTCACCAAGTATTAAATATATTAGGATTTTTACATTTATGAAATGAGTCCTATTTCCTATGTAATTCTGGGGTCGACTCACAAGCATTATATCTTCATGCTCCATTGTCACTTTGATTAATTGAGTGTGTGATCATATTAAAGTAAAAACGAACATTTGATGTGAAATTTTCTCTGAATAAATTTCCTGGTGATTTAGACTAGTGATGTCCGTTATTATGTCTCTCTGTAATCAAAATGAAGTATCATATAAAAAAAAAGAAGTCTATCAAATTTTTTACCCTAATTTGTCAAAAATACATGATGACTTTAACCCTTTGCTTACCAGGGAGAGTGTACTCAGATAATGAGTCCAGGCCGCCAGCAGCAATTCCAGCCTTCCCTTCTCCATCCGAGGCCCCTGTGGGGAAGCCTCCCAGTGCGTCCTGCGCCTGGGTGGAGCCCAGTGACGGGTATGGCTCCAGAGGGGGCATGTCACTGATGGGGGAGCTGAAGAAAGCTGGTGATGGGGCTGGAAGGCTCGGGGAGTATGGAGGCCGGAGACCTACCGCCGTGTTGGGGAGGTTGGTGGGGATAGCACCCTGGACTGGATTCTGGACCAGGGACAGACAGAGACACACATTACTTCATGTAGAGGGCCTAAATATTGAATGGAACTCCTACTACAATCACTCAAGTGACCTCCTAACTCCATCTGTTTAAAACAGTATCACAGAGTGATTTCTAAACTCATTAGAGCGAACATTATCAACACAAAAGACCAATTATTTGCTCAAATAAATACATAAATATTAACAATTCTGGTCTCATAGTTTAGGCTGATTTCTTGCTCATCTCTCTTCACTCACTTCACTAACTTTCTTAGGGATGCACTCCAGCAGACTGTCTAGCTCGTCCTTGATCACACTGCTGTTGCATTCTTCCATGTGCTCTGACACCGGGACAGAGTACGGCATGGGAGGCAGGGCCTGGCTGCTGGGGCTTTCTGACAAGTCGGTGCACGGGGTCACCACGGGGGTCGCCGGGTCATCACTAACTGGGATAGGTGTGGCCAAAGGAGCAGGTATGCACTGTGCACTGGACAGGTCCGCTGAGAAGGTGAAAAACAGCAACAGCAGTTATAAAAATGAATATGGAAAACAGATGGTAGTCTGGGTAGGAGCAGGTAAGTTCAAGGTTTGCCAGTTTGTCATACCTGGTCCAATGTCACCCAGAGACTCAAGCCCGTTGGAGGACATCTAAAGAAAAAAAGAAAGAAAAAAAGACAAGATTAGAGTCTTTTTCAGTCGACGTGTATACAAATTAACATTGCAATAACAGCACCCACCTCTCCTGTTGGTGGGGAAGTCTCCCCATGACTTTCGCCTTCTGTGGCTGTGGACTCCGTCTGTGGGCTGACGTAAGCTTTACGGCCCTTCAGGCCCAGTTTATTAGCGAGATCCTGGGCCAGATCACTCACCTGCCTGTCCTGAAAGATGAATCACAAAAATCAGCTGTTCCAATCACTTAAGACAAGTTTCTCTCACTCTAAAGTATACAACAATGAAGACCACAACATTAAGCATGAAGTTACCAACTGCATTACATCCCCATTCCACACACTTAACAGTATACAAACACTAAAATAAACCATTATATTCCAGATTCCTGCTAAAGCAATTACATGCTCTACTAGTTTCCAGTGAAAAATCCTGGGAGGAAATTTACTGTTTGAACTTAATCTTAAAAAGTATATGTTGCATTAATTTTCTCAGTGATTTTGACATACGTGTGGTGCTGTGAGGAGACATTTGGTTCCACACTCATAGGCCTCTCTGAGTCGTCCCAACTCCCTCAGACAAAGTGCTTTGCGGTACAAAGCCCTGCGACTGCCTTCTGACACGCACAGTGCACTGTCACAGTCCTGAACACCGCGCTCATACTCCCTCTGAGACACAAAAAACAAACATACACAGATATATGAGGGCAAGAAAGGCTTTGGAAAACAAATATCATTTTATAAATAACAAAAGAGTCTTTGACAAGAGTTTAAGTCAAATGGGTGTAGTAATGCTAAATTTACTACCATTTCTTTGTCCTTTAAATAGCAGACCAATACAGCAGATTCAATCTAAACCCAATATGGCAGCAGACAGAATCAGTGAAGTCCAGTGACTACAAAGTCACACTAAGTGTGACACTGGCAGCACGTTAAAAGCTGATACAACCTCATATACATTCCCTTTGCATTTCCTAAGTTCCCACATAAGCATGTAACATCCCCTCTTTCCCTTTTCCCTCACCATCTGGTAGAAGGCAGCAGCCCTGTTAACATAAAGGCTCTCCAGCAGTTCGTGGGGGATGACGAGCGCCTCAGCCTGAGCATAGCGGGCAACGCTGATCCCCTCCCCATACTGCTGGGTTGCCTGGCGCCAGTCCCCATCTCGAAAGCAAGCGTTGCCCTCATCCAGCAAGTTACACACCAACTGGGTCAAAAATGCCTGAAGGGATGAGTAGAAAGAGGTCAAAGAGAGATTGAATAAGAGGGATGATAAAGGGAGAGGGGGGATATAAAAAAAAAAACAGAAAGTTAATATGAGATGGTCACAAAGACACAGAAAGAAAACAAAAAAGAAAGAAACAAGACAAGCAGGAAAAAAGATTGCAGACAAGATAAATTCCGGTGTCTGAGCTAAAATCACCACTCAGGTCCTGGAGAGATCAGAGTAAAACGCATATATGGATCATGGTGAAATTTTCAGGTAAATATTAGAGTATACTGTTGATAAAGAGTTGTAAAGGAAAAGTGTGATTATAAGGATCAGTGCAAACCTCATAACTCTCTGGCTCTGGGAAAGGCAACGATGACCTGTGGACAGCAGACATAAAGGTTGATATTAATAGTGTGAACTGTAATCACGAAACCACTACTTAGTTGTAGGGGAAGCATACAATGTAATATATTATAGTTTCTCGCTTACTGGATAAAGCTCATAGCTTTCTGAATTTCCTCTCTTCGTTTCTGTCGATCAGGATCCATTGCCTGACAAGAGAGACAAGGCTCACTTGCAAAAGCTTAAATCTCCACTTCTTACACAACAGCATTAACCTTTAAAGGTACGGTCACAATATGCACACATAACATCAGTGTCCAGGGGGATATGATCACGTTCTGCAATTTCACAAGAAACCGCTAATGTATTTATTCGTCCTGGACAAGCCAGGGCCTGTCACTGAAACACGCTAAACCATCAGACTTGAGTGAACTAACTGCGGGGACAGCTGATAATGGTTAGGCTGTATAACATTAACGTTACTAGTAAACGTAAATCAGGTTATGCTGACATTTTGTTAAACCGAAGAGGCCACATTAAGCCGATAAATGTTGGTGGCATAAATTGCAGAAATTTGCACGGGGGGTATCCGAACGTTGCATGCAAATCAAAAATCGTTAGCCATTACAATGTCAGAAAAATTATAACGTTAGCTAGCGTTAACGCTCGCGTGTGGCGTTAATTTGCAAACTTACAGCTTGTCAACTCCAACTTAACGTAACACAGAAAACAGCGCATAGAAAATACACAATCTGGATACGGTTAACTTCTTATGGCATTTGCGTAAATGACATCAACGCTTGCTACCTGAGTTTACCTACCGCCGGTAGTTGGGATTAGCCAGCTAACGCTCCCTGCACACTCAGCCTAAATGCTATTCACTAACTTAGCTTAGCTGAAAAAAAAATAAGAAAAGGCAACTATTATTTCAGAAAATGTTTGACTGCCTTCGAAGTCACACACATTGTATCATTAAATTTATAATTTACAAAGAATGACTGTTGAGCTTAGGTATATGGTTACATCCCATGTAAGCAGTGATATTTAGCTTTCAGGTAAGTTAGCTAACTTAATTTACAAATGGAGCCCCAGCTAATAGCCAAAGCCATCATTTAGCACGGCAACTCACCGACAGTTAAGTTGGTGCGCTAATCAGATCAGAGATCGCTTCACAGTGCGTTGGCGATAAAAATAAGAAAAATTAGCCAGCCAAATATCAGTCGATATCCAGGCGCATACTTGTGAGTTTAGTGTCCCTGTCATTGGTATGTGGACGGAGCACGAGTTTCTCCGCTACGACTGCTGCTGGATACTGACTAGCTAACGCTAGCTAGCTGTAGCTAACTGCTAGCTGTTTTCGGCCAGCGCAGTATCGCAACAAGTTTCTTGGATCTGAAGGACCAGAAGAGGGCAGCAAAACTATGTCACCTGATGTGCTACCCTCCAGAGGTGGAAAAGCCAATTAATTCTTTACGCAAGTAAAGCCGCAGTAGAGAAAATACTAAATTACAGTTATTGAAACTGTATTCAGAATCTAAAAAAAAATCTTCAGTATTATCTCCAAAATGTGCATAATGTTTTGTAGAAAGTAGAAAAACAACTGCTCTCAGTGTTAAATAATTGATTATGATTATTACAGGCGCCCGTCATGTGTATGCAGCATTTAATGTTGTAGTTTGTGGGTATCAAACTAATTTTACACACTTAATATACTCTTAGTCACAGTGACCATTCAAAATCTGTTCAAAATACACAACGACGCATCACATTTTATAAGATAATTTATGTTTTTTAAGTAAAACTGAATCTGCATAGTGGCTAGATATAGTGAAGTTAAACGTACTGAAAAGAGCACAGTATATGTTATGTTAAGGACACATTTCTTAGAGTTGTGATTATATACAATTGTGGAATAAATGTTCTTTGATTTCCGTTCCACATGGAGCACAGACATGTCAGTGAGCTGTTACAGATTTGTGTTTACAGTTCATCATATCATCCATACCGGTCGAAGCCAGTAACGAATTTTTAGCTTGTTTAAAAAATATGATGCCATAGACTCCATATTTTGCAACATTATTAACATTTTTTGCAGACCTTACACCCTAAGGATCTTGGGCAGTCGCCCACTTTTGCACAACTGGTATACCAGCCTTGCCTCTGTCTCAGGTGCAGGTCACTGTGCCTCTCCCTTCCTCTCGGCCTTCTGGTTGAAGGTGACAGTGTTGATCCCTCGGCTCTTGAACCTCAGGTCCTCTCTAAGAAAGGGCTTTCCCCTGGAATCAGTTTCACACGACTCCATCAAAGAGTTAAAATCTTCTCTGCCCAGCCGCAGAAACGGCTCATCACTGTCTCCCTCTTCACAAATAGACCTCTGGCCAATGGGTGCCTGTACAGGTTCAGATGGTAGATCACATAGAGAGGCCGGTGTTATAATATTTCCTGGCTCCCCGGCACAACCTGACTCCCCTTCGCGTGTACATGCGCAACCTAATTACACAACTTACTATGTATTGTGTATATATATGACACCAATCAAATTCACTCAGCGGGCACATTATGTATCATGTCTTATGTATCTAGACATTACAGGACAGAAATTATAAGGGGGAGTCAGATTTTGTTGGGTCACTTAACCCTATTAATATTGTTTAAAGTGGCACCCACCAAATTCACTCAGCAGGCACATCTGGACCTCCAGAGCTTATGTATAAAGTTTTTTGTATTTGTCCATATAGGACAGAAATTATGAGGATTTTGTCAGATTTTGTCGGGTCACTTAACAAAATATGACTCCCTTATTTATAATATTAATGCAAAATGTGACACCCACCAAATTCACTCAACAGGCACATCTGTACCACCAGCACTTACATATAAAGTCTGGTTCTTGTCATTACTGAACAGAAATTATGGGGGGAGTCAGATTTTGTTAGGTCACTTGACAAAACCCGAGTCCCCTATTTTATTAATGATGCAAGATGTCACACACTACAACACTTGTTCAGTCCGCTGTATGAGGGCCTCTTCCTCTGAGGAATTCTCTGACTTCCTGAACTTCAGCCACGATCGAAGTAGAGAAAAATACCTGGAAACAAAGTGAGTAATCGAGTCGAGCCGAACCATGCAGTGAAAACGCGGCTGTCGTTGGGACACCAAGTAAGCTAGCCACTTTGAACACAGACACAAATATTGCAAACGAATTAAAAGTTTCTCAAGGAACTTTTACTGGAAATAGTTGAGTGAAAAATTTTGAAAAAAAAAAGTGAGAAAAGAAACATGTAGCAAACATTCTCCTGCTGCTTTATAGATTTCTACTCCTGTGCTGTACGAACACATCTGGCGTCCATCACAACCTGCTCCAAGTTGCTTCTTTTTTGAGAAAAAAAAATTACATTGAAGAGGCCAAAAATATTCCACTCCTAACAACATTAGCTATTGTGGCAGAACTGACATGCTGAAAGTCAAGGAACACATCTCATTTTTCATTAAATGAAATATCCATCAGTCATTGAATTTGAAAAATATCCAAGCGGGGATAATGGCGTTCTAACCTAGTAACAGCAGGAGGCGGTAAACCAACCGTAGATTGATTTTAACCAATGAAACAGTATCAACGAAAAAGAAGTCGGAGCAGCATGACGTCACAGGGTTTAGCAACCGGCGCGCTGTACGGAAGAGCGGCGTGTGTCATTAATTGCTATCATTTGTCTGGAAATTACTCTGTGGTACGTCAAGCTTTATTGCTTCATTGAGAGCTTTAGGCCTGGTCACGGATACACTCTATTATAGACGGGTTTACAGACACATCAATTTTCATTTAGCTAGTGCTGTCGGTGTTTCTCATGAAGTTACGTGCTTCTAAAGTTACTTGCTAACACCGGTGAAGCTAAATGGCTACCGTGACCGTTGTTGATAGTTCCGACGTTACTGAAATTGTAAATCATGTAAATGTACAATATTTTAACTATTGACAACAATTCCATAATTCAGATGTAACGTTATTTTAGATGTAGTTCGGAAGTAATAATTAATCATAATGTTATTCTTTTTATTCCAATCAATCAATTGATCAATCAATCAATTTTAATCATTCAAGAGGGAACCGCATTTTAATTTTATTATACAACCTGTTGTACAATGACCAATAAACTTCCTTGTATCCTTGTATTCTTATTTATATGTTAAGGTATTTGATGAAATCTGATTATTCTCTCTATTGTTTGACTTCTGGCTGTTTTCATAGAGTCAACATGGCCTCAGATGACATTGCTCAACTGGTAGATGCTCTTTCCAATACACATGTTGGGGAAGATGAACTGAGCTACAAAGGTCTTGGACTGAAGTTAGACGGCGAGGCATCAGGTGAGATGCTGAACGGGGCTGTATTTGTGTTCATGTGTTCTCCTCAGACCTGACACCCTCTTGTTTATACTTTTAGTGGAGGAGCTGGTCCGTGAAATAAAGCAGTTCCAGGGTCTGAGAGCTTTGTGTTTGGAGGGAAACACTCTAGGAGTGGATGCAGCACAGGCCATCGCCAAGTCTTTAGAGTGCAAAGATCAACTCCAGGTACTCCTCAGTTTATAGTTTAAATTCACACTGTACATTGACCACACCACACATATTAGCTTTACTCTGCCAATTATGGCTTAATACCAGTAAAGGTACAGGAATAGTCAACCAACCTTTCAAATGCATCAATGTCAAGTTAAAACAAAATTTCAAAAAAACTTTTCCTGGAATAAGATACACATGAAAGTTTGAAATAATTAAATACACAATAGTGTCTCATGAAAAGTAAGAATCTGTCTCAGTTCTGCTTTGCAGTTCGATACTCTACTATGGATACAGTTTGGTCAGAACTCCAAGAGTACTAGCTGTGATACAATAAAAACATTGCCAGAAAGATACTTTTGGATGATGTGTGTTTTGTTTTTACAACAAAAACACAGCAGTCCCCTTAGTACCATAATGTTTTTAATCTGTGAACATGTTTTATTGTCCTGCAGAGATGCTACTGGAGTGACATGTTCACTGGAAGGTTACGCTCTGAGATCCCAACAGCCCTGGTGAGCACTGATGGTTTACTGGTCCCAGTTTAAGGAAGTACTGCTACGCTGTTAAATATATCATCAGATTATGACTTTTACCCTGTTTCTTGTTTGTGTGTGTGTGTGTGTGTGTGTGTGTGTTTATGTGGGTATGTGTGTTTTTATATTCTTCTTTATTAAATACTCCCCTCAGATTTTACTTATGTATTTCAAGGATTTTTGTGTATTCCTGGATTTATTATTTCTGGTTCACATTTCCTGTGTCTACTCTTCAACAGAGGTCTCTGGGCAGTGCATTAATGAGTGCAGGGGCTAGACTGACTGAGTTGGACCTGAGTGATAATGCCTTTGGGCCGGACGGTGTGAAGGGAATCGAGCAGTTGCTGAAGAGCCCCTCCTGCCACACCTTGAGGGTGCTAAAGCTTAACAACTGTGGCATGGGGATCGGAGGAGGAAAGGTGAGCTCACAGAGGGCCATGCAGGATGCTGTCATGTGTCTTTATCCTCTGTTACCATGTTATACACATTCAAAGATAATTTTCTCTTGTCCCCAAACTTCCCTAATAAAAAGGAGAAATTTGTCCAGATTTGGAATAAATCACAGAAAAAATGTTGCACATTGGTCAGTTTTACCTGTCTGTTAGTGCAAACTGTAACAGTGCTGTATGGTTTGTGTAGATTCTGGCTGACGCTCTGATTGAGTGCCACAGACAGTCATCAGCCCATGGAGCTCCACTCAAACTGAGAGTGTTTGTGGCAGGGAGGAACCGACTGGAGAACGAAGGAGCCCGTGCTCTGGCCAAGGCCTTTCAGGTAGAACACACCTGCTTCAATACGGATGGACAGATTTGGACTAACACTGGACTGCCAAGTCAAGTTTGTTTGACCTCTGAATCTGTTAAGATTCTAGTTATATTTATAAACACAAGTGTATTTGCATCGTAAGTACAATTAATATTAGTAGAGTGGATGATGAAAAAACATTTTATATTCAAAAAATATTTTTTTATCATCTCCTCAAACTTTTCATTTACATTGTTTGTACTAACATGTATCACTAAAAAAGTAGAAGCATGAAACACCATCTAATAATTGTAGCTAAATTTCAATAGGTGATTGACAAAAAACAATTTGATAACCAGCCTAACCAGGTAGCTGTTACAGTCATCAAGCAGAATTGAACTTTAAATGGCAGCCCCTTGTGAACCTCAGCCTCCTCTCTGTTGTCTCATGGAAGCTGATAGGCAGCCTAGAAGAAGTGCACATGCCCCAGAACGGTATCAACTATGCGGGAGTGATGGTGTTAGCTTCAGCCATGCGGCACAACCCAGAACTCCGTGTCCTCAACTTCAACGACAACACCTTCACCAAAAGGGGGTCGCTGGCTATGGCACAGGTGAGGGCTGTTCACACACTCCCTTTAACTACAGCAGTAATATCGCAAAACTGTTGACACTCTCATCCCCTGTCGGCCTCACAGGCTCTGAGACACCTGAGGAACGTACAGGTGATCAACTTTGGCGACTGCCTGGTCCGCTCTGAAGGGGCCGTCGCCCTCGCTGCAGTCCTCAGAGAGGGACTGCCAGTCCTCAAGGTCAGCTCACCATTAAAGTTTGGCCCGTTACATTTCTGTGTCTTTTCCTTTAATGACGTGATTACAGAGCTCTCTCGTGTTCCTTTTATACAGGAGCTCAATGTTTCATTTGGCGAGATCACAGAGGCGGCAGCATTGGTGGTGGCTGAGGCTGTCAAGGACAAACCTCACATGGAGAAAGTGGATCTGAATGGTACGCGCATCCACTCTTCAACTGGTATCGCTGTTTGTGCAGATGTAGCAATTACAAGAAGGGTTTGTGTGGCTGTGAAAATCTTAGAAAGTTATGGAATTGGTTTTCAAATACAAGAAAATGTTCCTGATATATGGTTGAATGCACAATATGTAATTTCTGCCACTGGAGGTCTCTTAATTGAAACAGTGAAAAAAAACTTGTTTAATAACTTAAATAAATCTGTAGATTTTTATGAATTTGATCACTGTCAGAAACATTTGGAATAACCTTTCTTTTAAACTCAACAACATGTGTAACAAAGGTGGTAATTTTTAGCAATTATAATGTAAAAGTTACATATTTTGAGTTTAAATATGATGACATCAGAAGTTGTTATGGAATTAAGAGTGCACAGCCTAAAATATCATAGCAATTGTAAATGAGGTAAAATATGATCTTGTATGTCACTTAAACAGGTAACTGTCTGGGAGAGGAGGGCTGTGAGGCTTTGAGAGAAGCGATGGAGAACATGGACAAAGCAGACATACTCGCATCACTCAGGTAATGTGTGTGTGTACCTGTGTGATGTCACATGATCAAAAAAAAATCTGTCCTGAAGTTCTTGTCTGGTTCCTTCAGTATAAAACCTCGTATTTGTGATTGGCTGGTAAAAGTTGCTTTATGGTAAACGAGGGATCGTAACCATTAGACCATTTGATTTCTGTTGAGCCCTTTATTTTGATCATCGGTCAAATGATTTGATGCAGATTCGACCACATATTTAAACTTCACTCAGTCATGAGAGTTTCAAGGAACTTTACTGCAAATGTTGCTAAAATGTTACATGAAGAAACTTAACGGTACACCAAGAATGAAATTTACTCCTTTAATGAGGTTCCTTTGACTTAACCACAGTGATGATGAAGGAGAACCAGATGATGAGGATGAGGATGAAGATGACCATGACCATGAAAGTGATGAAGATACTGATGACAATGCCAGTGATGACTGCAATGAAGACGATGAGGAGGACGCCAAAGATGTGAAGGAAATTGAAAAAATAAATGAAGACAGTCCAGAGAAATCTTCGATCCCAGTAAGATGACATAACAGACATTTTATATTTTTGTGTTGTGTTTTGTGCTTCTTTTTGAGACTTTGTATCCTTCCTCAGACAGAGATCAAGTCTTTCCTCAGCTGCCCTACTGCAGAGAAGCTCCTTCAGCTAGGAGAGTTGAGGACAAACCTGTCACAACAGGTAGGAGCTTACAATAGGGAATAAGAAGTGTTTTAGCAATCTGATCTAACTGTCTTTTCTGGCAATTTGGTTGCTGGATTCTGTGTACAGCCTGATTGATCTGTTATAAACTCTTTTTTTCTTATCAGGTGGATTCATCTGACCCACAAAAGGCTGCTGATTTCCTTCTGAAAATTGCATCTTTCTACAGTGAGGAACCAGAGACCAAGACAGCTGTCCTTGAAACCACTGGTAAATAAAATTCTTCGACCGCTGAAAACAAACAGGATTTCGTGCAGATTGAATAATTCTCCTTGTAGTTTAAATACTGTTTTTTGTCAAATGATCCTAACCCTTATCTACAGAGCAATCTCACTGGTATTGGTTACCTCTGATGGGCTTTTCAATATCGTGTATGACTGTGTCTCACCATAGATGCTGTGTTAAAGAAGCTCCTCACCGCCTCAGCCCTCCAGTCATACTGCTTCCTCTCTTCACTGCTGGTTATGATGGGACTTCTGAAGGTACAGCACTTCTACTGTGCCCTCACAATCCTAAATCTGTAGAACAACTAGTGGCACCAGGAGTGTCTTAATAGTAAAAACTTGTATCAAATAATGGTTTTATATAGAAAAACTTTAAAGGTTTTTTTCTGGAACATGAGCAAACAAATGCACAAGAAATCCCTCCCAGTCATCACTTATGATCAACTAGAAATGTTTGGCAGTGTGTTTACCTGCCCTCTGCCTGTATTTTTGTCTTTTCTTCTTATTTTGCTGTGCTTGGGATGTTTCTGGGTAGCAACCTTTGGGCAGTGGGTGTGTAACCTCTAGCCAATAACAGCGCATAGGTCAGGTCAGGACTACGTTAAAGGTAGCAACCATGTGCATCCAATAGATAGCCACATAAATTCCACCCACATTAACGATTAAAAACGCAAATATAGTCAGTCAAACACCAAGCAGACAAGGTCAGTCTAAAACAAAAGTGAGTCTGGGGTTGATATCATTATTAGATAGGATGGGAATAAAGAGCAAAATGGAACTGGTATGTTTTTGTGCCGGAAGCTAGCTTGGTTAGCTTAATAAAAGTATTGGCTTTTCTATACAATAACTGTAATGTTTTTGCAATTCTGTCAGCTAATGTGAATAACTTTAGGCTTCATCTATGTTTCTACTTGTCTGTTCTGTGTTTTAGGGGGAGGGGAAGGTGAAAAAGGTGTCACTGGTCCCAGGTCAGCTGTTGTGTTTGGAACACGCAGTTCAGCAGGAATATTTCCTCCAGCACCACGCCTCGCTGCTTCACACCTTCACGTCAAAGTACAATCATCTTTTATCCACTCAAGTTTTTGGCTTTCAATTCAGCCAATCCAAAAGCTGTGATTAAGCATAAATATTTTGTGCAACTGTGTGTAATCTGTTGTGAAAATGTCAAATCAGTTCCTGCATTTGTTTTTTGTTTCTTTCTGAACCTGCAGGAACAGTGGAGCTCTCAAGTCCTGCCACAGTGCCGGGGAGAGGCTGAGCTTCGCGCTGGAGAAGAAGTGTCATGACCACTGCTGATCAGACTCATCAACCACTGCCAGTACAAACACTGGGACACAGACACACACACTCCTCATCAACAGAACCAACAGGGACGCTTTACACTTGAACAAGGGACTCAGACAACCACTTAACATATTGCTCTTCCTAATTTGTATATTTTATGCAGGCACGATTTAGACTGTTCAGAATCTCTTAATTTTTATTTTTCTACTTATGCTTGTGACTTATATTTTTATATAAAATAGAGATGCAAATGATAAAAAAAATATAGAAATACGCATTTCATTGAACTTTTTGGTTCATAAAAACTGAAACTTACCGAAACCTTGAGTGTAGCCAAGTGCCATTCTTTCACCATTTGCAACATGTTGCCTTGCAGTTTGGAAACGCACAGTTGAACTGCAACATAACAATGCATCTGCCTCAGAGTTAGCTAAACATCTGGATCAACAATTTAAGGTTACTCAAAAGTAATTTTGAAATAGTATAAAGTTTGTTAAATGAGTTTTTCTGATAAATACAGATAAGTATTTGCTGTATTTTTACACCTGTATTTCGCACACTTCTAATCTGTTGTGGATGCTCAGACTTATACAAGAAAGTAGAGACAATTATTCAGTCACACTGAACAAAGGGAATAAATACAATCTATAAACAAGAATAAATTTGTTTGAAATAAATATTCCAACTTTATTTTTCCTTTTTACTGATAGGATGCCTTACATGCAGTTTGTTGTTTTTGTTTTTTAACATTTCTTATTTTAAAAAAATGGAAAGAAGAAAGAAAACAAGCTTCTAGAACAGTCTGTCCATTTACAGTCATCACACCACTGTCCATGAAGTCCAGTCATGTCACAGCATTGTGTGCAACAGACTGTGAGCAGGAATGGGCTGCATGCAGGAGCAGCATACATCCACCCGTGAATACACAGCGTGTGTGTGTGTGTGTGTGTGCATGGCCCTGCACTGAGCAGAAGCACAACACTTCAGAGCTCAGGGGACCACAATCACTTTTTTGATTCACAACTAGTCTTATGAAAAAGATGCTCTTGTATAATTATTTTTTGTTGAATAAATTCAGCTGCTGTGTTTTACCTCTTTGAACCGTTCACCGGAAATGAAATACACTTAAATGGCATTTAGATCATTTTTTGAGTGACATTTGACCAAGAGGACTGTACTTATTATCAGGGTCATGTTTGTGTGCCTGATAATCTCTTTATTTGTGCTGAAATTCCTGACAAAAATATAACATTGAACAAGCCTTACACAGTGTGTGTGTGTTTTTTTTTTAAATAAATCTTTATAAGCAGATACTGCATTAGTCTAATTAGCTCTAATCTACAGGAGAAGAAAACTGAGATTAACAGCTCCAGTGGACATTAAACTGGTATGGCAGTGAGATTAAATAGCCAAGTAACAGTGTGTAGACTCCAGAGGTGTGTGTGTGTGTGTGTGTGACGGAGGTTGGGGGAGTGTCAGTGGATGAAGGGATAAACGCAGTTTGTTTTGGATGGGGGACAGCCAGGGGAAGAGCGACAGAGGCAGCAGAGACCGTGAGAGAGTCAGCGGACACTAAAGCGACCGGCAGCCGGACGGAGCGACGACCGAAGCACGGTGAGTCTGTCCGAGGACCTGATTCTGTCACCAGCCAGATGTTTGGATTTCAAACTCATTTATTTAGTCGAGTGACTGTTATGATGGCTTATGGACGTTTGAGCGAAGACAAAAAAAATAAAGTTAAACTTTTGGTTGAGTTCATCAATTTAAAAAAAAAAAGTGTCGATATAATTTGGTTCAATAATTTAAGCGTAAAATATTTTTTATTATTCCAAATACTTCATATTGGTTATTGAAATTAACTTGGGTTTTCAACAAATATTTAAAATAGCTTGTATTTTTCCAAATGAGGTCATATTGCAGTTTTCTTTTTATTTCCCAAATTTATTGAATCCATACAACATCTATGTTTACATACAGGACAGCGTAAACATTTCCACAATGTGGAAAATAGGTAAGATTTTTGTCCTCAGAGGCGACGGAGAGTACTTTTCTCACACATCTTTTCAGGGGGAAACGCATTTTGGCACCACAGCGGCACTAGGAGACACTGTGCGTCTTTGTGCGCGGGCGGCGCGGCAGCTCCTCTGCGGTCGGGACTGTTGATCCCCGGAGGGACGCGGACAAACAGACCGGCCGGAGGAAATTCCTCCGTCTCAAGTTTCTTGGCCCTTCTCTACTCAGGGGTCTCAGGAAAAAAAAAAAGTTGTACGATGCTGAATGACCAAGGTTTTTCTTATGAAACTGCTGCACAACCGTCTTGATTTCCATGCACCTTTAAAGCTGAGCTTCAAAGGACACAACTGAATAAGTCAAATAGGCCGGTAACCGTGTTTTCTATGCTTGATGTGAGCAGTCATTGGTACATGTCAGGACCATCCATGACAGGGGTTTCTGCAGCAGCTTTGACAGAGAGGTTTAGGCAGCGAACCGTCTCACCGTGTCAACATTTTGAGACTCCAAATTTTCCGAGTGTGGAGCTGTGAAGCTTTTCCTGTCCATTCCTGCGGATCAAGACTGTTGATCCGACATGGGAATGTGGTTTTAAGGCATTCCTGTGAAGACTAGGGCAGCCCAATCTGAACAAAATGACACTAATCCCCGAAAGCACTGAATGATGGAGATGTTTTTTCGCCAAGCTGAGCTTTAGTAAGGAGCAGTGTGACAGAATGATCAGAACTTAATCAAATACTATCAGGCTGTGATGGTCAGGTTCTCTTTTTAAGTAAAATAACACACTGTAAAAAAAATATATGAGGTGGAGCAAAAAAAATTAATAATTCCCTCTAAAAGTAGTGAGGTAGAAGTATAAATCAATATAGACTGGAAAAACCCAACTATCTCAAACTTGTAATTGTACAACTTGAGCACTTGTGCAAATGTAGTCTATTTACTCTCTACTTGACTGTATACTGAACAGTGGCTCTGAGCCACAGAGAGTATGGGGTCCTAATACATGTCGTCCACCTGTACTAGTATAAATATGACTATAACCAAGTTAAATAAATAGACTGGATTGATAATAAAAAGCTCTGAAGTGTTTGAAAGTCAAACAAGGTGTTTCTATGAGAGTTAATCAACAGGTAGGTTACACACATATTGCTGAATCTGTTCATTTTTAACAAACTCCACACAGTTTTAAAACACTTTTCAGGCTGTGGGACACACTGACACCCCTCAAAGACACTACCAAGGCCAAATAAAGTGAATGAACCTTCAGCAAGTGCACAAATTAAAGGACAAATTAATAAATGACAAATGAACAAGTGGTGGATCTGTTAGGTCCGTGATTTGCAAAGTGGGTCTGCTGTAGGGGCTTCAGCAAGTTGGAGTGAGGTTGAGAGGAAAAAACAAAAAAAGTAAAAGATAAATTAATTATTACCAAGTTTATTATTGTAAAATTTAATGTATAATAACAATATGTCAAATCAGTATTTGCCTTGCCCATATTTCCAATTGCCTGCCAGTCAAAACATTGCACACCAGCTGTCAGTGTCGACCTGTCACAGTGTGTTTTTGCCATAAAGCTGCTCTGCCCCTGAAATTTAGCTAGTTAGCTTTCTCGCTAGCCTTTGGTTAACCAGTGTCAGCCTGCTCAGCTTATAAAAGCTAACTTAAAAAAATATCTTTGCCAAGTGAAAAGTATGAGGCAGCATTCATAAAGTATGGATTTACCACTGCACATTGTACTTTTTTTTTTTTTAACATTTGCTGTATCATCAATGGTTTTTAAGCCATTTTTTAAAAGGGAAGACCAGCTGTAGGCTAATATTTTTTGGGGGGTCTTGACATGGAAATGTTTGTTATACCCCTGTATTCAGGTACTTCACATATAAATTCAAATAGCAGCCCATTGCTGGCTTTTATACTTATTGTGTCATTAGCTCAGAGTAGCTATGATAAAGACTATTAACCCTGAATAAGTGACAGTAGCATAAAGGAACTAAATGTTTTAATGTTCCTCTCAGATGTACTCCCTGCTCTGTCCCAACACCCTCTGGGTCCTGCTGCTCAGCCTGCTGCTCCTCCACATCCCTGCTGCACACACAGCAAAATGTCCACAGCAGTGCATCTGTGACCAGATCCAGCTCACTGTGACCTGCTCCAACAAGAACCTGACTGAAGTTCCTCCCACTGTTGATGAGGTCTCCTATTCACACACATGCATCCCAACATTTCCGCTATACATTTATTCTAGCTCCCATCTTGTTCCATCTGATGTGTAGTCTCTATTTATCTATAGATCACGGTGAAATTAGATCTTCGAGGCAACGACATCCAGGAACTCCCCACTGGGGCATTCAAACACACTCCCTACCTGACTCACCTGTCGATGCAGCGCTGTAACATCCGCCAGGTGAAGGAGGGGGCCTTCCGTGGTCTCGGTCGTTTGGTCTTCCTCAACCTGGCCAACAACAACATTGAGATCCTCTACCAGGTCAACACACAGATCCAGTTCTCACAACTATCATCTATCATCCCTTGTTTTAAGCTAGAGTTATCTTTTAGTTCAGCAAAATTAAAACATTGTGTCCTCTGTTGTGTTTTGTGGGTCCAGGAGTCATTCGACGGCCTGTCCTCGCTGAAGCAGCTCATGATCGACCGTAACCGCGTTGAGGAGATCCAGCCTGGAGCTTTCTCTCAGCTCGGCTTCCTCAACCTGCTCTCACTCACACACAACCAGCTGGTCTACATCCCCAACATGGCCTTCCAGGTAAACACACAACCACCGACACAAAGTTCCTCAGAATAACAAACTGAAACTCTAGTCTAAAGAAATGTCTTCTTTTACTGGAACATTTGTTCAGATATGTGACCTCTTCTCCCTCCAGGGCTTGCAGAACATCAAATGGCTTCGTCTGAGTCACAACTCTCTCAACTACCTGGACACTGAAGCATTCGCTGGTCTGTTCACACTCACCCGTCTCAGTCTGGACCACAATGAGCTGCAGTTTTTCCCCACCGAGACCATGACCAGGTAGGCTACAAGGCATAATTTACTACCTATTTCACATCTGTATTCTACTGCAGTTAAACAGAACTCTTGTGGATTATAAAAATACTTTGGGCAACTATTTTTAATGAGAAATGTCAAATATTTTAATGACTTTTGATACTGAACAAACAAGCTGAGTCTGGAGGAAATTTAATTATTTTTTCAGGTATTTGATTATAAAAAAACAGGACAATTAAGACTTAAAGCAGCAGCTGCTTCCTGTCTCAGAGGGAAAACACCTACAAACAAAAGCTCGGACCAATTTAAGAGTAATATTTGAGTAATAAGCACCAAAATTTGCATCCTAATTTTCCACACTTTTCCCTGTTGATATCCAGACTGCCGGAGGTGACCCGTCTGGATATGAGCTACAACCCGATGACTTACCTGGGGGAGGAGGTGGTGTCCATGGCCAAACTGACCCATCTCTTCCTGGACCACATGTCCCTACAGGACATGGCCAACACAGCTGTATCCAAATCCCCCAATCTCATCCACCTGGACATCAGCTACAACCAGCTACGTGTCATACAGCCCTTCTCTGAAGGTTCGCCTAAGCTGGCACGCCTCAACCTGGCTGGAAACCCTGTCTACTGTAACTGCTACCTACGTCCACTCAGGTAAAGCAGGCCTCTGTGGGCTTTGAATTGATGGCTGAAGTGGTCAACCATGCTTTTATTCAACCAACAGAAAGGCATTAGTCCTTTTTTTTGTTTGTTCCTCCAGGGAGTGGACAATTCGGAATAAGGTGAAGCTGATTGGGACGTGTGGAGGACCGGCCCATCTGTCAGGAGAGAACCTGGAGGCTGTTTATCCTCCTGAGCTGCGCTGTCAGAGCCAGGAGGCCATGTTGAAGGCAGAGTTTGAGGAGGCAACAAGAATCACGCCACCACCAACTGAAGAGCCAGAGAACAAGGTCAAGTGTCCCGCCAACTGTGCCTGCGAGGTGAGCTGGGTTTATGATGTTTGAGTCCAGAGACAAGCTTTGTTTTTTAGTTAACTTCTCTTCTATGTATACTTCTGTTGGCTAATTTAATGTTTATCAGAATGACTTTCACCTCTTATGGGATCAAAATGGGTCACCTCTGGCAGTCTTGTTGCTGCACAGCATATGTACATGGAGGGAATAGACATTTGCTTAGCTTAGCTTAGCTTAGCTTAGCTTAGCTTAGTTTAGCTTACCTTAGGTTAGCTTGCTTAGCGTAGGTTAGAGGTGGGGAGAAATCTATGCCTAAAACCTACAAATACCTCTTAAATACACTAAAAATTATTAGTAAGTATTCTAGTTCGTTTACTTTAAAAAAAGCAGTATTTTAAGAGAGATAATATGTGCTTTTACGGAGAGTTACATGCTCTAACTACTTTTTTGATTAAGTCAGTGAGGTTGAAGTGCAACCAGTGTAAACTCTAGTATGCCACAGCACATGTAGCACTGCCCAAATGACTTGTTTATTTACACCTATGGAAGTTAATTGTTGCTGAGCCGTGTGACTTTATGATAACCTGAATGCCTTGATTAAATAGAAAAGAAAATGATGCAGGCTACAGACTCAGGAGTTGCATCAATTCTCTCATCAGGAAAAGAGGCTGAGTACCACAAGCATATTTCTTAAAATGTGAAATTACTTTTTTGACAGTCAGTGTTTTAAATAACTGAAAAATTTTGTGGACCAAACACTATCACAGATGATGCGAAATAGTTAGCTTATTCATGAAAATGCCAAAAGTTCCTGGGCAGATTTTCCATCAACTGCGGTGTCTTGAAATGACTGTCTGATAATAGAGGTGTTCATTTATGTGTTCCTTTTTTTTCTTTTTTTTTTAAGTTCCAAAAAAATGTGGAGTGATTTAACTTTACTTTCAAATGGTTAAAATGGTTGCAAACTTGGTGGGTTGGGATCCTTCATGTGGTCATGAAATTAATAAAAACTGTCACCATTTGACATGGCAAATTTACAAAAATTTTAAAACCCAAATTATGATATTATAAATTACATTATAATGAACTGAAGGTACCTGAGAAGAAAAAAATAATATTCAACGCTTGAAACAAAGACAAATGCAAACTGTGTGAGGAGAAATTACTGCCCAGAAACCCACAGGTTTATATGTCACTAAAAAAAGCACAATAAAACTTTGACAAGAGAACTAAATGTGTATTTATTTATGTATTCAAAAGTAACATGCAAAAGAATCTGATTTGTGCTGCAACTGTGTGTCTTTGTCCACTATGTCCATTGCTTCCCTGTCCTCAGGCTGAGACACACCACTCCTCGTGTGAAAACCGCAGTCACACCAAAGTTCCTCGAGGGTTTTCTCCCAACACACGTCTCCTCGACTTGCGTGGCAACCACTTCCACTACATCCCTAGCAACAGCTTCCCCGGTGTCGCCCAGGTGGTGTCTCTACATCTGCAGCGCTGCAAGATCGTGGAAGTAGAGGGCGGGGCTTTTAGTGGAATGAAGGGACTGATCTACCTGTACCTGTCAGAGAATGACCTCACTTCCCTCAGCCCTGATGCCTTTAAAGGTCTTTTTTAATGTAACATGTATCAGAAAAGGCTCTGTAGCATTAATATAACTTATACCAGATACTCAAGTGAATATGTATTGTCTGCATCCACAGGCCTTCCTCAGCTGACTTACCTCCACCTGGAGAAGAACCGCTTCACAAGTTTCCCCAAAGAAGCCTTCAAACTGGTGCCCAGCCTGCTGGCGCTTCACTTGGAGAACAACGCCATCACCAGGCTGGAGCCAGACACCTTGGCTGGAGCCGAGGGCCTCAGAGCCCTCTACCTCACAGGCAACGCCGTAGATCACGTGTCACCCAGGGCTCTGGACCAGGCCAGTGACCTGGATACACTCCACCTGGGAGGAAACAAGCTGAAGGAGGTGCCCAGTGAAGCGCTGAGCAAGGCGGGAAACCTCAGAGACCTGAGGCTGTCTGGGAATTCCATTCGCTGGGTTGGGCCGAACGCCTTTCGACCATTGGAGAGGTCACTAAAGGAGCTTTATCTGGATAAAATGGGGCTGGAGAAGGTAAGCTAGCTGCAAATGTGAGCTTCTAGTCACACTTACAGCAGCCTTGACATTTATCTTCACCCAGCCTTTTTGTTTATCTCTAACCTGCTCATTTAATTAAAAAAAATCAAAACTTCAGCACTAAAAAGCTGGACTTGGTTAAACATTCTGCCACATCAGTGACTTTGGGATGTGTGAAAAATAATTTTGTTTTTATTTGATCATTTTCCCATGAAACATCTCATCCTGCAGATGTCACAGAACTCCCTGGCAGGTCTGGGTCCAGGGTTGAGGAGTCTCTTCCTGGAGGGCAACCACCTGGAGGAGGTGCCTGATCTCCGCCCTCTCACTTCTCTGGAGGTCATTAACCTGGCTGACAACCCTCTGATGTGTGACTGCCCCCTGCTGCCACTACGCTTGTAAGACCAATACATCAAAATGAAAGTAATCAGAAATGACTGAGCTTTGAGGGTCTTATTTAGTTAGTAGTTAAAGCAGGACAAAGCTTGTTTAATGAATAATTATGTATTTTTGTTACCTTGGATGATTCCTCATCAAAATATTATTGGTTTTAAAGCCCAATAATCATATATTACACCCAATAAAATACATTTATAACCTGTAACAGAGGGAGACTTGACCACTCTCCAGTTTGAAGCCATGCCCCTGTTATATTTTAGCTACTAAGTTACTAATTCCTCATTTGAGATTGTTTACTTAGTTTGTGGTTATTATGAAAAGAATTTGATCTTTCCTCTCAATTTAGGTGGATTGAGAAAGTCAACCTGAAGGTACGAGCCACCTGTGCCAATCCCCCTGAGCTGAAGGGCCGCAAAGTCAAGGATGTCCACATCTTTAGAGCCTGTCCCGGGGGCGAGGGCCTCCCACCCGCTCCTTCCGTCACCCAAAAGCCTGCCAAGGCACCAAAGGCAACCAAACCCAAACCAATGCACCTCAACAGCCTGCGGCAGGTCAAAATGCTCAAAGCCAAATCCAAACAACGCAAAAGTCCCATCACAAAACCAGCTGCAGCAAAGAGAACCACCAAGACACGGAGCACAGCCTGAACCTGCTGCCTTTCGTACTGATGTTCTGAGACCACAGCTTCCAGTAAACTAGCCCCATTTAAACTGACTCTCAAAAATTAACATCTGCTGACTCTGAAAGCTGTTGTATCTGAGGCTGTTTTACATCTCCTGCCAATCAGATCCCCTCAGACATTTTTATTTTTTGCAGTACTTCCTTTTTGTTGTGTGATCAATAATGTTGAAAAGGGTCAAAAAGATGTTTTTCCACCATCAAGGTGGACACCAGTGTACACCGAGCACACACACTCTTTGTCAGCACTGCCCTGATTAACATTCACAGTATTAGAAACACATTTCCAGTTTGTCAATCAGCTCAGTTGGACATTTTAGCATCTTGAAGGATGCAAATGAAGTGTATGTTAATAGCTTTAGTTGCTTGAAAAACTGGCTAACAACAATCCAATCTTTAGCTTTCTGCTAGTTATCCTTAACCACTACATAACTGCACAATGTACTCGACCCAATGAATTTCAAGTCCCACTGGTAAAGATGCTCCGAGACAACGTTCAAATCAGAAAGTTGCTGAACATTTCTTTTTTTTAATCAGTGATTTCATGTTTACAATAAAAGGAACATATTTGGAAAAAAAAAATAAAACATTACAACAAACATTTGTCTGTATGTCAACCAAGATTTATCAAACATTTGAGAGTAACATTTACAGGCTGGATGTTAAACTGGTAAGTCGTGTTAAACTCAACTGAAACAGAAGTTGCAGAAATCAGTGTAGCACAAATACTGTGAAATTAAAGTTACGAGCATGTAGAATGTGAGGTAGTTTAAAACTGGCAAAGCTAGCCCTAGTTAACCATGGGGTCATGATTTCAAGGTATATAAAGTATTAAAAGTCTTGGCCCTAAAGATTTTCATAAAATAAAACAAGATTTGTAATATCTTGTATATTGTTTATTTAGCAATGCCTATTTCAGTATATCAGTTCTATTAATTGTTAACATAGTACTTTCAGTTGGTTGTGGTGGAGTCTGGATTTAAATTGCACATCTAAACCCAGAATATTTACAAGAAATGTGTGCATGCAATCCAGCTCTATCATTGACACAATTATCAGTTTATTGCTCAGTGTCCCACAGCTAGATGAAAGCTACAGTATGAACATTAGTTTGTTTGTTTGTCTGACCCAAAATTAATCAACCAGGACTACAATCTTGAGGATCATAACTATAAACCAGATGAAAACTTGCAATGGCCCTCTCAGCTTAAGTTGTACCTTTTTATTTGCTCTAAATTTTTCAGAAAGTTTTCATTTCTCTCATTTAGTCTTTTTTCTGTGGTTTTCTTTCTGTTCTTCTTCTTTGTCTTCACCACATTGGCTTTATTTATCCCAGTCACATATGAACCTCAGTCTCTCTGTTCATCCGCCTTTTCAGCAGTTCTTTACATTTTGTGGGCAGAAATACTCAACTCTGTTCCTCTGCCTCTCCTGTTGTGTCCTTCTCTGTACTGCTCTCTGAAATTACATCCATGGCGCTCTCATCTCCATGGCCTCCCTCCCTTTGATCCATCATTTCACTCTTCTCCAAACTGTTTTCTTTGTGTTCACTCTGGTCCACGTTGCTTCCATCAGTAAAACTCCCTTCAGCTGATCCCCTCTCTTTGCTTCTTTGTCCTGCAGTGGGACTCTGCTTTGACTTTTCTTGTGCTCTTTTTTCCAAGCTGCTCTGCTCTGGTGGCTGATTTAGTTCGGACTTACTTTGCTCCTCCTCCTCCTGTTTGATTACACCCACAGAGACTTGCTGAGGGTTGTCTGGGGGATCAATGGGGGTCTCCATCTCCACTTCCTCCACTTTCACCTGCACAGAAAAGACTACAGGGGCAAAATACTCAGACATTTCTCATGAAAAATAAGAAAAAGTGAACAACGAGTGGTGTGGATTTGTCCACTTACTCTCCTGCTCCTCTGGCTCAGGCTTTGGCTGGATGAGAGGCGCTTTCGGTGGAAGAGTTGGGCCTTCCTGTTCTGAAGGACCGCCAGCCACACTGACCTCAGGCTGCTGACCTGATTCGTCTTTAGAGTGATCATTAGAAAGCCTTTTCTTTGCGGTCCTCTTTTCTATAGAAAGCAAAACAAGGAGGTCAAAGAATAGTTCTATGACAGTAACACAAGTGAAAACCAAACACCTCATACATTTCTGAATCAAAACTTACTCTTTTTCCCATATGAGGGAGGCTTGCATTTCTTGATCTGTATGACCTGGTTTTCGATCACATCTCCTGGAAAACATAACAAAACACTTTTATCTGGGTTCAAGAACATCAACAAAGCACTTAGCACTATCTCTCCTCTGTTATGGCACGCCAGTTTTCTGCCTCATTCTGCTAATGAAACAAGTTACACTTTAATCAGAAGTAAACTGTCTTGTAAAAAAAACTTAAGTTAGAATAAACTGACTCAAAAGCCCATTTAATGACTGAACATCAGCTCCACGACACAATAATGGTTATTTCTTTCCAATTAGGTACTTACCTTGTCCAGGGGGCGGCTGGAGCTGGTAACCCATGAGCTCGCACCAGCCAACGGGGTAGATATCTGGGGACTGGTGGTCGATCCACTGGTCGAACTCATCCTCCCAGCCGTCAAAGTGGATGAGCAGCAGGCGACCCACACAGCGCTTCACAGTGGCCACGCACACCAGCCGCGGCTCCATCAAGTCCACCGCCTCTAGCTTCATGTTAGGGGAGAAGCCATGACCGGGGTAGTCCTGAAGAAAGCAGAGTCATACACTGTTTCTTCTGTTTCTTCAAATTCTAAAAAAAACACTAATTGAAAGATTGCAGGTTGAAAAGTAATATTTGTGTGAGACAGGCAGAGAAACAGAAAGTAAAACTTCTAGGTTTGGTCTTCCTGCCTTACAGTGTTGAATAGGTGTGTTGGTGCAGCTTTAGCTTTGGTCTCCTTCAGGTATTTGTCCCAGGTGAAGGTCTGAGAGTCATAACCTGCCAAGACGCAGAGAAATCAGCAAGTATTTTATTACTAGAGTGATGCTTGAGTTTGATTTTATTGCAGAAAGTGAACAAGTGGTGACACTGAAACAGAAACCAAATAATTGGCCATATTTACACTTACCTTGAGGTACCGTGAGAGAGATGTTGTTCCTGTAACAGAAGTCAACAGGAAAGATGGCATGAGATGAGGCGTGGTAGCAAAACCAGTCAGAGCCATTGTTTGATATGGTGCCATCGATTCCCACCATCAGGTAGCCGTCTAAGAGCACCTGAGATAAGAGGAGAGCAGCAGAGTCAAAGACAGAAGTAACACAGACAACAGTGTACATGCAGGTGTCAGAGTGTTTCAGACAACAATCGACTAGATGTTTTTTTTCTACCCTGACTGCTGGAAATGTTACATATTTGTTTATGTAGATCAGTCTAGTCTGCCTGATGAAGTCTAAACAAGGTTAGACAAACAGCTCAGAGAACAAAAGCAACAGGAAGAGGCTGTCTTACCTTGTGTACAGTGGCCACACAGATACTTCCCAGGTTAAGAGGGTCAATGGCCTCCAGCTTCATTCCTTCCTCGAAGAAACCTCCCTTCATGTAGACAACCCTGGGCTGCAGATCACACACTGGTGATATAGATTTGTGCTAGTGCAGAGCAGATCCTATTACTTTTTGAATTTTATTTTCCTTACCTTCTTGAAGAGCAGGAACGTACTGTCAGAGTTACCCCTCAGACCACTGGCAGCGGCTTCCCAATTTTTTACTAGAATTAAAAACGAGAAGCATGTTTAATTTCTGGTTTTAGTTGCCATGTGAAAAAAAAATCTCTTCTGTCTGCCTCTCTTTGGTTTTAGCTAGTAGTTGCCATTAGCTTGTTAGCTTGGTCAGCTAACAACAAGTGGCATTATAAGCTGAACAATCTGCCTGGAATGTAGGCTTGAAGAAGCAAGGAGTGTTGGGGTTTACACTGCATGCAATGGAACAGAGCTCTGCAGCCTCAGTAAGCACAGCCAGACAGAGACTAAACATGTCCTCCAGCACTGACTGAGGCCAGTTTGTCAAACAGTGATTTTAGTACAATATGATTGCAGCAGCTACGGACTTTCTTCTGGCAAGCAGGGAAAGAAGGCGCATGAAGAGAGGGGGAGGAGCAAAGGGATGTTCGGACATCACCAGCAGCAATGCACACGCGCACACACGCATGCGCACACACGCATGCACGCGCACGCGCACACACACGCACACACACGCACACACACACACACACTCACACTCACACTCACACTCACACTCACTCACTCACTCACTCACTCACTCACTCACATATATAAAACAAAACAAAATAGACTGGTAATTGCTGGATCAGGTAAAGGGTACACCAGCACAGTTTTGGTGAGTTTTATGTCATTTTGTTTCTGTAAAGTTTGATAAAATGTGTTACACCTATTAAGGCAGACGTGAACTTAGACCCTCTCAACACAAATGATCTAATGTTAATATGCAAATGCATTTGTTAGCTTATTCTCCCCAAATTTCTTCCTTCTCCATGTTATTTCATCTGCATTTCTGTCTATCTTTCATGCTATCAAATTCTATGTATAAATAAATTAAAATGTAGACCCACCAGGTGCTTTAATGGCATGACCCACTTGGCTGGACCAGCCTATCGGGTGCAGGAGGGGGCTCCACATGTGGCACCAGAAGTCAGAGATGGCATTTTCAGGTGCATCGCTTTGGTCTGTGTACACCAGGCGGAGACGTCCCCCTACAATCGAGTCTATGACGGCCATACGGGTGCGACTCACATATTTGGGGTCCACCACCTCCACACGCATGCCTACTCTGAAAGGAATCTTCATGCTCTCTGCAAGCTAAGAGAGGAGGACAAAGGAGAAGGTGGCAAAGGGACAGAGATGCTATCTCATTCACTGACATGAAACCCAATTCCATTTTGATTTATTTTAATCTTCACGTGTATATTACAGATGTGGTACATTTTGTGAGCCAATTCATAGGCAACATCCACTTTTACCTTTAAGTAGAAGTCGACAGGTAGAGTGTTGGCCCCCACCAGCTTCTTCATCAGATAATCTTTCCAGTCTGGGATGTTCTTCACATCTATGGACATACAATGTGATAATTTATTGCTAAATTACCTGATCAAGGCCTATTTAAATTCATCTGATGTCCTGATGCCATCAAGGAGGTACTGCACCTTGTTTATTTGCTAACATGAGTAGGATCATGATTATGTGATTCTGCATTTGCATGGCAGTGAAGTGCAGGTCCAAGTGTGAACCCTCACCTTGGGGTGGAACCAGCAGCTTGCTCGTCATTGCACACCATCCAATCGGGTTCAGCTCTCCTGAAACGAGGCTGCACCAGAGGTCATGGCTGTTGTCGTGCTCAAAACCTTCATATCTCAACAGGGCTTTGTATCCTGGAGACAAAGGATGAAAGGAAGGCAAGGGTTTGGTTACTGCTGATGTCACTAACATGTCAAATATCAGGCCAATAAATGTTTTGTTTAAAATTTTTATTATGTCATCATTGGACTCCCATGGAGAGGTTTAGGCTGCCAACCATGCAATGCTATTTCAGATGCTCTCTCTAAGTAAAAAAAAAATTAAAGGCTGACTTCTTTTATTTTATTTGGCATGAATTATGTTTTATAATTTTAACACATTGAGTTAATTGTGAGAAAATGATTCTTGAAAAGCTTGGATGACAAGTCTTTGGAGTTAACAGTCTTACAGCTGTTGGAGTGTGGAAATCTTTGGGTTTTGAACTGTCAAAAAAACTTATGAAGATGTAACTTTTCCACATTTATCTCACATTTTACAAACTAAACCATAAATTGCAATTAAAGTGCAGTTTTGATTTTTTGGCAGATGCCTCAAATTTTGCTCCAAGCATGGCTGAAAGGTGTTATTGTTGGCCATTACACACTATAACACGTGAACACACAGTCATTAGAAGATGAATCCTATTTTTTTTCTTTTTTTGCTGACTCCATGGCTGACTAGTTCCAGCTGACCCTCTGAGAAATTTTTTTTGCCAAACACCTGATGAGAGTGTAAGAACAAAAAACAAATAATCAGTGCAGTTTTTGCAGTCGTTTTTTATATCATGTAATACTTACTGTATCCTCTAGAGGATGCTAAACTGCTTTACACCTTTATCTTTAATACAGGTGATGCTTGATGTGACCTGTGATGTTTTTTCTTGTACACAAGCAAATGATTACATTTATTTTTCAATTAAACTTATTGTATGTACCCTTGAGGTCTAATAAACATGTCAAATGCTTCTAATTTCTGAAAAGAACATTTGCAAAGACAAGTTTTTAAAGTATTTTAAATCCTACAATGTTTTGTCCAGGTTTATTAGCCAGCAGTCTTGGTCTTCATGCCTTTGCTGGTTTATTACAGCATATCTTGGTCTGTTATCACCAACTGCAGATCAGTGCAATAGTGTGAAATTTGTAAATGTTCCTTGTGTAGATGTGTATGCATGTACAAGATAAACAAAATTGGGGACCCACTCACGAAACAAACAAGCAAACAAACAAAAAACAGATCCGTGGCACTACATGGAGTCATAAGTCCATAGGAAACCTTTGGGTTAATTAACAGTCAGAGAAACTGACTGGTCAAACTGGTCAAAATCCTAATAATGAAACAATTAACTCCATGGCGTCATAGCTTATTGAAATAAACACTGACTGACAGATGTACACACCTGCAACCTGGATGACAGTAGCGATCCAGTAGACTTTACTTGGTAGGACTCCGTTTGTGTTCAGAACTTCCACCTTCATTCCTACACTGATGTCATCCCACTGGGCACAGAGTGAGGCCTGTAGGGAGGAGGTCAGATGTTTCTTTACAGATCATCGGTGTGAAATGCTTATGTGCACCATATCTTCCTCAGAAATTTTAAGATCTCATCTAAGCATCTTTTCATAGGCTAGAATCACTGTCATTAAAATGATATTAGAGATAAATCCCTGAACATTCATTACAAGTTAAACATAGTTTCTGATTATATTTGAGAGAAGTGACTTACATGTCTGAAGCAGGACACCGGTGCAGCCACAGACATTTCTCTCTCCAAGTAGGCTCCCCACTCAAAACCTGCAGCAGATGCTCCAGAACGGAGGGAGCAGAGTAATTATACAGCTCAGATCTTTTACTCACTATTTCTCGGTCTGACTGTGCCCTTACCATCCTGTGCCTGTGTTGAGGCTGGAGGGCCTTTGTTCACCTTGTTGAGCACGGTGGCTTTCTTTGAGGGCGGCTTTCCCTGGAGTGAGAGAAGCATAAAGAAAGTGTGTGCAAAGTTGTCTCACATTCCTCATTTCACACTGGCCATTTTAAGATTTAAAGCAAGTTACAGCACATTAATCAATATGACTGTTAACTTCAAACTTTTGGAACTTGCTGCAAGGGAGAAAAGTCAAGAATCAAATCTAATAACTGATGACAAAGGTGACAACTTTCAGGTTACCATTTTCTTTATATCCTGAAATGTAAAGAGAAGCCCAGCAGAGACACACTTGTGACTGTGGTAAATAGCTCTGTACAAACTAATTATTGGGCTTTCAGCTGGATCAGTATTCATTTGTGAAGAGCATTCTTGTGAGAGTGGATACAAGGGCTGACGCAAACTTTCAAAATGGCAACATACATACAGTATGTGTCAAAATCTCTTCAGGATTTAATTCATTTCTGGGCACACTGTCTACCAACAAAACGTCACACAGAAAGAAAGACATGGCAAAAAAAAATTGTTGTTGTTTTTTAATTTATTGCACCTTTCCAAGAATGATAGCAATGAAGTTTTAACAAGCAAGAGACTTACACAACACACATACACAATAAATTGCAACTATTGTTACATTATACAAGTTTTTATCGTTAACAATACATATTAGAAATTGAAGAGTTTCCATTTTTTGAGTTCCATTTTTATGTTTCACGGCAGGTCATGTCCTGCCTCTGCGTTGCAGAGGAAGACATCGGTGTTTTCATCCCTTTTATGACTTACCAGTTGATCCAGGTGAATGAGGCTGTCGGTGGGGTCACCTGTCTCTGAGGTGTTGAGCTGGGTGGGGACGGCGGTGGTCTTGAGCAGCCGGCCCCGGCGGACAGTCTGATCCGGGTAGTGGTAGTCATAGTAGTCGTTAAGATGAAAGTGTTTCTGGCACACGAACAGCTTGCTGAGAACGTGGAGCGGAGTGTTTACATCTATGTCCAGAGCCAACAGCCATTGCCTCAGTCTCTCTGGGTCGACGAGTGGAAACCCATGAAAAACGACGTTTGGATGTTTTGTGGTCAAACAGTCGTCAACGCAACACCTGAGAGCCATTTGTTTTGTCTTCACAGACGTGTCCGTTTCATGAAATAGTGTAAATGAGTCTTGCAAAAGCCCGTCATGTGAGTGCAGTGATTTTGAGTCAAGCGCGGTTTTTCTTCTTCTTCGCATTCGTTAGCAATGGCTGCAGCTTGACAGCCTTTTGCGAAATACCGCCACCATTCGGTCACAGTTATAAATTTTGGAAACATATAGCCAAGGCCAACGCAGTACACACCGCCAAAAGGTATATGAAAATGATAGACCCCATATGAGAGTCCCTTGATGTACCTCTTAGAAGAAACGACTTTCAGAGACACCTGTCATGTCCGGTTGAATATTGATTTTAAAACTAAATATGATGGAATTAGTGCAGCAATAAAAAACGGCATATTGATATATATAAAAATTTCACTTAGCTGAAACAACTTGTAACAGAAAATGTTGTTTCGAGCCAGCTAAATACCTTTAGTTATTTGGGCTATTGGCCAAATAAAACAAGCAATTTGAAGACATCACCTTAGGCTTAAGGAAATTATGTTTGTCATTTTCTGACATTAGCTGGTATGTCAAGAGTGAAAATAAATGTTACTTGTAGCCTATAGACCCTATAGTGAAAGTGCAATTAAAATATTTTTTTCAACCATAAAGCTTTTTAAGGGAAAACAAATGAGGAGAAATTGATATTAAGATTTTGAAAATCTCTTGAAGAGAGGTGGACAAAATATTTTTTTACATTGTTTTGTAAATAATTGTACTTCAATGATCTCTGTGCTTACACCTGTAAAGTGAGATATGGTCTAGTAATTTTTGACCGCATGTTAAAGCACAAGTTTTAAATTTTTATTAAATTTAATGTATTGAAATAGTTTCAAAACAGCTTGCTGTACTGTAAATTTGATAAATGTTTCTTAAAAGGGAAAAGGACTCAAGTTATCCAAATCAGCTGTGCTGAACGTCTACCAGATGTAAGACTGAGAAGCTGCAGAGGCTTTACAGGAGCCCCTCAAGTTCAACCTCTGAGAGGCACCTAAACAAATGGGTCCGAAGTGTTTGCAGTAAAGAGGTCAGGGAAGATAAATAAAAAAATAAATAAAAAAGAAGAGAGGAGCAGCCTTTGTTTTCTTCTCAGCTTTATGATGATCAGTGAGGTGTCATAGACACAACACTGCCACTGCTTATCTGTAAGTGTTACCAGCTTATCACTCTGTCAACTGACTACAAGCAGCAGAGGAAGTGCAGCAAACAGAAGTAGTGGAACTGAAAAAAACAACACAAGCTCCAGAGACTAACTTAGCATGCATAGCTGACAGAGCATACTAAACTATACAAAGGACACTTGAGTAGAAAACCTCTTGCTGTGCATTGTGTAAAAAAAGTGGAGATTTTTGATTTTTGAAAGCATTTGGATGAAAAATTTGATGGGTACTTATACCCACACAGGTAGGTATGACTGAAAAACCTCCCCCAAAAATGTTATATCTGTGACGTGAGAAAATGGCACATTTACAACAACATCCCTACGCACTAATTTTTCATTTAGAAGTGTTGTGTACTCACATTTAGACGTGCCAGTATGGAGGACTTCTTTGAGTTTGACGAATAGGACCGTGAACAGGATGTACTGCAGAAACGCTTGGACTTCGAGAAGAAGGTGCTAACACTGCCGGTGGTGCCACACATCTCACAGACCACTGTAAAGATAAATAAATATCTTATAGAAAACAGCAGCTCACCTTGTTAACAGTCACTGGGGCCTATACAGATGGGGTTTTTTAAATATTTTAGGATTTTGTGGAGAAGTTTGATCCTTCTTTTTGACTCTATTAACAAAGGCATTTAAAGGAACAATCAAACCTTGATCTTCCGTCTCCACATTAGCACCTCACCTGGCTGTTGTTCTCCATTTTTTTCCCCAGGCTTCACTGCTCCTCCTGTCGGAGGCTCTTTGTCACTTCCTCTGTTAGTATCATCACACTGAACAGGAGCCATTTCTTTGTTTTCTGACTGTGAAGCAGAAAAAAACAGAATTGTAAACAGAAAGCATGAATGTGAGTCTTGTCTTACATCACACATGTAAGCAACCAAGAAGCTTGCTTAAATCAACCATAGCTACCCACATTTATGGTACACTCTCTTGTTTCAGCTGTAATGCTCCGCCGTTGGATTGCAGGCAGGCACTTATTACAGCCCACTCCACTGCAGGAAGAACAGTGGGGACGGACAAACACTGTAGGAGCAGCTCCTGGCCTCAGCTTCAGTGCACCCGGCGAATATCTGGGCTCAAAGTACTCCTTGCCAAAATGCTCACTGCAGAGGTAAGAGTTGGGTGTGGCAACCCAATGGGCACGAGTGCGCTGCACCTGCTTCTCCCATTTGCGAAACTCCTCTGGCTCCTTAGGGAATTTAAACAGAGTCACACCATCTTCGGCAGTTTTGCCGCATCCATAGGCCACACAGTGGTATGGCATCCTGTGTTCTGCTCACAAGAGGACCATCAATGCCTCAGAGTACAAAGCAGGATCTACAGCCAATGCATCCCTTCCTTTACTGAGCTGTTCTGTGTGCTCTGCAGAGTAAAGTGATGGCTGAATGTTAAAATTTGCAGACAATTTGCTACTTCTACCACAGAGAAAACATTCTAGACTATTTACTTTATGTAACACAAATGTCAAGACACTAAGGAGAAGAAAAAGCTGGACATGAGGGTAGACACAGGCGAAGCTGAATGATAGTGTCTGTAAGTTAGGGTGAGACAATTTCTTTCTGAATTGAACAGTGAATAATGTCTCCAGCTACCTGGTTACTTTAACTCACATTTGAAATTATGGTTTATCAACATAATCTCATCCGTCATCATCGTTTGAAATAACCAATTTTGAAATACTGTGACTGCTTACAGTGAATTGATTGGCTATACATCTTAGTATTTAATTCTGTTATAAGTATCAGCAAGCAAAACGTGTACCAGACTATGAAAAGTTTATTTCTAGGTTAGACAAACTCCTACAAATCAGAATACACATTTGTTAAATAAATTAAAAAGTATCTGTTATTACCTGACATGCAAAATAACAGAAAAAATTTAATTAATTAAGCTGTTGAACTCATTTTCATGAGCAAAGTGTTACACTGAACACGCTTATAAGCTAGCTGGTCAAAACATAAACAAAAGTGTGACTAGCTTACATGCCGCTGCACATGAAAGCTAATTGCTAATAAAGCTAACAGCTCATTTGTCCAATGATGAAGCACCTGTTTGCTTTTTATTTCTTTGAGTGTCTATTCACAGATTTTTAAAAATGTTTTAATCAACAGCAAAACTATGCCAGGCCTTTCATGTGTTGTACCTACATTACATCTTCGTGGTCCCTTAGCACGGAACTGTGGTCACCTACTTTTTACGTCATCGTACTTTCCACCGACAGGGCATTGTGGGAGTTGAGGTTTTTGAGTTATTTGTCTGTTTTTAAAAGAATTTCTTAGTTTGCACTGTTGATTGGAAAAAAAAAAGCGTTTTGAAAGTGTAACTTTGGGCAACAGGGTAATTGTGATGACATGTCTTAATATTTTCTGATTTTTTTGCTGACCAAACAATCAATCAATACATTTTAGAATATTATCAGCAAACTAATTAGTCCTGTATGACTAAATAATAATTATAGAAATAATCTAAAGATTTATGATGACAGTGACAGGTTCATTTTTCTGCATTGAGTGTTTTTTATGTCAGAAACATTGTCCTGTTTACAATTATGTACCCTTAAGCACTACTTCAATAACATTTGAACAGATTTTTACTTGTTACAGAGTGCCTCTGCCTTTAAATGAAGGATCTGAGTTCTTCATCCACCATAGCATTATGACACATAATCTATTTGTATAACAGTAAATTATGTAATAACTATTTGTTATGATTTTATGTATTATTTGGTTTGCTGTTATCAGTAAGAACGGGACATTTCCTTTGCACATGTACATAAATATTGAGAGAACGTCTTAACCAAAATGCTGATGTTTTCTGTGTTTAACAATTTATATAAAAGGGATTCTCAGTTAGAACATTTACTTGAAAACTAAGAAAGTACACATAGTAAAGTCTTCCCCTTAGCGTGAGTCCAACTGGAAATGAAATATTCACATACTCAGGCAGAGTTTGGGCCCCTTTTTGTGACTACATCAAAATCTTCGATAAAAGTTGGTCAAGAATTCAGGAATTTCTTCCAACACTAAAAATACAGCTAACATTCATGTATTAGACTGACAAGACATTTTTGAACATTTAAACAGCTCTGCTATTTGAAGCACGTTCATAGTTATGATTACTCCCTGTAATTTTGTTGACCCTGTGACCTTTCCTTCTGCACCATAATCAGGTCCCTGAAACAACATGTTTGTCTGTGCCAAACTGTGCATAAATCTAATGACATCATTCTTATCTAATCTACTGTGAACAGTAGTCCTCAGGTGTGAATATTCAAAAAGTTTTTAAAAATCTAATTTCTAGATTTCATCGAATGTATTTGGTGTGTTATGCTCACCAGAAGATGAACCCTTTAGACTTATGTAACCTCTTATTTTTTTCCTGAGGCCACCCTTAGGACAAAGTCTATATGTTTAGCCCCATTATTGTGCTAATAAAAGCAGTACAATCATCCCTCTGTCGTTATACCATCTCATGACAGAGCAACAAAGAAACTTTATAGTTCAAGTTTGGGGATTTAGAATTTTAGTCTTTATCTTGACAAGTGTTTAAGAAAACGGGCTACATATTCCTAAATAAACCCTTAGATTGTTAATTCCAATTCCAGTTTCAACACGTGAGAAAAAAACCCCCAAAAAACCATAAACCTAATGATACATTCTATTATTCTGTTTTAATTTTGTGAATTGTTTTTCCTATAATACCCTTACTTTTTTACATCGGGTTTTATTTACTTGAGCACATCTCCAGTTGTTTAAGTTTTTTTTTTTTACTTTATTATTTGAATTTGATCACATTTTAATATCCCATTCATTTTTGGTTTAATTCTTCTCTCTCTTTCTCCTTGTTTAGTATTTTATTGCCCTTTTTTTACACCTCACTTTTCTTTTGTTGTCTTTTTTATATTCTGAATTAGTTTGAATTTTTTCCTTCCTCTGGTGTTTCCTTTTTGCAAATTTATGAGATTCATGATATCGTTTCCTCAGTAGAAATTTATTGCTGTAGTGTGTGGATTGTAGGAAGATGTGTGTGTTTATGTATATGTGTGTGGGGTAGAGTATGAGTGTGTATTGTTTTTACAGTGTAAAGCAGTTTGTGATTCATTGTGTTTCTATGAGAAATGCTTTAGAAATAAAGTCTGATTGACTGATTGAATAATTTTATTTTGGAGTAACAGTTTTGACAGGCCATCAGTCGTCACAGTTTAATCCACTAAATCAGTTGTTCTTCCTGAAGTCTTCATCTTTGTTCAGACTCCTAAATAATGTCATTTTTTTCCACTTTTACTCCCAGCTGTCCATGTAACTCAAACAATGCGTCAGTTTTACATTACTTGGATTTAATCTCCATCCATTCTTGGGTAGGGATCCACTTAATCACATTTCTCTTTACCAGTTTTTTTA
Source organism: Acanthurus leucopareius (assembly GCA_029814765.1). NCBI lineage: Eukaryota > Metazoa > Chordata > Actinopteri > Acanthuriformes > Acanthuridae > Acanthurus > Acanthurus leucopareius. Next base: position 5,025,909 of record JAQMCX010000034.1, read on the forward strand.
AAAGCTGTAAATGATACTTTTACCAGATGCTTGCCTACATTTTCTTCGGTAAAATCAAAAATACACAGATAGAATGCCTCATGTAGTTCAAAAGGGATATCACACATTACCACTTTATTTCTATTTAATTAATTTGACTTCATCATCACCACAACCTTTCACAGACCGTTTCAAACAACTGTTTACAAATCAATGACGGGCATTATTCACACACACATCTTTACAGAACATTACATTTCGTATCACATTACATGCATATATATATATACACACATACACTTACAGCTAAATATGTTCACAACACATGAACTGGTAATGCACTACAAATTCAGGTAACCTGATTTACTTCCATTTGCAAATGGGATATATTGAGCGCTATACTGTCAGTAGTGTCTGTGCTCAAAGGATGCGACGGCATAGTATGTGTAGAGTATGTGAAATGAGGGTCTACAATGTATGGAAAAATCTCTTTTGAGTTTCTGGAAAATAGAATTTGAAAAGTCTTCTTAAATAAAAATAGAATATGATTTTATCAGAGTATCTCTATTTTTTTATTTGATAATGAGAACCAGTGTTTTGAAATCTTCAAGCCCTGTTTGATACATTGCTAGCTAACCATGACATACATGCGCCATCTGATGGCTGTTGCCTGGCAGTTATACTCAGACTCAGACACAGCAGGGATTTTATAATCAGAATCAGAATCAGAAATACTTTATTGATCCCCGAGGGGAAATTGCCTTTAATAGGCAAATACAGATGTTCCAGCAGTTCTCTCAAGGAAATAAGAAATGTATCCAGCCTCCCCATTAAAGGTTTTATTCATTAAATTTTAGCAGTAACGACAGTACACTTCTTTACTTCAACTCTAATGTTCATTCATTAACCCGCCATACCATCTCATACTTACATATATGTACAGTACATAGTCGTATCTTGACTCCTGTATGGGAACTGAACTGTAATTTGTGCTAAAATATTACATATAGTACAAAGTTAACTTTTACTGTACTTGGTAATAGCAGGTATTCATAATGGTGCAGTACCACCAGCCACTATTCATTTAATGAATCTCAAGTCCTAGTGCACTCCTTTTCTTTGCTCTTCATTTTGTAAAACTAAAAAAAAAAAAAAAGAAAAATTTAGTTACATTAATTGAAGTCTCACCTTCAGAAATTTATCCACATATTACTAACTGATCAGCTTTGTCTGTTGGTGATTTAGTTACTTCTGGAACTCTATGCACTTCACTTTACTCTTATAAACAATTGAATATTAAAATCTTATATATGGGATATTATGTTATGCAGGTGTTATTATGTTATTATATCTACACTTTGCTCTGCAAAAAAGCAGACACTTCAGCTTGTGGGCCCAGGGTAGGTGTAACAGAGAGAAGCAATAAATAAAAATGTAAGGTGGTGTTAATGGTTGTATGTATATTATCTGGTTAAGGCTGGATTACTGCCCTGGCAGAGGTGGTAATGGCCAGAGGACCCGACAGCTTCACAGTGTGTCTATGGTTATTGATAATGTGCTTGAGTGCACATTTGTTTGGTAATGGTTGCCATTAAAACAGTATTTAACCATTTATTATTCCTTAAACCACCATTAAAGAATGTTTAATCTGTGCTGTTTGTATCTTTGGTGATTTATATGGATCGAAACCTTCAATAAATGTTTCAAATCTTTGCATTCAAGTATATTTTTCTTTCTGTCCTACATTGAAAGCATGTCTTTTCAAACATTTTGTCTTAAGTGCAATATCAGCTATGATGGGGACATTGACCAAGGGCCATGATTTAGGCCTGGGCATGTAAAGTTTAGTCAGAGTAAATGGCACATATTACAGCTGTAAGTAAATACTGATTCATCTTCAGACCCTGGACAAAAAGGCTCTGATAACTGTGCCTCAGTTTTTATGTATATGAAAAAATGTACAAAGAACTTAATGCTGATTAACGGCAGAGTTGGGGGCAGCCTAGATTTGGCCCTGGGGCCCTCTAGTGGGTTAATCCAGCCATGGTTCTGGTCTTGGGAGCTGGCACAGTATCTACACTGCTTGATTTACAGTATGATGTATGTGCATATCAATATCAATATCATGCCTGAATGCTGTTATTTAATTTGGTGATATACATTTTTGATATCAATAAAACAGGTCAATGTTAAATATTAAGGCAGCATTCGGCGCCTCCGGCAACTCAGTACAATATTGTTTGTTTCAATCAAACAAGTTTTAAAAAACGTATAGTTTTTAGAGTGCTTGCAAGTCCTTAACTTGTCATCTTGCAGCTCTTTAAAATTCCACTTTTTCCCTCTGCTGACAGCAAACATTTGTTTTTTGCTCTTACAAACTGCTTTTGTCCCACTGGGCAGTCATTAGGAATATTAAGTGTTCAAACACATTTCAGACTCATAAACTTTATCCTTAATTCTAATCTAACACTGCAGAAAAAAAATATGACATCTTTGGTTTAGTATTCAACTCAATATAAACACTGTAACATTTATACCATTTGATTTTGTAAAATATCTCACTTCAAAGGTGCTATATTTAACATTTGATCACAAAGCACATTAGTGCTGTGTACTATATGTACAGGGTTGAAGAATACACAGTACAGCAGAGTAAAGAATGTTGTCATGAAACTTTTCCCATATCAGGAGCTGAATTCTGGTCCCTTGGATGAAAACCAGGATTCCTGACTACTAGGCCATTTGGGACCTGTGCATTTGAATTAATCTGAAGCAGATTGGACCACTTTGCCAAAGTACAACAAAGGTATCAGAGTTTTTTAGAATTGCAGTTTAATTGGTGCTAAAATGTTACATAAAACACATTAAAAGCTAGTGACAGAGAAAGTTTTTGGAGACACTAAAAAAGTTCTTGGAGCTGATTGGTTAAAATGAACCTGTGTTCAGCCTCAGGCCTAATAAACGCTCAACAACAAGCATCAGGTTAAAGGGTGATGACAGTTTTTTGCAAGAAAAAGACAGGAAAAATACTTTTTTGAGTGTGGGCTTAATGAGTGAGACTGGACATGTAGACAACTCGCAGAGTCAACACTGAGACAGACTGAGGAAGTTGCATTCTTCTGTGCAGTATGATAGAGGATATAAGAATATTTGAACCATGCATTTACTAATGAGTGGGCAAACATATCAAAATATGGATGACAGGATTTGTTCAGTATTTCAGTGAATGTCAATTCCTGATTATTCAAGGTAAACCAAATATCATTAGATATGGAAACAGTTTTTCAATGTTTGTGAATCAGCCTTGATCTGCTGCACTGGAAGTTATTGTAAATGCCTAAATTGCTCTTTTTACTTGCTACAAAAGTGATTAACACTTGCTTACATTTAAGATCACTGTTCTAATATATTCCAACTTTGACCTTTGCAACCAACTCTTACTAAAAAGCAGAAGGAAGTTCGGGTCGATCCATAGATGAATTTAACTATGATTAACTTTTCCTTTCTTTTACATGCACAGTCCAGCGAATAAAAATTATACTTTACCCACCACTGCAGCTGATTATTTATTAGCTTTATTTTTTTATTTGCATCCCCTCATCCTTACCCGCTGCCACCAGCAGCACCACCATCACTTCGCAGGCAAACAAGCCTTTTCTTCCCGACATTATCTCCATCCAGTCTCCGCTGGAAAGGAGGTTGAAATGACGGATGCAACCATGGGACAAAGATCAGCGAACAGTTTATTTACATCCTAAGAGGCTGTGTAAGTTTAGAGGGAAGCCGCTGCGTGTGTCTCCCTCTTTACTTTCACCGACCCCCTCCTCCTCCGCTGGCAGAAATTTATAAAGAACAAAAAATCCGACGAGGGAGGGAGGGGGGTTGATATACGCCGAGGCTGAAATCGAGAGGCGAACCCAGGGAAAGAGGAGTAATTTGTACACGGGACTTTCCCCCTCTTAGTCCCCCAAAAGGAGGGGGAAAAGTCGCAATATTGGAAACGAAAAGGAATGAGCTTCTAAGGGCGTGAAAACGTCTGCAATTGTGGATACTTTATATATTTTTATTTCGAAAAAATATGGCCGAGAACGTTCTGGACTCTGGCCCGCCTTCAGCCAAGAGGCCTAAACTCTCCTCTCCGGCACTTTCCGCCTCTGCCAGCGATGGAAATGGTAAGTATTGTTTTATGATATTATTCTTTACGGTGTTATTAGTTACATTTGTTATTTTTCGGCGACTTAGGTTTACTTGAAAGAGAAAGAGGACGCGGGATTACTCCTCTGTTTTTGTCGTAGCTTGCTAACGTTAGCTTGCTAGTAGTTAGTGTGTGTCGGTTGGACGTGAAGAAGAGCTCCCCCAGCTAGCTTATACGCTAACAGCCATTTTAGCCGGAGGTAGCTCTGTTAGCCATTCGGCTAACGCTAGGCTAGCTAACCTAACTGAATGCGGCTCCTCAACTGACGGTCCCGTGTCTAATGGCTACTTTAGCCGAAATGGTAATAAGCTCAATGCCAAGTCAACGTGTGATAAACTCAGTGATTTTTTACAGTTTAACCAAACTGGCAGTCAGCTAGAGCTTTCTCCCTTCTGTTATTAGAGTTTTCAGGCTTCTAACGTCTGAAACAATCTGTGGTGTTGCCCCATCACAACTCGGACCCTTTCCCAACTAACGTTAGCTACCTTTGATAGTATTGGTGAAATCAGAGGTTGCCATTGGTGGTGGGGATACCCTTGTGAGAGAGTTAAATCTAGGCCCCCAGGTCTGGCTGATCGTAAAGCTTAATTTTTCGTTTTTGGTGTGTTTTTGTGGATGGCGTGTGACAGCAGCCGTAATAGTGGCCTGTGAACCAAACTGTGGAGCGTGGACAGCGCCATGCCCAACCGATATTAACTAGCGAGTCAAGTTAGCAAAAAAATGCTGCTTTTATCATAAAACACTAACCAAGTGATCAATACTAAATGATTCACGCACTTATTTTGAAATGAACACTCCTGTCCACTCGGCTAACCTTGTCAGTGGCAGTCAGCATCTGTGAATACGGACTTCTGTGTGTAAATAATCCAGAAGTTGCACACGTTTGCGTTACATTGCATGATATATTTTGAGGATCAGCGCAGTGCTGTCAACACGATCTGTGTATAATGGATGCAGTTTATTGCACTCGTATTCTAGGATTATTTGTGACATTGTCATGCGTTGTATTTATATTTGATTTGAGAAATTGTAACATTGGAGTTGGTATACCTCTTGCACAACGTTGCTCTCTTGTACCTTCACAAATTGATTTGAACATAACAACTGCTTCTTTTAATTTCATGTAATTTGTTTTCAGATTTAGGCCATTAAGAGTTAAGACTGCACATGTAGATTATTTTCATTTTCATTCATTATTTAAATGAAAAACAATGGCAAATGAATGTCAGAAGTGACCTTAGTATAAAATGATTTTGAGTTTATCTACTAAATCTTAGTTCTCAGCAGTTAATAAATGTTTTTCATCATAGCTTGAGAAGAACTTGAACTTAAGAATGTTTGAAATTAGTTGGGTGAGTTCTAAAGTCCATACTGATATATGGAAGAACAGAAAACAAAACTAATTATCTGAAAACTGGTTACCTTAAAAAATCTGGGGGTGTATGCCTTTGGTCATGATGGCCATCAGAAATACATATGCTGTCCATCTTGAATCTTTCTTGATTTCCTAAGCTGTGTGCTATGGTACTTGGTGGTTACAGACTGATACAGTGTATGTGCGTGTCCACAGACTTGGCTCCATTTTGTGTCATTACTTCTATGAAATGGTCCACTCATCACCTTGTCTGAACAAACCTGTCTTTGCAACATGTTGAATCACTTTACTGGTCAGGGATTCTCTTTGCGAGCAGGCCATGTGGGCGTGTGTTTGCGTATGTTTGTGCAGGCAGCTTCACTTAGATAAGTTCTTTTGGATCTCAGCTGTAGTTTAGTGCTCTGTTGTTTTGTGCTTGAAGACATGTTATTAATTTTTGATGGGAGAAAATTGGTCATACACCCCAAAAACAGCTTTTATCAGTTTTAATGTCAAGCATGCAATTGCATTTTCACTCAGTCATGCTGAAAAATGAAGGATTATACCAGCTTAACATGGCTGTGGCCCTTTTTGTCCTCCTCTTACCGGCTCCCTGCTTTGTCTCCCATGTCATTGTCTCCCCGTCCTAAACTTTGCATTTCTTTTCCATTTCAGATTTTGGCTCTCTATTTGACTTGGAGCATGATCTCCCAGATGAGCTCATCAGCTCTAATGAACCAGGCCTGATCAATGGAGGGGACCTCAGCCAGTTGCACACCACACTGGGAGCAGGACCTGCAGGGCTAGGTCCCGTAGGAGGCAGTGGAGGGGCAGGAGGAATGGGTCTTGGACTTGGCCCTGGAGGGGGTCCAGGGGGTGTTGGCGGAGGCCAGGATGCAGTGGCCAAGCACAAACAGCTGTCCGAGCTTTTGCGTTCAGGGGCACCCACCTCAAACCAACAAGGGCACCAAGGAGCCATGGGCAGCCCAGGAGGTCCCACTGCCATGGGGCAACACTTAGCGAACATGAAGGCATCGCCTGGTCAGGGACCTCCACAGATGATGGGCCAGGGGCAGCAGCAGCACCTCTCCCCTCAGCAACAGGCCAACATGATGCAGCAGCAGCAACAAAATACTGCAGCTGGAATGATGGGTGGCATTAACAGGGCCATGATGGGAGCACAGCAGAAAGGCAATAATGGACAGCAGCAGCCAGGCATGATAGGGAGCCAGGTGATGAATGGCTCCCCCAGGATGGGCTTTGGGAATCAGGGGATGGGTGGCAACAGCAACCTGTTGGCTGAGACCCTCCAGCAGCAGGGAGCTGGGGGCCAGGCTGGGATGAGAGGCCAGCAACCTGGAGCGATGAACAAGGTAAAGACTTCTTTAATTACAGAAATGTTATTTTAATATGGACATAGTCTTACATTACAGATTAATGGTTTTATTTTTGTTTAAGGTTAGATGGAACTTACCTCTAACTATGTGGTAAAAACCATATAGCTGAATAATAAAATTATGTATTTCAAGTTCTCTATCAGTGTTATTCCTATTTGTAGAACTCACAGTATCTTTTAGTTGAAGTTGAAAACCATATTTTTCTGTGCAATACTCGCAAATTATTTTTGCTCTTGTTTTTTCTTTACCTTGAGCAACTTAACTACATGCTCTAGTTTGACTCACCAATTAAAACAGGATGTTTTTTTTTTGTTTGTTTGTCTACAGAGCTAGAAGGTAGTGGTTTGAATTCATGACTGTATCTATGTATTTGAACGTTCATGAGTTATGCTTAGCATGCTTATGCTTGCAGTTAAGGTGGCAGAAACTGCGCTGCAAATGTGATTGACAGTCCCACAGGAATGACAGTAAAAATGTTGCAGTGGCAGGCTGATGCTGCTGAAGGAATCTGCTCGAGACACCAATGTTTGATTTAGCCATAGAGATCAAAAGCAGTGAGAAGATGTCCAGGTTAGCCAGTGAAAGCAGTAAAAAACAAATTTAATTTGCTATGACACACAATGCTGACTCCAGCTCCTGTTTTAATGTTAAATATTGGTTTACATAAGTTTTAGATGATTTTCTTATGATTTCGTAATACGTTACTCAGTGCTTTAACCTCATATCTGATTTAGAAGTATAGATTCTCTCCTTTAGTAGAGGGGGACTTTATTGCTGTTTCACGTTGTAATGAAATATCAACGGATCTAGTTCATTGAACAGCCAAGATTTGAGATTTTTGGGAGACACTGAAAGATAAGGTTGCAAACTGTCAGAACACAAATTTCTACCACATGTATAGCCAAAAGCTACCACTGATAACGTCAGTAAATCATAGTTGTGAGTACATATTAGGGCTGCACAATAAAGCAAAAGATATGATTTGCAATATTTTTTTCACAGTGACATAGGTATGTATCACTATATGTAATTTGATAATCCTGGTAGTTTGAAAAGTACTCTGATAGTGACTGACAGAATAATTAATTGAACTTAAGAATTGATTAGAAAAATAAAATAAAACATTTATTTGATCAAAAGTGCCCCTATAAAAAATATCTAAATTTAAACAATTTAAACTTGCAAACATGCTGTATCTGTCTTAAAATAAAAATTAGTTAGCCCTGTAACTTATAAAATGGAGTGGTGTGGTCAATGAAATAGTAACCATTTTTTAGGTTATGGCTTTTGTTTCTAGAGTTGGTTAGCAAAGCCAAAAGGTAAACTGAGCAGACCATCTTAGTACGTGCTTCAGTGTCCTGTGCTTTTGAGCTGTCCGAACCACTTCCATATAGTTGACATCATGTGCACCGACTTTGTCAACAATTTTCTTAGCTTTGTAGCATAACTATAGTTCACTCTCATTACTTAAGAAAAACAAGCTTCATACGGTTGTGTAAAACAAACAGGGTGTGGATAAGTTACTTTGTGTGAAAAGCTGCCAAAATAATTAAATTACTGTAAGTTCTGTTCTTTTTGTTCAAGAAGTGTTAGATAAATTGATCAGACTGACCCCTTTTGCTGCATTTGTGGACAATGAGCCCTGCCGTCGTTACCTACGGTCAAATGTAGCCTGAAGTCTGTTTTTTACCATTTGCCTTGAACTCTGCTGAGAGGTTAAACTGCTGTCCACACTGTATAGTGTAGCCGTGACCCTGTGCCAACAGCTAGCACCACCCAAAGCAGCCAGAGGCAGCAGACTTGCCGACTGCTGTCATGTTTATTTCTGCTGTGCATTAGACTGTTAGATCCATCAGTGTCGAGTAAGATTTTTCAAAGCTTATGTGATAGTGATAATCTGTTTACATTTTTTATTTCCTATCCCTGCTATATGGTAACATTTTTTCTTACTTTGCTTCACTCTTTTCTATTCATTATATCCTTTCAGAATTTACACCAACTTCTCTCTGCCTTCTGTCTGTTTTTTTTTTCTCTTGTAGATGGGGATGATGGGGAACCCAGGGGGCCCTTTTGGAGGTCCATATGCAGGGCAGGGGAATCAAGGTCTGGGAGGTGCAGGGCTGGGCCCACAGCTCCAGAACAAAGGTCCCATGGCCAATAGCCTGGCCCAGTTCAGTGTGGACAAGAAGAACCAGCCCATGCAAGGAATGGCCACCATGGTATGTAACAAATACAAGCACACAAAAATGAATTGTTTTTGATTTTTTTTTTTAATCAACGTGGCAGCCCTAACTATCAACTCAAAATTATTGCTCACCTCTTCCCTCCTGTCTTTTTTCCACTGTTTTACTGCTCTGTGTTTACCCTTTTTTAATTAACTCACTCACCTCTTATCGTAAATAAAACACTACCTACTTTCTTTAATTTTCTTCTTCATCTTTCCCTTCCTACATCCTGCTACCGTCTCTCTTACCTCTTCCTATTTACTGTTTATTTACTGCCTTTGTCATATCCATTAAATCTCTTCTGTTCCATCCCACATCACCTTCCAGGGCTCCCAGCAGTCACAAACAGGTGTGGGCGGTCCTTCTGGTGCCCCTGTGGGAGGAGCGCCAGGGATGGTGCCCAGTGCTCAGGCAGGTCTTGTGGGTCCTGGTCCTCAGGCTTCTGCAGCATCTGGTTCAGCAGGAGCACCACCCACCGCTGACCCAGAGAAGCGCAAGCTAATCCAGCAGCAACTTGTACTCCTGCTTCATGCACACAAGTGCCAGCGGCGGGAGCAGGCTAACGGTGAAGTCCGGCAGTGTAACCTGCCCCACTGCCGCACTATGAAAAACGTCCTCAACCACATGACTCACTGCCAGGCTGGCAAGACCTGTCAGGGTGAGTAGAGGGGACCCTGCATTCTCCTGTAGTTAGTGGATAGTTATGATGAGTTCTAGTGTTTGACAAGCAGAAATATAACACACAGTCAAGGATAACACAGTTATATTATCTGTTATATTATAACTACTAAAACTAGGAGGATCACAGATGTCCTGTATTTATTTAATTAACACATTTTACACATTTAACACTCTATTGATTCTCAAAAAAATTCTACACACTAACAGGATATCATATAAAATGTGTGGACGTTTTTACTTTACTGGACAGCAGAACTTATTGTGAAACAACATTGTGATAATTGTGATTTGCTTTCTATAAAGAAGCTCTGTGTATGGCACATGTCATCAGGCATACTGGGATGAGGTTCAGTGTTTGCACAATTGGCTAGGTTTAGAAATTAACCTCACTGTATTTCCAGTGATCTTGGGCAACAGCACAGTAGGCATAAGCTGCAAAAATTACTACACAGAATACTTGTAAGTAGACTTTTAGTTTGTTTGAGGTCAGAATAAAAAGGTTAAAAAAAACCCCACTTGCATTAAGTATTTTTCCTAATAGTTTTCTGTTTATTGTTCATTCAGCAGTTTTTTTGGGACAGAGGCAGGCACTTTCATCTTTCATTTTTTATACTTTATCTCACTTTGTTGTACTCTTGTTCTCCCCCCCCCCCAAACCTTTATATTTCCCACCTCCTCCTGTCTTTCTGCTCCTTTTTGTCTTCAGTTGCTCACTGCGCATCATCGAGGCAGATTATCTCCAATTGGAAGAACTGCACACGACATGACTGTCCTGTCTGCTTGCCACTGAAGAATGCTGGGGACAAGAGGAACCCGCAGTGTGAGTGTCTGTATCTGACCAAACAATATTCTAATCTTGCATTCCTTTTTTATAACATTGTGTTGTTGTTATATCATCAAATGTAATCATCAAATAAATTGCTGGATTGGAATCTGCAAGCCTGTTAGTATTAGTGACTTGAATATAAACACTAGTGATTAGATGAAAGTTAGATTTACATCTCTACTCTTCCTCTTGTGGCCTTACAGCTCTACTTGGTGGGGCCACTGCAGGCTTGGGCAGCTCCCTTGGGGCAGTACCTGGTGGCCAACCAAGTGCCCCCAACCTTAACCCGCCAAGCCAGATTGACCCTAGCTCCATAGAAAGAGCCTATGCAGCCCTGGGCCTCACCTACCAGGGCAACCAGATCCAGTCTCAGACTGCCCAGCCCAATATGTCCAACCAAGGCATCCAAGGCCAGGCTGGCATAAGGCCTCTAAACCCAATGGGTGAGTTAGGCTGCATGCTCACTTGCCACCATTAAATGCCTGTCATCACCCACTAATTTTATGTATTCACTTTGGGAGCATCATTAAAATCTTATAGCCACCTATTCTACTCTAACAATGTTAACTCCTAAAACTTGTGTACCCTCTGTATGCACACACGCATATACATGTATATTACTTTTGTGTATTAACAGTTTTGTGGAGTCATGATCAGTTGAGTATTCATGTTGAGTGTAAATTATTCAATTTGTTTCAAAGTAATTCTAGTTTCGGATTTCCTTAAGATAATTTTTTTTTTTTTTTCAGTATGAATGTGTAATAGATCTTAAACTGTAGAACTAACAGTCTAAGAAGGTTTTTAAAGTCTTAAATGTAACATGTCCAAAAATGTCTTTTTTTCTTTTTTCTTTCCATGGACAGGTGTGAATCCAATGGGAGTCAATGGAGGTGTGGGAGCTCCCAGTCAGAGCCAACAAGCCAACCTGCTGCAGGACACCATGATGCACCTCAATGTGAACAGCCAAGGGTAACAAAGAACAGCAGCACCTTGATTAGAACCCTATTACAGAGTTGAAGAAATTCAGTGTTTGACTTTTTATCAGACTCGTTGTTTATCATTCAAATAATCATATCTTCCTATCTCTCCCAGTTTAATGAATGATGCCAGTGGGGTTGGCTCCATGCCCACAGCAGGCCCTCCCTCTGCCACAGGCATGAGGAAAAGCTGGCATGAGGACATCACACAGGACCTACGAAACCACTTGGTACACAAACTGTGAGTATAAAAGAACTCTTTTAACTACTTTGTTGTTTGTTTGCCAACAAGAATGAAATCCTGTTGTAGTATTTTGTAAACGCAATTTTTTCCAAAAGTGTGTGTATCTGATGTTCTGATTGGGTTGTGGCTCTCTCATGTAACTGCTAGTAACCCTAGTAAGCCTGCGTAAGCGCTGGCAGGTGACAATATCTTACCTCCCCTGTGGTAGTAAACGCAACACAACACAAATACAGTGGTTGAAAATTCATACATAACACTTCTCCCTTTTTCCTCCTTTTGCTTTCCCTCTTGGTTATTTCTTCCCTCCACAGTGTTCAGGCCATCTTTCCAACTCCAGATCCTGCTGCCCTCAAAGATCGTCGAATGGAGAACCTGGTTGCCTATGCCAGAAAAGTTGAGGGAGACATGTATGAGTCAGCCAACAGCAGAGTGAGTTGCTTTCTCTTTTAGTTCACAACATTACTCAGAGAAAAGGAGGGAAACTGCTGGGAGGTTACCAGTCATTTTGCAGCTGTAGCCAGTCACTCGTTCCATCATAGATCAGTCTCATATTTAACTTCACAATTCGTGCTAACATAGAATGTATTTGTAAACCTTAAGTGTATGAACCTGACTGGTTAATTAATTGAGTGCAGCTGGTTAAGCTCTTTTCGAGTTTTATACTGTGGCTAACTTGCCTTTTTTTAGTTGTTAGAAACCCTTGAGAAACTTAAACTGCAGTGTTATTTTAACAGTAAATATTGAAAAAAATTGTACTGCTATGCAATACTAAAGATGTTTACTGTCTCGCCAAATTTTCCTTACTTTATTACCCTCTTGTTTGACAGGCTGAGTACTATCACCTGCTAGCAGAGAAGATCTATAAGATTCAGAAGGAACTAGAAGAGAAGCGGAGAACCCGGCTCCAGAAGCAAGGTCTGGGCCTTGGGCCTGGTGGCATGGGTCAGCCTCCCACTGGACTGCCTCCAAGTGAGTGGACATACAGCATATTCAGATTTGGATGTAACGATGTTAAACTGGGCGGCAGCCATTCATGTGGATATCAATTAAATGTTGCGAAATGTGGCACAGTGAGACTACAAAATTCAGAGTTTGTACGAACCTCTGCTCATATCTCCTTCTGTCTTGCACAAAACTTGATTTCCTTAATCTCTTCTAATATTGCTTTTCTAATCTCATTTCTCTTTACAGATGGTCCCCTCCCTGAACCATCAATGGTTCGACCAGCTGGACCAAATCCAATGGTCAACAGGGTGCAAGGCCCAGGTAATGAACCAAAGGAAACCTGAAGGCGTTATTTTAGTTCATTAATTTGTGGAAGGACCAAAAAACATTATGCATTGTATTTTTTTTATCAACCTAAAGCATTTTTTTTTTTAGTCAGAGAGATTAAGACCTCTTTTCAATGAAATGTTTTACCAGTTTTAACACTGGCCACTTGTTTTTTTTTATATATATATATATATATATATATATTTTTTTTTTTCTCTGATGTTGACACAAAAACAAACAAAACTTTATTATAGCATGGTTAGGGAACTATTTAAAACAAAATATAATATGAAGTTTAGTTTTTTAGTTTCATGAAAAGTTGTGTGTTGTATCCTCAAAGATGCTCTGTTTTATCAGGTATGAATCAGTTCAATCAGATGGGGATGCAGCCTATGGGCCAGAGGTCCACACCTCCTCTGCCCTTAGGAGCATCAGGCAACCAGGTCAGTACTGAACTCACCATGTATTACAAAGCTTTGTATTTAATGTGCCCATAAACACAATTTAGAGACTAAAGTGTGCTTTTGTGTTGTTTAAACACTGAAATAGTGGGTTTTAAGTAAGGATAATTAATTTGAACAAACTAACTTAAAAAGATACTGCAGTAATGAGTCAAAAGGCTTGTCAGAAAATGTTGCATAAACATATTAAAAACTATCCCTTCTATCTGTTTAGATGGGAATGGTTGGACCCAGGATGGGGCAGCCCAATGTTAACCAGCTCCAGAACCAGTATCTGTCCCAGGGACAGTTTGCTGGCTCAGGACCAGGAGTTGCAGCAGCTCAGCCTGGGATAGCCCAACCAGGAGCACAGGCAGGCATGGCACAGGTGAGTGTTTGCTTATTTTTTAGAAATATTTAGTATTTAAGGTGTGGCTTGTTAAATAAAAGTTGTACCCAAGTGTAAGTGCAAGTGTTGACTATACAGTTATGACCTTGATAGAGATTCAGTGTATTAAATATTTTGGACCCACAAGTAGTAGTTTGAGTGGGTCCTCAGTGAATTTTATTTTTCACAAATTACGGTCTTTAAATTGTGATTGACGTTTTATAATTTTGCCTTTATTTAAACATGTTCAAACATGTTAAACATGTTTTTTTATTTGCTGATGCAGTTGTTAAAAACATGTAATAGCATGCACTGTTAATTAAGTGATGAGAGAAACTGAAACCTGAGGTGGAACGGTTGGTAAATAAGTTTCGGCTCTACTTTTAGCTTCATCTTTGTACACAGAGATATTCAACAGCAACAGCATGGCAGGCTGTAAACTTTGCAATCTGGGGGCTCAAAATCCTAGTGTTGTCTAGGGCACCAAAATAACTAGAACCAACCCTGCTCAGAGGGCTGTGAGCAGCGCGGCACACTCAGTGGTGTTGTAGGATTTTATAACTGCATTTGTAGTTCATAATATACCAATATCAGGTAAAAAAGAAAGCATCCCTAGGATAATCCATATCAATTTTACTGTGTCATTTATGATTTTAATACATCAGAGACGCAAGACACAAACCTAGCAACATCTCTGAATCAGGAACAGCCAGTACAATAAAGATGCACATAATTCTTATGCCATCAGGGAGTACCACCAGGGACCCAGACTTTTTTCTTGGAGTGATTGTGATAAATGCCTAATTATTTTCTTGCACTAAATCTTTTTTTGGCCCTTCTTCTATGCATCCTTCCCCCCTGTCATCCCTCCTTTTACCCTCATTCTTCTCTTCCCAAGACCCAGATGGGAACTCCCCCCTCTCTCCCAGTTGCTAGTCCCCTAGCACAGCCAGGTTCAGCTGGTGGTCCCAGTAGTGTCTCTGCAGTGGGGCCCATGGGTCCTCAGAGCGTGGGTGGTGGAGGTCCCAACTCGGCTGTTGGAGCTCCTGCTTCTTCAATGACTCCATCTAACGCAAATCAGCAGCCCAACTCCATCCCCCATTTGGCAGCCATGCGCGGCAGCTCACCCTCCCCTGCTCACAGTCGATCTCCGACCCCTCATCAAACACCCCCTAGACTAGCTGGGTCCCAGACCCCACAACCACACACCCCCAATGCACCCCAGCTGGCTCCACCTTCAGCCCCCCAGCAGAACCAGCTAGGCCAGGGCCCTGGCTCCAACAAATCCCTCCAACAGCAGCACATGGGGCCAGCTGGTTCGACCACTCCGTCTCACCCTGGACTGGCTTCCAACTCAACGCCGCATGGTGCTCAGCTACCACGCACTCCGGTCAGTGACATTAGGCCTTTCACATAAGCATACATTTTAAATCTAAAATCAGTTCACCTCATTTCCCTGATTTCATTGATCGTGTAGCAGTAAAACATATACAAAAGCTTTATTTATTTACTTCCTTATATATTGATCAGTCTTTATTATGAGACCACACACTTCAACTAAAAAAATTCAGTTAAAGTAAAAATTTCAGTCTCCTCAGTGTGCACTATCAGTTTTATTCTTCATTCATTTACATGCATCACTAAGTCATATTTCCATGTATCTAAGTTTTTCTCTGTGCCACTCTCCAGCTGTCCCAAAAGGGTTCATTTCCAGCGGACAATCAGGCCCTGACTCCAGCCTCTGTCAGCAGCCTCGACACTTCCTCCCAGCAGCCACAGTCAGACACCAACCTTGACCCCAAGATGGAGGTCAAACGACAGGATGAGGAGGAGGAGAGTGATACTGGCAGCTGCTCCAAAGGAGGGAAGCTCAGCAACCTCAAAACAGAGGAAAAGCCTGTGAAATCAGAGCTGAAAAAGGAAGACTGTTCTGGAGAGGGAGGTAAAGGGGTTCCCATGGATACATCAACAGCAACGTCGACGGCAGGCGTCAAGACGGAAGACAGGAAACCAGAGGTAAAGAAGGAGGTGAAAGAGGAAGAGGAGACATCAGAGACAGCTACACCACATGCTCCAGTGAAAAAGAAAAGTAAGAAGAACTAATGTTTTCACTAAAGAACAAAGACTTCTGATTGTATATGCACTTTTTGTTTATCTCTTTGTATATAATTATCTGACCTAAATTGGATGTGGGAGCGTTATTTGTAATGGAATCCAAAAGACTAATGAAAAGAGTGCAAAATAGAAGTATTTCAGTTACTTCTGTATTCAGTTTTCTCTTCAATCTCTTTCTTTCTAGTCTTCAAGCCAGAGGAGCTTCGTCAGGCCCTGATGCCAACCCTCGAATCTCTCTACAGACAAGATCCAGAGTCCCTGCCTTTCAGAATGCCTGTAGACCCACAGCTGCTGTGCATACCTGTATGTATCTATTTGTTCTGTCAGTGTTCCTCGTAGCTTTTATTTTTCCTCTCACTTGCTTAATTTGACCTCGTACAGTCTGCACAATCTTTGTTGTAGTTCTCTTACTTTGTGAGACCTTGAGTGACCATCCAACATCTGTTTACTACTTTTACTTGTGGTATAATTACTAGGATGTAGTTCTCACATGTCTTATTTTACATATATGTATGAAATTAAGTCACAAAACCTGAGAAGAAAGTCATAACTGCTCAACTTTAACACATGCTCACTGTATTTATGCAGGACTACTTTGAGATTGTGAAGAATCCCATGGACCTGTCTACGATCAAGCGAAAGCTGGACACAGGTTTGAATTTTATGCTAAATATTACAAGGTTTGGTCGTTCCTGAAAACTTTATGTGCCACAATAAACTTATCTTTGTTTCTTTCTGAGATGAATCAAATTGTTAATGGATTCAGTGAAATTCTAAAAAAATTGTGCACAGAAAAGGACTATAAAGACAAAAGTTACTTTTATCATTGTACTGCGTCTTTTGTTGTGCTCTTACAAAGAAAACCGTTCTGTTTCTGTTTTATTTGACACACTGTTTTCTGATCCCATCATTCCTGTGCCTTGTGTTTTGGTTGCAGGTCAGTACCAGGATCCCTGGCAGTACGTGGACGACATCTGGCTGATGTTCAACAACGCCTGGCTGTACAACCGCAAAACATCCAGAGTCTACAAGTACTGCTCCAAGCTGGCAGAGGTTTTTGAGCAGGAGATTGATCCTGTCATGCAGAGCCTTGGCTACTGTTGTGGGAGGAAGGTGAGATTGAGAACTAGATTAATAACTAAATGGGTAAATGGGGCGGGGGGGGTAAAAGTGATTGTTCATGTTGGGTGATGCTAATAAAAAAAATCAGGCTTCAGGAAAAAGTAATGTTATATGAAGTTGAAGGTTGATTCTTTTAAAGTTTTCTTAGTATTTGATATTGACTGATTTCCTTTAAATTCCATTAAACTAGTCAAACTCTTTCTGTTTTTTTTTGTAAGACTATTCTATTCACCACATTAAAGCTTTACTTCATAAAGTTACAGGCTGAACAGTATCACCAAAAAAGTTTGTTTCTCTAATATAAAATTTTTTTTCAAAGTTTTTAAACCAACTTCAGTTATTTTATAGTCATATAGTCACTCAGTCTGTTAACTCTCCATCAGGTCTTCACGGTCTTCCTTTGAGATAGAAAGTGTATGAAGTTATTTGTTGTCCATTCAGAATGTGGCTGCACTGGGAATATGTTTGAATAAGGTGTGAATAAATGTTTTAGTACGTCTCAGATGCAGATATTAACTCCCAATATCCCATCTGAATATGGCAGCAGTGAAGTGGGTTCACAGCTAAATTTGGCCTTGAGCATACCACTGCCATATCACATTTCAGCTCTCATTAGACTTTTCTATTTTTGGTTTTGCAGACAAATAACAAAACTGATCAGCCTTCATTATGAGAAGCTGGCTGAAGGGTGTGACAATAAGAGAAAGCAAAGGCCCGCTTCATGTTGGCTTGAATAACTTTTTACAGAACCGAGCCGACCACAAATGAATTTAACTCTGCTCCACTGCCGGAGTTTTTACAGCAGTGTGTGCTAGTGGGTCTCCATTGCTTTACTTTGTGTTAAATGACTGAGTCTTAAAAAAAAAATCCAAAGCAGCGGATGCCGTGACTGGGTTATCTCAAATGACCACTCACTTGACTGCAGTTATTCTTACTAGCTAGGCTCTTAACATGCTTACTCATAGCTTATTTATAGAGATAATGCATTACACAGGTGCCTGCTGTTTACAGGTATGGGCTACTTGTGCAGAAAAAAATCTTTCAAGTTTCACACAAGTGTAGGTTTATAAAGTTATTAGATAGTATTGAATCAGTAAATAGACTCTTGTACTTGGTGATACCTGTTCCAGCACATTAGTGTGTATCTAAAGCAATTCTGAAACTGTTATTAAAATAACCCTAATGAGAAACACTGTATATGCAGTCATATGATACCAACACACTTCCATGATAAGTCCATACTTCATAAGTCTTGTTCGGCAAACCATGTTTGTGTTTCACTTTAATCATTTGTAGTGCCATTGGAAGCCCATAGAGGTTTTTGGACTTAGTGTGTGTGGTTGCCCTTGCTTAGCAGAAGTGTTTCACTATTGTGATGATCAAGAGATTAATACCTTTGTTATCGCTCTTTGTATCCATCAGCTGGAGTTCTCTCCTCAGACACTGTGCTGCTATGGAAAGCAGCTGTGCACTATTCCCCGAGACGCTGCTTACTTCAGCTACCAGAACAGGTATTAAGGGTGGGGAACACCCGTCTGTAAAAGGGTTGAGGGATGATTAGATGACTAGATGGATCACCTAAATAGTAAGACATTAGAAAAGAGATAAGTTTAAAAAGATATTTATGCAGTCTAATAAAAGTACAGGTTGAATTAATTTGCACTTTGATAAAAACTCAAAGTATCTACCTCATTTTCTCCTGCAAAGTGTTCATCTGATAAATCTGTTTCCCTAAACGCTTCCCTTCACTCCATAATTCTCGTTTTTATACCTTCATGTAGTGCCTGATGCACTGGCATTTTAACAGTTGGTCCTCTCTTCTCACATTCTTTAAGTTGTTCTTGGTGTCATTAAAGTATTTTGCAAATAATATCCAAGCACAGAATGTTTGGGGGAGAAAAATGTTAGAAAAAGGCGTCAGAGACTAAGCAAAGAAAATGTCCTGTTTCTACAGTGCCATGTGTGCATTTACTTAAACGTGTCTTTTGAACATTGCTGCAACACTAATTGGGCTTTTTTAGGGGACTGCAGCAATAATACAAAAATGTTAAGTTTTATTAGCTCATCAACATTGTGGTCCAAATATTTTTCAGTTTATTTCTGTTTAGTTTTTTACACACCCAAGAAAGCCTTGTTGGAATGTGAAAGGACTGACTTTAAAATGAACTGCTTGAATGAATGACTGAACAGCTGAGCAGTTGTCTGTGCTTTCTTGTTCATATTTGTTCATCGTCTGTATTATGTCCTGTGCTGCAACTTCCTGCTCCAGTTCCCGCCCTCCTCGCATTTAGCTTCCTTTGATTCTGCTCCTGCTCTGCCAACTGTGACGGTGGTTGTTGTTGCTCATCCTCTCATGTCCAAATTGCTAATCTGTGCTTTGCCTCGGCTCTCTGCTGTGTGTGTTGTCTTGGATGTTCGTCTCGTCTTGTTCCTGGTTCATATGACTTGTCTGTCTTCCCTTCCAATGGCTGTGATATCAACATTGGCTTGCTTTTGCCTTGACCAACCATGCACCTCCAAACCCATCCCCTCACCCTCACCCCTCAAAATCATGACTGGCTGTTGCGATGACGACTTCCTGCTGTCCTGCGCTCCCACTTCCTGCTTGCTCCGCTTGTGGCACCCCTCCTTGCCCATGTCCTGTACCAATTGGTGACTGCCCTCCCGTGCGCTGTCTGTGATTGACTGTGCTGTGGGGAACGGTGTAGTTCACCAAAATTTGGGCTTCTTGCTGACAGGTACCACTTCTGTGAGAAGTGTTTCAACGAGATCCAGGGAGAGACCGTTTCCCTGGGCGACGACCCCACCCAGCCACAGACGTGAGTAGCAGTCCATTCTTAATAAGCAAGATCACACCAGTTTATAATATGTACTTAAAACTGATGAACCTGACATTTTATGTCATGAACTAACAAGCTCTAATCCTCCTCCAGCCACAGTCCTGATAGAATTAGCCTTGTTTTTTTTTTTTATTTTCTGTTTACAATGTTTCTGTTTCATACATTTTGCAACAGTGACCTGCAGCTATAAAATATATGAGCCTTCGCAAGTCATCTGCAGTCTGTTTTTTACTACAACTTTTTAATTCTTTACCCAAAAATAACTATACAGTTTATTTCTACCTTTTTTTCCTTTTTTTTAAATTTTCTTAAACTTCGCTATATTCTTTAACAACACATCCTTAGGTACCTCTGTTAAATATTGAATTCATAGCTAATTTTCAAAGTTTTGCCAGTGAAAAAAATCAGCTTGGCCATGGGATATTTTAATCTACTTGATTAAAAAGTTAATTTTGGACCCTGCTCTGATGCACCCACCACCCAGTTACAGAAAAATCCTTTTCTTCTTGCTACTAAAAAAAAAAGTCCTAGAAAGGTCACTTGACTACTGAAACTTTCACGAGACACTAATGATGTCTGTAAGAGGGGGATTTGTTTTTATTGCTCTATTTTGACAGTTTCCTCCACTTATTTTATATATTATTAAACTCACTCTTAATTCATTTCAGTTCAATTAACAAGGATCAGTTTGAGAAGAAGAAGAACGACACACTGGACCCTGAACTGTAAGTTTCTCACTAACCATATCTAAGCTTTAGGAAACATGATTTAAAAAAAGAGGTGCTTTGAGGACTACTGTGTGTAATTTGTATTTTCTTCTCTGTCCTTTTTCAGGCTTGTTGAATGTATGGACTGTGGACGCCGGATGCATCAGATTTGTGTATTGCACAATGAAACAATCTGGCCATCAGGGTGAGCTGCAGTTTCTGTTTCTACTCATTCTTCTGGTTTACATGAAATTTGTGATTTCATTTATTAGATATAGTTTATATCTAATTAAGCTCATTATTTTCCACCCTCTAGTTTTGGATGTGATGGTTGCTTAAAGAAGGCAAATAAGACAAGAAAGGAGAACAAGTATTCTGCCAAAAGTAAGTAGAAATTCTTCTCAAGTATAACTACTTGCATAATTTGATTAATCTGAATTATAAATTAGGTTTTTTCTTATGTTATTTTTCTCACTTTTATTTTAGCAGTTGTCAGGGTAACTAAATTAAAAAACATATTGCCCGGCTCTCCCCCTCACAGGGTTGCCACACACGAAGTTGGGCAGTTACCTGGAGTCAAGGGTGAATGATTTCCTGAAGCGTCAGAACCACCCAGAGTCTGGAGAAGTCACCATTCGTGTCGTCCACGTCTCTGACAAAGTGGTGGAGGTCAAACCAGGCATGAAGTCCAGGTACAAGAACAAGACACGCTGTTGGACTTGGACAAAATCAATCTCTTCCTGTTCATAGTTGGAGATGCCTGTCTTGGTTGCTTATATTTAAAGTAATATAGCATAGCCAAGCACATTAATTCCTTCAGTTTTTCTTTCTTTGCATGTAGTTCTATGGTTACTTTCAGAGCCTGTCTGTCAAGTAAATTGACATACAGTAGCAACACAAACACACACACACAGACACACACATACATACTGTCAAGGATATCAGACAACAAGCTTCTATGAAACAAAAAGGGTAATGTTTCGTTGTTATATTGAATCCAACTTAATACTCTTGTTTTTTATTTGCCTTCAATTAAAGGTTAACATCTGCACAGTTTTTCTTCACTGTTGCTCAGTACTATTACATTACTACATTACTCCAACATCAACAGTTTAGCTGCGCGACATGCCAACGCCAAGTTAAACTGGCTAATCTACAAAATAAACAGTAAGGCAACATAAAAAATGGCAACCCTTATAGCTTTGAAGTTTGAATGCTGTTCACATATAGTTGACATCGATCCACCATTGAGCTTGAATGGTTACTAATGCTTGTTGAGGAAACAGTCCAGACTAAAACACACACACCTCACCATTAGAATAAATCCCTTCAAAGTAATGGATTCAGGGCCTCTCTTCTTTTTAAAGTAACACCAGGGATTGTCTGATCAATAAGAGCTTTCTCTGATCTTATTGACTGACCAATTCTCCGACCGACCAGAAGGAGCAGCTCTAATTATTACACTTGATCTGATGGATCATGAAACATGGCCTCAGTATTTTTTTTAAATATTTTAAAGAACATTATGTAATTATAAAAGATACCTGTTAATATTTGTACTAAAAGAAGTTTTTGTCAATCTTATTAAAAAATTTTTGCTCACATGTGAGAGCACAGAAATATTTTAAATTGTACGGTTCTTTAATATGGCTAAGAATTTATTCATATAAAATGTATGGAGTAATAGGCTAGTTCTTTATTAATCTAAATATATTAATGTTGGGTTATTTTTTATTTATTTACTTTTTGCAAACAGAAGATTTACTCATGTTTTTGCCAACAGATTTGTGGACAGCGGAGAGATGTCAGAGTCCTTTCCGTACAGGACAAAAGCCCTTTTCGCATTTGAGGACATTGACGGAGCAGAAGTCTGCTTCTTTGGTATGCATGTTCAAGAGTACGGATCTGACTGCCCTCAGCCCAACCAGAGGTAAGGAGATCAATATATTAAAAACATTATTTACCAAGTGTTTCAGACAGTTTTGTATATTTACATTTTCTTTTTCATCCAATCAGACGAGTTTACATCTCCTACCTGGACAGTGTACACTTTTTCCGGCCTCGCAGTCTAAGAACAGCTGTTTATCATGAAATCCTCATTGGCTATTTGGAGTATGTCAAGAAGTTGGGGTGAGTGCTGCTGCTACTGCTGAAGGAAAACATTTATTTTGGTCATGACTATCCGAATGTTTATGCAATTTCTATCCTGACTTACCACATCACATCATTTACTCTTGGGATGTATTTTGTTTATTGTGTTTTGTCTCATGTGTCCTCAGCTACACCACTGGCCACATCTGGGCCTGCCCACCTAGTGAAGGGGACGACTATATCTTCCACTGTCACCCTGCAGATCAGAAGATTCCAAAACCCAAACGCCTCCAGGAGTGGTACAAGAAAATGTTGGACAAAGCTGTGGCAGAGCGGATAGTGCACGATTACAAGGTGGAGCAACAACATTTAACTTCTTGTGTGTAGGAGTAATGGCACAGGCTGGTTTGGATCTCATCCATGCAAAACACTAAACTTTATTTTTAATTTACCCCAAAAGGATATCTTCAAGCAGGCGACAGAGGATCGCCTGACCAGTGCCAAGGAGTTGCCTTACTTTGAGGGGGACTTTTGGCCCAATGTGCTGGAGGAGAGCATTAAAGAGCTGGAGCAGGAGGAGGAGGAGAGGAAAAGAGAGGAAAACAGCACTTCCAATGAGAGTATTGATGTAAGAATACCACAATCGATTAATATTGCCCAGAGTAGTTTATACATATGTATTGTTATGTATCAGAGGGGTCAAAAAAATGGTGGCATTATAAATACAGGTTAAACACATGAGTTTATCACAAGGTTGATTGCTGATAGTCCTCCTCTCCTTTGCAGGACACGAAAGGTGACAGTAAAAATGCAAAGAAGAAGAACAACAAGAAGACGAGTAAGAACAAGAGCAGCTTGAGCCGAGCCAATAAGAAGAAGCCAGGAATGCCCAATGTCTCCAATGACCTCTCACAGAAACTCTATGCCACTATGGAAAAACACAAAGAGGTATGAGATAAACAAAGGATTGCTTATACTTTCTTAAATGCCTTTATCTCGTCACTCTCAGCAACTTACTGAAGTAGTGGAACAAGTAGACTGGAAGATAGCTAAATTATTAACCAGACTTTCTAGTTTTTACTCTAAATTCTGGCACAGTATGAATGAAAGATGAAGACTGTGTCCATTAATCAGAGTTTCGGAGTTACAAATAAATGTGAATATTCATGGAATATTTATTTTTATTAGCCATGTAATCAGCTTTTTAGGAATATGGACCATTATAATGGTTAAAGCAAGAATATTTTGTACATGTTAATATAGTGGGAGCTGACACAAAGTTGAATTAATACATTTCATCACTTTACCTCTCTTTTTTTCCCGTCCTAGGTATTCTTTGTGATCCGGCTGATTGCAGGGCCCATGGCAAATGCCTTGCCCCCTATTGTAGACCCCGATCCCCTTATGGCATGTGACCTAATGGATGGCCGTGATGCTTTCCTGACGTTAGCCCGGGACAAACACCTAGAATTCAGCTCGTTGAGGAGGTCAAAGTGGAGCTCTATGTGCATGTTGGTGGAGTTGCATAACCAAAGCCAAGACCGCTTCGTCTACACTTGTAATGAATGCAAGCACCATGTGGAGACTCGTTTCCACTGCACTGTCTGTGAGGTGAGTCAGGCAAAGATTGTATCAGTAGGTCTGATTTGTGGGAACAAAAGGATATGTATGGCTTATGGCATTTATTATTTTACTGCAAAACCTGCTGTGCATCATTTCTTGAAATTATACTTGTCGTTTGTGCCATCCCTTGCAGGATTATGACCTCTGCATCACATGTTACAACACTAAGGGCCACGAGCACAAGATGGAAAAATTAGGCCTCGGTTTGGATGATGAGAGCAGCAACCAGGCTGCTGCTACCACTCAGAGCCCTGGAGACTCTCGTCGTCTCAGCATCCAGCGCTGCATCCAGTCCCTCGTCCATGCCTGCCAGTGCCGAAACGCAAACTGCTCTCTGCCGTCCTGCCAGAAGATGAAACGTGTTGTTCAGCACACAAAAAGCTGCAAGAGAAAAACCAATGGTGGCTGCCCCATTTGCAAGCAACTTATTGCTTTGTGTTGCTATCACGCTAAGCACTGTCAGGAAAACAAGTGCCCAGTCCCGTTCTGCCTAAACATCAAGCACAAGCTCCGCCAGCAGCAGCTGCAGCACAGGCTCCAACAGGCCCAAATGCTAAGGAGGAGGATGGCCAGTATGCAGAGAGTGGGCCAGCCAAATCCTGGAGGAGTCCCTGGGGGCAATGGCCTGCCCTCACCAGGGGCCAACAATGGAGCCACTGGTCCTGGGACACCCACATCTGTGGGCACACAACCTCCTACTCCACAGACACCCACACAGGGGAACATGACCGCACCCCCTCAGCAGCAGGGAGTTGGGATGGGTGGAATGGGAGGAATGGGAACTCCAGTCCAGCAACAGCAGGTGCAGCAGCAAGGTGGTACCATGCCCCCTCAACACCATCTCCATCAGTTTCAGCCAGTGGCTGGTGGAGGTGGAGGCGGAATGATGAACTCACCTCAGCAGCAGATGGTGCCTCAGCTCCAGCAGCAGCCTCCGAATGTCCAGCAGCTCCAGCAGCAGCAGCACCCTGGTGGTCTGCCTCCTTACAATCCAAGACCACCTGGAGCCTCTCCTCTCCATCAGTCTCTGGGAAAACCTGGACTGGGGCCAGCCACCCCACCCCAGCAACAGCAACAAACCAACCAGGGCCAGGGGTCCATGCCTGGGCAAGGCCAGCAGCAAGGGCCCCCTCTGGCTGCGGTAGAGACAGCCCTAAAAATCCAGCGTCTAGCAGAGACCCAGAGACAGATGGCTCAAGTCCAGGCCCAAGCTCAGATTCGTGGTTTGGGTCAGGGGGGCATGATACCCCCACATCCCCACCACCAGAACACCCAGGCCCAGATGGGCATGCCCCACATTGGCCCTCAAGGAATGCCCCCTCAGGCTCAGGGAGTTGTTGGCAGAACAATGTTAGACCCACAGCAACAGGGAATGCTAGCAGGGATGCAGCAAGGTGGCCCCCAGTCGCAGTTGCCTCCTCAAGTTCAGCAGCAGCTCCAGCAAGTCCAGCAGGGAGGTGGCGGACAACTTCAGTCAACAAACCAGCAGTGGGGTGCCGGGGGACCAACTATGAACCCCCAACAGAGGCAAGGCATGATGGCTCACATGCCACCACAGCAGCAGCCAGCAGTTGCTCAGCAACAGCAGCAGCAAATGAATCAGCAACAGGCGCAACAAGGAAACCGTGGGCTGATGCAGGTAATGGGTGTGTCAGGAGGGGCAGCAGGCGTACCTGCTTCAATAGCAGGTGCAGCTGCATCAGGAACTCTTCCCCAGGCAGCACTACAAGACCTTCTGAGAACACTGCGCTCACCAAGTTCACCCCTCCAACAGCAGCAAGTGCTCAATATCCTTCGTTCCAACCCAACCCTTATGGCCGCTTTTATCCGTCAGAGAGCAGCGAGGTATCAAGGTGGTCAGGGTGGGCCAGGAGGAGGAGGGCCTCCACAAGGGGGCCCTGGAGGTGTGAGGTTCCAGGGAGCTGCTGGCCTGGCTGGCGTAGGAGGGCCTGGGGCTAACCAGCTCCCCAACATGGATGGACAACAGCAGGTTAATGTGAACCAGGCAGGACAGCCAGGGATGAACATGGCTCAGGGTGGAGCAGGTGGAGGGAACATGCCCACCATGGCTCAGCTTCAGCAGTTACAACAGCAGCAACAACAACGCCCAGTGTTGCCTGTAAATCTGCAACAACAACAACAAATGGCTGCATTACAGCAGCAGCAGCAACAGCAAGGAGCAATGCAAGCAGGACAACAAGGCAACATGGCTAATATGACTCCACAGTTCAGAGAGTTGTTGATGAGAAGACACTTGCAGCAGCAACAACAACAACAACAACAACAACAACAACAGCAGCAGCAACAGCAGCAGATGGGAAATCATGGGCAGTTCCAGCAGCCTCAAGGACTCCAGCAGCAACAAGGCCAGCAAGGTTTCATGCAGCCTGGCCAGGGACAACCAGGAATGCCTCCCTCTTCCCAACCCCAGCCTGGAGGTGGAGGTGTAGGGGGTCCTCAACAGCAAGGAGGACCACAAGGTGGGCCAGGACAGCTAGGCCAGCAGCAGGGCTACCCCAACCCCATGTCACAAGTAGCTGCAGTCCTCCAGCAAAGGCTCCAACATCAGATGCAGATGCAGCAGCAGCAGCAGAATTCAATGGGTGGGCATCAAGGACAAGATGGAGGGCCAGGTGGAGGCACTGGAGGACCAGGAGGACCCCAACTCCAGCCAGGACAAGGTGGACCAGGACAGGGGCAACAACAGCAAAGTGGGGTTGGTGGAGGGGGTGGGGGGCCACCACTGCCACAGACAACGCAAGGCATGCTTCCTCAGAACATCCATCAGAGGCTCCTGCAGCAGCAGCATCTTGGTGGGGGCTCTCCAGCTCAGCACAGCAGTCCCATGAGTCCCCAGCAGCAGATGGCACAGTCCCCCCATCCCCATCTCCAAGGACAAGGAGGACTTGGTCCAGCAGGGTCTCTCAGCAGTCAGGTCAGGTCACCTCAGCCCTCACCAAGGCCACAGTCGCAGCCTCCGCACTCCAGCCCGTCCCCACGCATGCAGCCCTCCTCCCAACCTCAGCCTCAGCCCTCACCTCATCGCATCTCCCCACAGACCCAGACTGGTTCACCCCACCCGAGTCACCTAGGCCAACATCACCCCAGTATGGCACCGCCCCAGCCTCCACAGCCCCAGCAGCAGGCGTTGTCTCAGCAGCAGCAGCAGCAGCCAGGTAGTTCTGTAGATCCTGGTCAGTTCGGCTCAGACCAAAACTCCATCATGTCTCAGCTGAGCGGGATGACAGGGATGCATGGTGGGCAGGGGGGACAGTCGGACATGTTGGGTGGGAATAATAACAGCAACAACAACAACCAGGAGCTGGGAACGAACATTAACCACAACAGTTTACCTGACCTTATGTAGCCTTGACTCCATACTGTCTCTTTGTCTCGATGCTCTGATCAGTTGCCCCAAATGACAAACTGCCATGAAAGGAGAGCAAGGCGGGACTACGACTTTGGGGTTTTAGAAGTTTTTATTTTTTATTTAAATATTTTTGTGATGTATAAATAATAACTGAAGCTTCCTTCCTATGGGAGATGCAACATAAATCTTAGAAGTCAATAAATGAATAAATTAAAACAATGGTAAGTTATTGCTGTAATATATATCTATATATTTTTGCCAATTGTGTACAAAAAGGTGGAAGCGCAGTGTTTCAGGTTGAAGATATTTCTTCTTTAGTTTATGACAATATTTTTGGGGACTGAGAATTTTGCCTTTTTATGAATATTTTTAAGATTTTAAATGTGGCTAAAAATTAAAGTGAGTTGACACGATGTACCTTTTTTTATTGTTTTGTTGTCCTCTTTAAATAACCAGTCATAATTGTATCCATTTTGCAGAGCGTAAGTATATTTTTTTCTTTCCAAATTTATTACCTTTTCCCCTCTGATGGATCACATAACAAACATCAACATATCTTCTGTTACAGAAGTCTTCTTCTGGACAGTTTTCACATCAGTGCACATTTTACAGTGACTGCAGCAATTCTCTTATAGAAATTATTTTATTTGGTAAATGGGAGGGAGGGTGGATTAAATGCAGTTTGATGTTGCAAATTTTTTTTTTTTGTTTTAATTTATTTTTTTTTCCTCTTTTAGACAGAAATTAATCCTCAACAGTGTTTTGGGGTAGTCATGGGTAATTATATTTTTCTGCAAAACATAGCCAGATTTTCAGAGGAAATCCTTGCACCCATGGGCCACCTCTCAACCTCCATTTTCAGTTCTCCCATGAATGTGCACACCCTCCCTCCTTGCCCTTTCCCCCACCCCTCGACGCCCCACTTAAAATGGAGGGATGAACTGTTGATGTCCTAATTTAGCTTTCAGAGGTTAACGTGCCCCTGTTTTGCTGGCCGATGTTAAAAGGTTATGCGTGTACATATATTAGAAACATGTTTATGAACTGTGACATGGAGAAAATTGTCCGTTTTTTTGCCGCAGAGGTTTAAGAAAATCCTGCCTGTATACTTCGCTCTCAACGGTTTCCCTTTCAAAGTTTTTCTCTCCTTCCCCTTTGTTTCTTATGACTGCCTCTCAGCCACAAGGCTTAATTCAATGTTAGTACTGTACAAAGTAAGAAAATGGTGGACTTCGATACTATTTTAAGTGAAAGATGTAGAAAAAAACTGTACATACTTTAAAACCTTATGAGCAGAGAAATGATCATCTGCTGCCTGTTTCCCCTTTGTTTGATTGGATATTTGCTGTATCTGTAAAAAAAATAAAAATAAAAAAACACAAAAAAACAAACAAAAAACAAACAGACAAAAAAACTACAAAAGTACTCCTGAGCTACTGTACAGTATTAAGATTTTTTCTAAAAGGTACAGTATGGGGTGTCGTAGGTCACAAGCACCAATGCGCCTTTTTCTGTGTATTTTTGACAAGGTTTTAGGGAGGGAAGGGTTAATGCAACAAGTCACACACCTGAACAATCTCAACGTAGATGTGAAATCCTGGATGAAGTAGAGCCGATGCAGAGGTTGATTAGAGGTGTGATCTGAAGAGTTTAAATTTGGTCATCTAGCTTTTTATGGAGAGGACTGAAGACACAATATTCACATGCTCACTATTTTTCTCAAAAGGTTGGGCTTGCTGGGTATGGGGAGGGGACGCATCACAACCAGGTGGCAATATATCTTGAGACTTATTTTATAAGAAAAAACAAGGAAAAACTGTCTTTTATATATAGATATATTATTTAATTTTATTTTTTGGAAATAAAACTTGAAGCTACAGGAATTATTAGATAAAAAACATGTTTTGTTTTGTATTAAAGATGTTATGGTAATGCAAAAAGACACTGCAGACAGTCATTCAGTTTGCCCTGGGGAGGCCGTGGAGTATATTATACCATCCTTTTTAAAAAATGTTTCATGTACATGGATATAGTTGTAAACATACTGAATCACTGTACAAAACCGATGGCAACTGAACAAATAGTTTTGTTTTAATCATTTCTTCTTCTAAAAAGAGACTGGAAATAAGACTATTTAAATACTTGTTTAGTATTCAAATGGAATCTTTGACCACTTTTTTGTTCCTCTTGTTAACAATTTTGGTGCTTGCTGAGAGAAAGCAAAAATAACTGTTGCTCAATTTTCATTAGTTTCTTTTTTAAGTTATTTTGGTGGTCTGATTGTTTTTTGCCAATAAATTAATTGTACAATAAAGTATGTTTGTACCATTGGAAAAACACGCAATTATTGCCTCTTTTTTTCTTATCTATGTAAGATATTTTCTGCAGGTGAATAAATGACTATTCAAAATTTGATACACTTTTGAGTGTTATTCAATGTGTCATATTTTCTATCATATTTCATTTGTTTGACATAAAGCTAGACCAAAAATAAAAAAAGATCCAGTGATCAGTCAGGTTGTATTTTAAGGCTGTGACTAAGAGACTGCAAAGATTGTCTTGGTGAGAAAAGGGTTTAATCCTTCATTTATTTTTTTTAGAAAGAGACCTCCAAAATCATAAATGTTTTCTTTGTACATCAACCTTTGTAAATTAAACAGCAACAGCCTGACACTGATAAATCAAATACCACTCATTTTACCATCACCAAGTCAAAATGTCCTGATTAATTTCAAATTGTCACTATTTTCTCAATAGCAACTAATGCACACCTTATAAGTGGAATAATACCTTCAACAATTGAATGAATATAGCAAAATTAGTCCAGTCACAGTTTAAGAATAAACTATATTAATACTGAAGGTTAAACTCAAAGTATAATAAAGCCAACTTTTTAGTACATTTAATTTTTATAAACTTAAAAGGAGGAAATAACTGTTGGTAGAGATAACATTTAATCACAAATATCAGTCAATATATCTACTCTCATGACTAATATTTGATCATGTTGGTTGGTTGGTTGGTTGACTGTAATAGGATGAGTTAAGCTCTGAAACGGACAGGATTGTTGTCCTCCACATATGGGAAAATGGGGCTCAAAAGGCCATTATTTGTGACTATTTAATCCTTGTGTGGATAAAATATTGTAAAAAAAAAAAAAGTCACACTATCCTCCATAAGCAAAACAAAATAAAACCACAAAACCTCTAAGTCACCACTTTTTCTCCCCTTTTTCTTATCTGCCCTACTTATTTCTGTGCAGTTTCTACAAGTGCCTAAGGTAAGAACTGTTTATTGGTGTGCCATTAATACACAGAATTAGTCTGAGTGGCTCTCTGGAAGTTTCACAGTTTTAGTTGAAAGGTGAATTCTACCTTGACTTTAAAGAGTTCATTTACAGACTTTTGTTGCACTTGGAAATAATTTCAAACTCTTAATAATATCTAACTGAGTAACTAGAAACAAGTCTCTTTATGCAGTCAATAAGCAACTCAACAAGTTTGATTAAAATGATATTAAACATGAGCAACATTTATTTTAGTATTACCACAGAAATATTCTCTACACAATGACACTTCATAGACTGGAGCAAGTAATGTGCAGGTTTACATCACAATAAAGTGCAAGGTTCTTCACTCAATGGTGGACGAAAGCAGCACAAGCAACCACATTAGGCAACGTCACATCCGGTGCTTGTTCTGTTATGACAGAACGTTTAAATATGGCATCAGCTCAGTGGTTATCACAAACAGTATAAAAACTATTTTGTTCAGTCATCATCGTGACAAATACACAGGTATCTTTAAGAATAAATATACATTCAGGTCAATGTAGAAAAATAACAAGTTAAAAAATACATCTCTCCCCTCTGTCCAGTCCACCTTTCTCCCCTTTGACGTCTGTTCACGTTTCAAGTCTTTATAATATCACTGGAGGATCGTGCATTCAGACAGACACCAAATAGGCTGGGACAGTAACAGTGTGTATGTGTGTGTGTGTGTATGTGTGTGTGTGTGTGTGTGTGTACAGGATAGAGGGAGGCATTAGCCCTGCAGACAAACAACAACAAATTTATGCAGCATCAGGCACTTCCATTCCCAGCAGCTCCACCATCACACAGAGACGGTTCTGAGATCACGAGACGCTGAGCCATCATACTCAGTGTGGGATAAACAACTCGCAGACCAATGGGATGCCACTGAGGGAGATTCCACAGACGTGACACATCACATCAGTTCCTGTGTCTACTGAGCAGGAAGTCAGCACAGTAAGACTAATATGCTGGGTAGACTGGTTGCTTTTGCATCAGTGATTTCAGTCTTTTCTGCGTTTATCCCTTGTGCAGATGAAGCTTTTCATTTTTAAGTTGATGTGTTTTATAATTTGTCCTCTTTGGGGTAAAATAAGTTTTATAATTTTGCTTAAGATAATTCAGTTCTCTAACCATCTGATTGGTGGACGCGGCTGGGTCACCCTGCATTAAAGACCACATTTTTTGGTTACTAATGTTTTAGCCTGTTAACTACAAAGTGCATGTACTTTATACTACTGCAAACCATTTTATAAAGCATACTACATAGTTTATTTGATTAATTTCCTACCTTCCAGGCAGCAAAAATCTACTTTTTGGGTGTCGTTTGTTCAGTTGTCATGGAATTGTAAATTTAAAATTCTCATTTTTCCCCTTCCCTATCAAATTATTATCCTAAATATTTAATTATTTGTCTAATAATATTATCCAACCAATATTTATCCCATTAGCCATTGACAATGTAGAGAGTCTGTTTAGTTTATTGCTTTTCCAAAATCAGGATCTTGATATTTCATCATCTACAATTCAGCAACAACTGAGCAAATTCAGTCTGTTAGTGATATGAACAGAAGCTCCAGAACAGTTACTCGATGGGCCTTGAGGTGAGGTTGTTTTGTTAACTGAATGAACCATTACTTGACTTAGTTTTCATGCCAAAATGACATTACACACCCACAGACCTAAATATGTTTCCAGTGATTCAAATCTGTTCCATAGAAAGAGTCTGGTGCCCATCTTAAAGCTGCAAATGTTTTTGTTTGCTGTGGTCTTTTCTTCTGTTTATACTGGCCTTCGATTTTTGCCAAACTGGGGACAAAGTCTGCAGTCGCTTCTCAATAAAAAAAGGATTCAAAGTTTGATCTTAATCTAATATTAGACTTCTGTAGTCTTTTTGTTGTTTACTGCAGCTTAACAAGGAACTGCTGTCTGCAGACACACAGAGGGCTCAGACTGCCAACGGCTCATATTAGCTCAGATAAACTTTGGTATGTTTTAATTTACAGAATCTGGACTGTAGATTTTGTTGAAGAGCTTTAAAGAGGGATCTCTTTATGGCTTGTATGCACAGGAGGAAAGATCACAGTTAGCTAAAACAGTTTCAGTGTTCACAAGGGCACCTGACTGTTGTTTTAAGACAGACTTGAAAAATTATGAGCCTATCCTTTAAATTAAGGGCATTTATACTTCCAGAGACCTATTAGATTCAATTTGCCATCCCTTGTAGGAATTCGCAAGATCCTTTTAATGCCAAAGCTGCTTTGTTTTAATTTTTGACTTGATTTTGCGCATAAATGAAATGTATATTCTGGAGCAAAGGTTTTTCAAACGATGCCTACTTCCTGCTGCATTATAGATTTACTATAACACCTTAATAAATCAATGATGTTGACTCATCGTTAGCTGTAACAGACTAATGATCGATTTTCTGATTTTTCCTGCTTTTGTAAAAGGTAACTAGAAGGTAGAAAATCAATTAAACCTTTTTGTATTTTTTAGAAAACAGTTGTCAGTCATGTACTGTGAACTATGTCAGTCAGACTCTACACAGAGGCTATTGATCGACACACAAACCCTTCCAGTAAAATACAGTGCAATTCCATAGTACATTCTGTCATCAAGTCTCATCTAGTTTTCTAGTTTTGGTACAATACTGAGTCATCACTTATATGGTGTGTTGTATGTTTAAAGACCAAGAGCTGGGTGGACTGTGAGTATTTGCATTAATATAACTGTACTGGAGGAGAAAGGCATGCAGGCGGATCAAATCGTCTCTCAGAAGATTTTGAAACGCATACAAGTCACGTGTTGTACAGAAGTAACAGTCTATGTGTTCACAGGTTACAGGTACAGCACTGCATGTTAGTATGTGACGGACAGCTACGCCCACCTCACTGCTGTGTGGAGTATGTACAATACACATGAGTCCAGTACTGAACAAGTAGCTTAGTGTGGAAGAGAAATGGCGGCCATGTTTACGTGCACAGAGAATTTGTCTTCTTCCTCTGAGTCACATGATTATTCACGTTACTTGATTCAAGCTCAGAAATGTAAATGTCAGAAATTTTGCTACTGTGCTTCTTCATACTCACACCACTACTCTACATTCACCTAATGACTGAAAAAGAAGGGTGAAAGTTCTCCATGCATGAGGCCATTTCTGTTCACTACTTTGAAGATACCCTGTGGAGTTTTTTGACCACTAGTAGTGCTAAGGAGCAATATTTTGATAAGTGAGTCCCAGGTTTGTTAGTATTTGGGTGATATTTTGGGTGACTATTCCACTGATCTACAATGGAACTAACGCTCCAGCGAAATGTAAGAAGAAGGCCAGGAATCACTTTTAAACTGCTCGATGCTCAGAAGTTTTTAGGGGACAATAAAGGGGCCCTCAGCTGAGCAAGGTACTGCTAACTGGAGCTGACCCCCAGTCAGTATGTGAGCTCCTATATGGATCTAAATCTGGCAGCCACACACTGATCACAGCGTCTAAATCCCTCTGGGGACTTGAGTGTCTATACTATGTTGTAGAATAGAAGTCATAACCAGTTTTTAGCTATCCAGTACCTCATCACTTAGAGGTAACTCAGTCCTGCCATCTCACAGGGGAGCAGCTCGAACTAAAAACCGTATTTCCTCAAATAAAAGTGACAGTCAAACAAAATTTGGGTCTCAAAAATAAGCTGGGAGGAAAAAGTAAGGATGGAAAAACTCTTGTAACTATGATATGCAATCTATGCTAATGAAGTATAATGTATATTTCCATCCCTTTAATTTAAAACATTCAACATCATAAACATGATATTTTTAACAACATGTGTTGCTGTCCATTTTTTAATCGCCATGGGTAAATGTGTGTTAAACCTAAATTGTTGGCTTTTAATTTGAAATGAGTACAAGAAGTGTCGGGTTTGGGTTTTCACAGCATAATGCTGTAAAAAAACTTCAGCTGGAAGAACAAGATTAGAAATCGAAGTTTTGCACTACAATATGACCGCATAGACCAAAAGGACAGAATTATAAAAAAAAGGTCTTTCTATAATAATAAGGGCCTACTTCTAATAAAAGCCTGGTATCCTCTGCAGCTAAGGTGAAAAAGGCAACAAGCAATATTTGAGGAAATACGGTCACCATTAACTGGAGCGTGACTAATATCCAGGTGACTCTGTGCATGTAAACATACCACTGACCAGGCAGGAAGTGGCTGGTGTGAGGAAGAGTGGAGCGACAGGTCACAGAGAGGGAGCGAGAACACTCACCCTGACCCTCAGCCTTCATTTATACCCACTTATGACGCCAGTGCCTTCAACTCCCTCTCCCAGCACCCTTCCCACCAACCTACTCAGACCTCATCACATTTCAGACCTCCAGGCCCCAGTCTCTGAAGAAGCCTTTGGCCACTCTCGACTCGCGGAAAGTCACTGTGAGGGAGTTGAGGGTGACGTCCGTGACGGTCACCTCCCCCGGACCGATGACGGGTCTCCAGACGTTTTCTTCCGGCTTCTCTGATGCCATGACCTTGTCTTGTCCGATAGCAGTGCACCAGTCATCTGTACTCCCCTGTCCTGAG